>JBAIZL010000005.1:78776665-78911665 GCA_036971475.1 Prosapia bicincta
ACAAAATTAAGTGTAACTTAATACAGCGTTGCATTTTGAAATAATTATGTCTCTCTTGTAAAGAATGTCTTTAATCATATAAAACTGTATCTACATTTAAGTTGAGCGAAGTCCTAAACAGTTTACTTTTGCCATGTTTTGTTATGCACAAAACTGGTTAAAAATTACGGCTTCAGAAGCCGTTCACCTTTGCGTTATGCAACGAAGAGAAACCCTACAAGTGCAGGACGCGTCCTTCACGAGAGAAACTTGCAAGGTACAGGTTATTCCTAGGACATCCACAACAAGAACCCGTGTGTACAATGCTCTCGATCTGTTCTGTCATGTTGAACTTTTTCCTAATGTTTGTTCATCTGTATTCAACGTCGGACTAAAAAGTAACCTCTTGGAAGTGCCCTTCGTGCTTTGCTTCTGCGTCTTATATAAAAACTGATACTTTTTGTTAACAAATCAGTGTTTTGGCATTTAAAATTCCATCAGTAGGCTCCCTTCATAATACGTTGAATTTGTTTTTTTAATCCAGGGATAAGAGAGGTTTTAAGACTTGCCTGTGATATCAATACAGTGTAGAATTTAAACCATACATAAACTTACACAGTCTCATAATAAAACGTTTAATGTCAGACAAACGCGTTTCGGTAGCAATGTCTTCATCATTATCAACTATGTACTACTCACTGATCTACATACTAGTTATCAACTGATCAATTGTCTACTATTTTGTAATATTTTTATTTCTCATTTACATTATATTCCAATCATTTACAGACACTTGGGTTTTTCATCTTTTTCTTACGTTTCCATCAACAAGATTCTAAAGCGTAGCAAAGCCAAACTAATTAAAGCCCGTTCTTTTTGTTCCCATAAGCAAATAAACCAGTCTTAATACAGATAAGAATAATATCTATTATACAACAATAATAAAAGAATCTGATTGATTTATTTCCATTTAAAATTTTTTCCGGTGCTTCAAAGCCTTCACAATGATATAGTTTCTGCATAAAAATATTCAAACCATAAGAGTCAGTGTGTCCTCTTAATATTTAACAGGAAATATTCTATTCCAGTTTTAGAACGTGAATGTAGGTAAAAAAAGAAGCTAAGGTGCTACTATCTGACAGATTTTTTGTAAACCTTATCAGCTAGATATGTACAGAGCGCTAAGTGGAGTTTTTTTTGTAAGCTGAGTTAAATGTTCAACAGACAATGCAATGAACTCTGTTGTGTTTTAACTGTATTTTTAAGGGTTTTAAAATGTATTTGAAGTAAATTTGTAAATAAGCTATTAAAATTAAAAATTCACAACCAATCGCTTAATATTTCCACATGATCCATTGACTTTTTTCAGTTGGGTAACAGGAAGGAAGCTTAGTGGTCAGAAATGTTTTGTCCCCCCTCCCTCAATATTTTTATCACAAAAATTATGGAAGTATGTAAAGATTCTTTTTATATTTATTTGGGATTAATTATTTAATTTATTAGCTTTTTTGATTAAACTTTTAGTATTTCTTGAATTTTATAGTCCATTACGTTCGGTGAATCTTATTAATCACTTAAACAATAGTTTATGACTATCCGAACTTTTTTTAGTAAATTTGTTAAAACTTAATGAGACAGAACGTTTTCGATCGCTATGTGCCGATCTTCATCAGTGTCTTCTGCTTGGAGATGTTGGGTCAAGCGGTGACGGTTTTAAAGGTAGGTTTTCGATAGTATCGAAGAGTATGTGTGATTTGTATTGTGTTTGTTCGTTTAATATGTTTGTACTTTGTGTTTTTGTGTGTCTGTAAATTTCATATTGTTCTAGTGTGTTGAGATGTGGTCCTTTTTTGTTGATGTGTAGGATTTCTAGGTTATGGTAAATGTCTGTGTATTAATGTCCTGTTTCTTTTATGTGATTGTAAAATGTTGAGTTGGTGTCCTGTTTGTGTTCTTCGACTCTTTGTTTAAAGCTGCGACCTGTTTGTCCAATGTAGAATTTGTTACATTAGTCGCAGTTCAGTTTGTATACGCTGGTGCTTGTAGTTTTTGTATTGTTCAGATATTGTGTTATGCTAATCGTTAGCGACCTGATTATTTAGACTTTATATCAGGGATCTTAACTAGGATTCTTAGAGTCATGTAGTTTGCATAAAGTTCCCCTCAGGGCCGCAAATACAAGTGGCATTGAATATCTTATAAACAGTATGATTATAACTAGTTTGTTACATCAAAAAATAAATCAACTGTTTTGCATATTAAAAAGCAAGTAGAAAATCTATTTTACTAAACTCCAGGAATAACCGAATTTGTTAATGCTTTGAAGTCGATAGGCGAAATTCTTCACAGCTCTCTAATATGTTAGCAGGTTGTGAAAAACAGAATTTAAAAAAATGTTAACATTCTGAGGGCCGTATAAAATCGTTCTCAGAGCCGTATGCGGGCCGCGTACTGAAGATGCCTGCTTTATATAGTAGCGATAACAGTAACAAAATAGTTTCCTTCAGTTAGGTGTAACACTAATATAATCTATTAAATTAGTTCTTCATGTAAATATTTGTATATTTTCATTTTGTCAAAGAACAACGCAGATTAAATACTAATAAATAGGTACTATCTCTAGTGATAACATACGGCCTTCGGGAGTTTATGTATAAACATTTTTGTGTCACTTTCAATATTTATTTTTCAACTCTGACTGCCAAGGGCTCATGTGGACGTCCTGTTTCTTGGGGTTTTATGTTGGATAAGAGTTGTACTTTTTACTCAATAATTTTAAAGAAATGTATTTTATTTTGTTTTTAAATAAACCCAAGACCATGTAATAAAATAAAAAATTGTATGTACCCCTGTATATATGTGTATAAAACACGCACACATATATATATGCAAATATAAAATATGTTTTCTTGTATAATAATAAAAAAACAACTGAGGTTTTTCAAATACAATAATTATTTATTAAATAATTATTAATAAATGATTCTTGTATTTGAATAACCTCAGTTGTTTTTTATATATATTCTGGAAATATATCACGCAACTTTGTCAACATTTGGTTTCCTTTCAACCATCAACTTTTCTTTTTGTTCTCAATAACCTCATTTTTTGTAGCATTTTTTTCCTAAAAATACAAACTTCATTTTTCTTAAAGAATAATCTTCTTGGCTATTCCTCTTCTTGATTCATTTTATTATTTTTCATTTACTTTCCAACACAGATACGTTTTCCACTTTAGCTCCCCGTCTGTAGTAGTTTCACTTCTCCATAATACTTGAGACACAACTCGGATACTAGATAAAGGATAAGTAAAGTAGAGATTCGAAAGGGCAAGAGTATAACAGAAATCCTGTTTTTAATGGTAAACAAGTAATATAAAAAAATGTTTAAAAGTCAATTCCTACTTAAGTAAACACAGAAATATTTTATTTTTTAATTAGAACTAATATAAATATGTTATACATATGGCAAAATATCAATATTTAGGCAAAATATCAATATTTAGGCAAAATAGAAAGCGAATTTCCTTGCAATTTTCTATTTTCGCTTCTATGTATTGTGTTGAACTATCGTTTTTTGTTTGTTACTATTTATACGCTTTCTTTTTTTTCGTCGCTTGTATTGTGTTGCAGTTTCTTTTCGCCTTCCTTCCGCATTGTCCGTTTGTGAAGCAAGGTTCGATACCGTTAATCCAGTTTGTTTATTTTATTCTTTTCATTCATGTTTAATCCTAGAGCATTATTTATAATATTCTGTAGTAACCATGGCAACAATTTAAGGTTATACAATAGAAGTTTCAACAACAACCTGATGGGAGCAAAAAAAAATTTGTATACTTCTTTGAGAAATACACTCCTAGCTATGGGAAAGTTGGCTCAGTGACAAAACTGCTAGACTTTGAACATGAAGATACTCAGTTTGAAAACTACCTAGACGCCACAAATATTTAAAATTTAATTATTGAATAAATTTTTGAAAAATTCTGTTGTCATCAATTGTCATGCACTATAGGTTTAAACAAATTTATTTGAACTTGATTGGATGAATAAAACGTATTTTAATCCCGGTTGAAAATTTGTACAAGATATATATCATGAGAGTGTGAGCTAATAGAAGGAACTTAGAAACATTGAAAATATTGACTAAAAGTGGACTCTGTTAAACCCTTTAATTCAGAGAACTGTCAAGTTTAGATACAGTTAAAATACATTATTACAGAATTTCCTAATAGTCAGTATAATGTTTTTCCTTTTCTATATCAGTATTTAGTAATTATTTTTAAACATTTTTAATTTCTTAATGTTATATTATATAAAAGTATGTTATAATACTATGTTATACATATAATATATATAATAGTATGTTATACGTATGCTCTACGTATATTTTCAATAAAATTTAATTATTGTTTCTACATTCCATTCCAGAAGTTTCTAGATATTTCAAAATATTTCCACCATCCGTCATTTCTAGGTTAGTAGTTTTCTAGGCACTTGATACCCTTTACGATCTTTCCCCTACTTAAAAGTGCTCTCTGGTGTTAGTGTATAGAGACATCTTGAAACACATAAAGTGAAAAGGAAACGATAAAGCTAGTTACAATGATCTCAGAAAATACTTTTGTAATAGCCATTCCCAAAACCAATAAAAGTCTAGTACAAAAATATTTTTGAAATCCTAAATTTTTTTTTGTTCAGGAAGCCCACCATGGCGAGGACAGTGGAACATGTCAGACGTAAAGATGTGGGAAGAATATGCACTTCTTAGCAGTGACACCATGATTGAAGATGATCCTATCTTGGATGAAAACTTTAATCGTAGCCATACACTTCCTCCAGTGCCATCTATGGATGAAATTGAAAAACAAACTATGAGACAGTTTGAAATGCTAAAGGTATTTTTCTTGTTATATTAATTTTTTTATGACTTCACGATAATCAGTCTGTAAGACATAGATATGGAAAGCATTTTTAATATATATATATATATATATATATATATATATATATATATATATATATATATATATATATATATCACTTTCACTATATGTACTTAAACAAGAATCTTACTTGGTATTTATGCGAGTTAACTTTCAAAGATTGATAGTATCTCCATTGTCGAGCATCACTGACCGGGAGTTGTCTTGTTTATGTACATATAGTTAAAGTGATAAGTGAATACAAGAAAACAGCGTTCCAAAGTTATATATATATATATATATATATATATATATATATATATATATATATATATATATGATGAATAGTTACTATCTGGAGTACATCCGTTCATTCTGCAGTTCATAAATTCGCAGTTCCGACGTTTTGCTAGAATCTCATCTAGCATTGACGAGGTAAACCCAACAACAGTGGAAGAGCGAGATATCACTTTCGCTATATGTATCTTACTTGGTATTTATGCGAGTTAACTTTCAAAGATTGATAGTATCTCCATTGTCAAGCATGACTGACCGGGGGTTGTCTTGTTTAAGTACATATAGTGAAAGTGAAACAGTGTTGCAAAGTTAAATAAATAAATATATATATATATATATATATATATATATATATATATATATATATATATATATATATATATATATATATATATATAATATTAAATGAATATTAAGTTAGATCTTGGGCATAGGGAAGGATCATAGCTCAAGAATCAAGTTTGGATACCTTCACTCGATCCAGTATTTAGAGTACTGTCTAACTGTTACACACTATGTAGGATAATGGAAATGAATAATAAGTTGATTTATGTGTTTTAATGTGGTTAATGAGTTTATCTATTAATATTAAGCATAGGAAATAGGCATAGTGTGCTAATCCCTTAACGATAGGTTAAGGTAAGGAAAGGAAACTCCTAGCTATGGAATATAACAACATGAGGATTATTGGTTGAGGATTATGACTAACATGAGCAGGGATCTACTCTTTGTTGTCAAAGACATGTAGAGTAGGGTGGATAAAAAAAAATTAATATATTTTTTCAACGCTTTAGTGTGGAAAAGTTCCCTATTGTAATAAGAAGGAAAACGGCATAAATATATTTTAACATATTTCAGTTACTCAGCGTACTGAAAGATTTCTAAAAATACAATTTTTTGGAAATTGTTTATATTATGTAAATGATTATAGTGCATACGTTTTAGTTTTTAATGATTGATTTGTGTATAAATAACTCAAAAATATTACATTGTAATCAGTAATATTTTTTTTTTGCAACACCCTAAAAAAACTTTATTAGAGGCTTCTGTCACAAATTTGATCCATTTCACGACAGCCTGGGTGCGAAATAGAAACTTTTGTATTTCTCTTATGTGTTTATGGTCCGACTTGATGAGTGATTTAATGTCATCTTCCCTTAGGTCACTCCCATTGGGGGATGATACAACACACAGGAATTACAATTAATAATATCAGTATAATCGAAGCTTGAAAGTTTATGTTAGGTGGTTTTTACCTCTTACAATCTTCCTTTTAAAGATGGTTTATCTTTCTGTAATTTTTTTTTGTAACCCAGCTCCAGAATATGTTTTGTTTTGTCGACAAGCATTGCCAGCAGGAGATTCTCTGGAAGAAAGCATTTCTCTGTATAACTGAAGTTACAACTTGAAGTAATTCATTGATTTAATATTGCGATGTTATAATTGTTTGAAAGACATGTTTTGGTCTGTCAGTAAAATAAATGTTTTTTGTATTCTGAACTAGACAGGCATGTATGATTTTTGCGATGAAGCCAACTATTACTTTTAAGTTTTCTGATGGATCTTAGAACCCTACATAAAATCTAAGAACTCTTTTTGTTGGCCTAAAAAGGAATTGAATTTAAAAAATGTTTGTCTATATTACTTGTTAATATACTTTCATTGGACCCTTGTATTAATCAAATGTAACCTACAATTTATCAACTATAACTGCAAAACAATATAATAAAACTTATCAAAACCATTACTTATTGATATTTTTTAAATCTTGTTCATAATTTGACAAGCTCAAGTGACATTTGATACAGAAAACCCTAAGATGTGTGATACTACAAGTTAAAATGTAATAACTTGAAAAACCACTAAATGTAAGTTTACAAAATTTATTTTTCCTGACTCCTGTTACGAATCAAACTATCTTTAGAGGATTTAATTGCTTAAACAAAATCTAAGTATAAAGTAATTACAACTATATGTTATGATTATAACTTCAGTTGTAATTCTTTTGTAGATAAATTTAATTACAGTAAAGCAACCCTGGTTGAAAATTAACGTATAGTTTAAACATTACAATGAGGCTAAAAGTTTTTTAACATAAATCTAGTTGTTTTTAAAATATGTCATTGGGTTTATAGTTAGAACTTCATAATTATTTCCATCAAATTAGTTTTGTTCGACAAATGAAGTACTCTAAGTAAAGTGAAATAGCTTTCTGGTCAAATGACCCAAATCTTTTCCATAAAATAATTTTAGCAACCCTTTATGAAGTTAAACTTAAACTATACTATTTATGTGATACTAGTGTGCTAATTAAATGGTATATTGTGAAATTAGAAAGTGAATAGAACATGTTAAGGTTAACAATAGTGGTCTGTTGCAGAAAATCTTGCACAAGTGCGTTTTGAAAATATACTTCTTTTTAATTTGATTTATCTCATTATTTGTATTGTATTCACCATTGCCCTACTGTTACTAAAACACTTGCGTATGCTAAACTAGTGTAGGTATTTGATTCACATTCTTCTTGTTTAAATATAAACAAAATTATAATCATAAATGTTTTATAACTGAAAAATTTGAACTATCTACTATGCTTATGCATTTCAAAGCCATTGTTTTATTTATAATGCCTGCCTATTACTGACATCTTCAATAAGGTTGCAAGGTTATATTTTATGGGTGTGGGGGATTCAAGACAGCTTGTGTACTATGTATTAGAAAAGGGTATTAGATTTGTAGTGTATGTGGTCATTTAAAATACAGTAGAGCGTCAAAAATCCAACACTCCGAATGTCAATGCCTCCTCTAACACTCCGTTACACGCACTGTAGGGAATCCTTGATTTTTAAGTTAATTTTGTAATATTGCTAAATGTCTGGATATATTTGCATAGAACTCGAGGACATCTTCCCTTTAACCACCACCCACCAGAAAAAATCGATTCCGATAATCTCGAGACGACAGACAACCAACAAAGACAGTTTACAGTGGTTTTGGCAGAGAATCCCAGCCTATGTGTGTAATGGTGTAATTTTTTCATGTTAAAAACCTTATTCTTTGACTTAATGAAAGTGTTGAATAAACTTTGGCCAGAAAGTGAACAGTTGGATGCTGACACCGACGAAAATCTGTCTGAAGCAGTTGCTTTTAGAGGTGGTCATGTTATGGTAGTCGGTTCCAGGGTTTCAAGAATGCGACGAAACTGATGCTGTGGAATAGTTGGATCTCGATAAAAATTACTTGGGCTACGAAATCCTGGATGATAACGGCATTGTATATTCAATGCAAGAGCCAGAAAATCAAGAATGCAGTGACAGCGAAAAAGAAGACGCAGCATATGACGCCGTACCTTCTGAAGCTCCTAAGTCATTAGAGAAAGTGATGTCGTGGTACGAAATGCAGCCCACTCAAGCTCAGCTCCTGCTACTTAAGCGAATGAAGGATTTGGCGCTCAGAAAACGAGTTCCGAAACTCACACGACCCAAAATTAGCAAGTTTTTCATTTAACATTTTAGTTAGTTTGTACAGTTGTGTTTATTTTTTTCGTCTATAACGTCGGTTCAGAATGTGTTTGCGCCTGATGTAAACACAATCACGAGGCGAACACGTGCAAGGGACGGTAAGCTATGAGTCCGGTTCACAGTCATGCATCGGCAATTGGGCTACGTCTTACACTGGTACACTTAATCATTCGAAAAAGAGAATTATAGACTAATGAAAGTAATAAGACTATTCAATAATGTATGCTACAAGTTTTTAACTTACCATGTTATTATTTCATGTTTAAGGGGTCTGCAAAATCCGATTCCGATGACGACGATGACGACGAGGAACTGTCGTCAACAGCTATGACGAATGGCTCGATGTCTTCAATTATATTGTCTAATTTCCACATATTGGACTCTTCAGCGTCCACCACATGTTTCACATATTTTTCCCACTTATCAGGTGTAACACGCGAGACACCTTCGGTTAACAGTCTGTGCACCTCTTTAATGTTAAAAGACACATTGTTAGACGCAACATAACCTTTAACCTCAGCCCATACCATTTCTATTGGGTTTAATTCGCAGTGATAAGGAGGGGTTCTCAAAACTATTCTATTTGTTTCTTTAGCAATTTCATCGATAACGTATTTTTTGTAATTTGGCCTATGATAGGAAACGAGTTTTAGTAATTCGACCTTCAACATGGATTCATCTGAAAAAATCCCTTTGTCAGTCAACCAATTTCGAATTTGTTGCTTATTCCAACGGGTCGTAGGTAAGCGTTCTACTTGTACAGAATGATACGGAGCGTTGTCCATTACGATAACGCAGTTGTTGTCCAATTTCTGTATTATCGCGGAAAACCATTCTTTAAAATTTTCACCATTCATTTCTGAATGGTAGTCAGTATCTGATTTTGATTCGAAAATCAACAGTCCATCTTCTACAAAACCTTTTTGTGACCCAATATGAGTCACAATAAGTCTCTTACCCTTTCCAGTTGGACATTTTAAACCCGCCGACAGACCCCTCAGAAAAGCATCTTTACTGGAACAGACTGACTTATCTGTCCAAACCTTTGATTTCGTATGGCCTGCATTGACCCACGTTTCGTCCAAATAATAAATCGTACGACCTTCCTCGCGATAGGCTTTTATTTTTCTTAAGTAATCTCTTCTCCATAGAATAATATCTTCTTTGTACAACAGTATACTTTTACGGTTACGTTTCTCATACCTGAAATTTAGCTTTTTTAATATGTGAAACAAAGTGGTTCGTCTTAGGTTAGGTAAGCCTAACTGTTCGTCGGTATTAACTAAGTGTAGTACTTTATTTAAAGTCGGAAGTTCGTTTTTAAAAAATAACTCGTGTACTTTCTTTCTTATAGCAGTTTTTAAAAAGTCATCCATATTATTAAAAATAGTTTTGGTTTTTGGTTTCCTTTTGGCAGGAGACTTCAGCGTACCCGTTTCTTTTTTTTCTTTAACGATTGAAAAAACACTTCGAGCAGAAATTCCTGCAGATATCGCTACTTTCTGCAAGATGTCTTTGATACGGCATTCTGGATTTTCATCCTTTAAATTTTTATAAAGGCGTAAAATAACTTGTTTTTGCCCGGAGTGTATTACTTGTCCTCGTTTATTTTTTTTTGACAGGGGATGACATTGCTTAAAAGTTAATCCTTAAAAACTTAACAACACCACAAACTCACAAACACAAATATAACAAACAACGATCTTAAATTATTCCACTGTCACTCACAACTAAAAAATGTTAGGCACAATAAACAGACGAACAAATGTAACCATGGACGTTTCCAGACTAACTGTTAATCGGGCGGCAGGATATTTCAGTTTTGTCACGAGGTCACTCAGCCAATAGGGTTGCCGAAATCGTTATGTTCACGTGAACAGTTCACCACTCCCTGGCGCAAACACATCCTGAACAGACAGTAGATACATACATTTGTAAATATGTAGTGAATGGTTTTTGTAAAATAAGTGTATTCATTTGGATTTAAAAATACAAGTAAATCAAAGTAAAATTTTTATGTACATCGAAAATTCCAAACAAATCTGAAATCCTAACCCCCTCCCCTTCCCAATTAGTTTGGATTTTTGACACTATACTGTATGTAGTTTTTCTGTTATATGATGTTTGTATATTTAAAATTTTTCTGCAATGGTTAGACTTTTGCTATGATTTAGTATGTATCGAATGTCTAAATTAGTTTTGTTCTATATCTATATGTGCCTTCTATGTGTAGGGGTTGAGAGGTAGCTGGATTTCAGGTTTATGTTTCTTACGTTATTAATATGTTCCTTGAATTTTGTGTTAGTTGATCAAACAGTTTGGCCAATGTAAAATCTATGGCAGTCATTAAATATTATATAATAGATTTAGAATAACTTGTAATATATTTTTTAAATATTTTAATAAACTGGATTGTTTCTTCTTTAGATAAACTACACTAGGCTATTGACAGAGTTGGATGGAGAACTAAAAGAAGACGCTCGCAGTGGCCGCCACCTACCTCGAATTGTAGATAAAGCTTTGAGATTACTTAATCTCAAACAAGTAGTACAAGAAGTTGAGACGAGTGTAATGTCAAAAGTTTCGTGTACGGCTTGTAAAGCAGGTGATGTTTCTTTCTAATACCAATTTCCTAAGTTGTTTACTGTAGTAATATTTCTTACTTATGAGTTGTTAATTTAATTAGTATTTAGAAAAATTGGGGTTCATTGTGTGAACTTTTCAGAAAGTTGTGTTACACAAGAATAATTGAGAAATTTTAATTTCACCCGAGAGCGTGAGTTCTTTTGTTAGTAACAGCATTAGAGCAAATTAAATATATAAAGATATAATGATATAACCTTTTAATGCTTTATAAAATAAATATGGAAAAATAAAAAAATCTTTAAATTCATGAGCATATTGTAGTTATATTGGATAGTAATTTAATAGTTTTTATTATGCTTTATTAGGTTTAGGAACACATTTGTTATGGTTTATTATTATTTACAGTTTTAATTTTCCTGGTACAATTGAACAATAATGAAAGTGTTTAACGAATCCATCCTACATATATATTTCAGTAGGATTGAGTTTTTTTATAATCTGAATTGAATATCAACAATGTTAGAGTTGTTAATGTCAGTATTTATGGAATTTGGAGATTTAAAGCTAAGTTCAAAAGAGGTTTTTATATTTACTAGCACTGTGTAAATTGAATCCATAAGATAATTTTTTTGACTTTAAACTGTAAAGCATTATATAGGTTATCCTCGTTTAAAATTCTTTACTTTGCATAGAAATAGAAACACATACCTCTAGCCTAGAAGTCAAAAGTAATAACCTCTACATAAATCAGATAGCCTAATAAATAAGTAATGATGAAATTAAAAATTAATAAGTGTGTTTATATATTTTTAGAAAGTAATAATTTGGTACTTTATTGCAAGTATATATGTTTGAATTTCAGTTTAATTTTTGAGATGATTTTACCAACATTTCATATTAAGGCATTATTTCTATATTAGCTTTATTAGGTTTATAGGCTTGTTATATAGTTCACTAATTACTTGGAATAATTTACTGTGGTTTAACATTAATAAATAACACACACAACCTCCAAACACAAATATTTTTATTCTAGTCTTGTGTACATTGTGGTTACAAAGTAACCATCCTCAGAAAGACGACAATTCATACTAGGTAACTCTACACAGATCCCTTTTTTATAACCAAACTACTTACCCTCACCCAGATCACCGCGGCCTCTATTCTTAACAAAGTGTGGCGACAACCTCCCCTCCCTCTGGTAACCGCAAGACGTCCCATCGTCTTCTTGCTGTTACCTTGGGGTCGTGGCCAAGCTTCATTAAGAGAAGTTATGGTAATCTGGGTGGGGGTGGGGAGTTTGGTTATAAATAAGGGAACCGTGTAGAGTTACCTAGTATGAATTGTCATCTTTTGAGGTTACTTTGTAACCAAAATGTACATAAGACTAGAATAAAAATATTTGTGTTTAGAGGTTGTGATTAGTATTTGTGGTTATGTAGTTGTAACTGTTTGGTAATGATTCATGATCGGTAAATATTCCTTGTTGCATGTAGATGGATTAATGATTAATTCCTGTAACCACATCACTCCTTCAGTTGACACATCCTATTTTAGTTAACCAGTAGAATTTTCATGGGTCAAAATTTAAGGGAGATTCCCTCAAAATTAAAAATAGCGTTTATTTTTGTGAAGAACAATAAAATTATGTTCACATACAAAAAACAATATTCTGACAGCCTGAGAAGTATAAAAACAACAAAAATTATTATTTTTTGTTTCCATAATAGTTTTTATGTTTTGTGTGATTAAGAACATTGTTAATAGATTTGATATGTTTACTTTTTTTACATGAAGGAGCGGGACTTCTTCAGCACTATATCCGCGGGGGTAAAACTAGAGATGACATAGTCAAGATAACAAATCAATTCTGTACCAAACTAAAGCTACAAACACCAAGGGTTTGTGAAGGAATTACTGAACTCTTTGGGGTGAGTTTACCTTACTAAGTACACGTAAATAGTTTTCTGTAATATATTTCTGTAATACAACAATAGTTAAATATTGATATTAGTATCCACTTGGAAAGCTTTTTTTTTAATTTCATGTTTGGTTTTAGAAAAAGAGTTTTAAACTATTACAAAATTATTTCTTCCCAGGTTTCATCCATTGAATATTTTTAAACACAAGAATTCTAACTTGAGTAAAAAAAATAATATATATATATATATATATATATATATATATATATTCAACTTTCCAACACTGTTTTCTTGTATTCACTCATCACTTACACTTTATTGTACTTAAACAAGAATCTTACTTGGTATATAAGAGAGTTATTACTATGAGAAACTATCAATCTTCGAAAGTTTACTCTCATATATATCAAGTAAGATTATTGTTTAAGTACATATAGTGAAAATGATAAGTGAATACAAGAAAGCAGTGTTGCAAAATTATATATATATATATATATATATATATATATATATATATATATTCAACTTTCCAACACTGTTTTCTTGTATTCACTCATCACTTACACCTTATTGTCCTTAAACAAGAATCTTACTTGGTATATAAGAGAGTTATTACTATGAGAAACTATCAATCTTCGAAAGTTTACTCTCATATATATCAAGTAAGATTATTGTTTAAGTACATATAGTGAAAATGATAAGTGAATACAAGAAAGCAGTGTTGCAAAATTATATATATATAATATATATATATATATATATATATATATATATATATATATATATATATATATATTCAACTTTCCAACACTGTTTTCTTGTATTCACTCATCACTTACACTTTATTGTACTTAAACAAGAATCTTACTTGGTATATAAGAGAGTTATTACTATGAGAAACTATCAATCTTCGAAAGTTTACTCTCATATATATCAAGTAAGATTATTGTTTAAGTACATATAGTGAAAATGATAAGTGAATACAAGAAAGTAGTGTTGCAAAATTATATATATATAATATATATATATATATATATATATATATATATATATATATATATATATATATATATATATATATATTCAACTTTCCAGCACTGTTTTCTTGTATTCACTCATCACTTACACCTTATTGTACTTAAACAAGAATCTTACTTGGTATATAAGAGAGTTATTACTATGAAAAACTATCAATCTTCGAAAGTTTACTCTCATATATATCAAGTAAGATTATTGTTTAAGTACATATAGTGAAAATGATAAGTGAATACAAGAAAGCAGTGTTGCAAAATTATATATATATAATATATATATATATATATATATATATATATATATATATATATATATATATATATATTCAACTTTCCAACACTGTTTTCTTGTATTCACTCATCACTTACACTTTATTGTACTTAAACAAGAATCTTACTTGGTATATAAGAGAGTTATTACTATGAGAAACTATCAATCTTCGAAAGTTTACTCTCATATATATCAAGTAAGATTATTGTTTAAGTACATATAGTGAAAATGATAAGTGAATACAAGAAAGTAGTGTTGCAAAATTATATATATATAATATATATATATATATATATATATATATATATATATATATATATATATATTCAACTTTCCAGCACTGTTTTCTTGTATTCACTCATCACTTACACCTTATTGTACTTAAACAAGAATCTTACTTGGTATATAAGAGAGTTATTACTATGAAAAACTATCAATCTTCGAAAGTTTACTCTCATATATATCAAGTAAGATTATTGTTTAAGTACATATAGTGAAAATGATAAGTGAATACAAGAAAGCAGTGTTGCAAAATTATATATATATAATATATATATATATATATATATATATATATATATATATATATATTCAACTTTCCAACACTGTTTTCTTGTATTCACTCATCACTTACACTTTATTGTACTTAAACAAGAATCTTACTTGGTATATAAGAGAGTTATTACTATGAGAAACTATCAATCTTCGAAAGCTTACTCTCATATATATCAAGTAAGATTATTGTTTAAGTACATATAGTTAAAATGATAAGTGAATACAAGAAAGCAGTGTTGCAAAATTATATATATATAATATATATATATATATATATATATATATATATATATATATATATATATATATATTCAACTTTCCAACACTGTTTTCTTGTATTCACTCATCACTTACACCTTATTGTCCTTAAACAAGAATCTTACTTGGTATATAAGAGAGTTATTACTATGAGAAACTATCAATCTTCGAAAGTTTACTCTCATATATATCAAGTAAGATTATTGTTTAAGTACATATAGTGAAAATGATAAGTGAATACAAGAAAGCAGTGTTGCAAAATTATATATATATAATATATATATATATATATATATATATATATATATATATATATATATATATATATATATATATATATATATATATATATATTCAACTTTCCAACACTGTTTTCTTGTATTCACTCATCACTTACACTTTATTGTACTTAAACAAGAATCTTACTTGGTATATAAGAGAGTTATTACTATGAGAAACTATCAATCTTCGAAAGCTTACTCTCATATATATCAAGTAAGATTATTGTTTAAGTACATATAGTTAAAATGATAAGTGAATACAAGAAAGCAGTGTTGCAAAATTATATATATATAATATATATATATATATATATATATATATATATATATATATATATATATATATATATATATATATATATATATATATATATTCAACTTTCCAACACTGTTTTCTTGTATTCACTCATCACTTACACTTTATTGTACTTAAACAAGAATCTTACTTGGTATATAAGAGAGTTATTACTATGAGAAACTATCAATCTTCGAAAGTTTACTCTCATATATATCAAGTAAGATTATTGTTTAAGTACATATAGTGAAAATGATAAGTGAATACAAGAAAGCAGTGTTGCAAAATTATATATATATAATATATATATATATATATATATATATATATATATATATATATATATATATATATTCAACTTTCCAACACTGTTTTCTTGTATTCACTCATCACTTACACTTTATTGTACTTAAACAAGAATCTTACTTGGTATATAAGAGAGTTATTACTATGAGAAACTATCAATCTTCGAAAGTTTACTCTCATATATATCAAGTAAGATTATTGTTTAAGTACATATAGTGAAAATGATAAGTGAATACAAGAAAGCAGTGTTGCAAAATTATATATATATAATATATATATATATATATATATATATATATATATATATATGTATATATACAAAATATGTTTTTATAGGGAGAAGTAGTTTATGTGCTGAAAAGACTCAAGTTAGGACCAGAAGAAATTTGCAGTTTTGTCATAGGAGATGCCTGCGGAGATGTGTACAATCCTATGCATGAATGGGATGTGATCTTCCCACCAGTCCCTAAGCCTCCAGTTCAGCCTGTAAAACCTCCATCAGTGAGTTGACACCATTTTATTTATTTTCCAGATTTGCTTGTTTTTACTGTATTTCAATTTTATATTTTATTGTTATTTTTACATTGTTTGCCTTATTTTTGTACTATTCATAGACATAGGTTTGTTTTATTAAGATGGCTTAATTGTCCCAAAATTTAACCCTTAGCACTAGACTGTCCGGGGAGCCCCGCTTAGCATATATTGCAGTTTACTTGTATGTTGGGAGTCACCTGCCATGATTTTCAAAAATGCCTATAACTCGTCTGCAGCCCCCGACATTCAATCTTTCACCGTTTGGTGCTACATTCTATTGACAATACTTTGAACTAAATTGAAAATGCTTACGAATATGTGCGTCATCACAAAATCTAGTTTGCCGCTACGCCTGAAGCTGCAAGTAGGTTATAGTTTTTCAGGTAATTTGGTTACTCGTAGTTTGCTATGGCTTCACATGCAATTAGTGATTCTGAAATTCCTGATCTTTTATTTGAACCCGATTTATCAGAATGTAGTTCATTTTCTTAAACAAAATAACTAAGCCAACAGTTATTTGTAAATATAACCAGTTTATGGGTGGTGTAGATTTATCTGATCACTACAATGAACCGTACAGTTTTACGAGACGAACAAATAAATGGTGGAGGAAAATGTTTTTCTGGCAATTAGATGTAGCTGTAGTAAAAAGTTTTTATTATCTATAATAACAAAAAAAGGAAAGGAGAGAAAATCCTATTAAACAAAAATGGTTTTGCCAAAACTTGGTGAGGGAACTCGTTGGTGATATCAGGAATAACCAGTGCAGTAAGAGAAGTCGGCCATCAACTACTGACAAGGAAGAGAGACTGAATGGGAAATTACATTAAATTTATTCCAATGATAAAAGTAACTCTAAGGATTGTTCAGTTTGCAGTAACAGGAAGATAAAAAAGGCAGAAGGGAAACTGTTTTTTAATGCGAAACATGCAGCGGAAAACCAGGACACCATTCAAGAGACTGTTTTGAAAGATATCATACTCTGCAAAACTACAAATAAGATAATAAAATCATATACATAATATATTAGTAAATAAAAATAGCTTACATTACTAAAATAAAGTAAGAGAAAACAAAGCCATAAATAATAAAGCAACTTTCAGGTGAGAAATTTTTCTCTATTTAATTACAAGTCGGGAAGCAAAGCATGTTAAGAAAATCCGAGTGCTAAGGGTTAAGACAATAAATACAATTTATGTAATTACTGTTACAGTCTACCGCAGCTACATTCAAAGTCCTACATATATCAGACACACACTTCGACCCATACTATCAAGAAGGCACTAATGCTGACTGCAACGAACCTCTGTGCTGTCGACTGACTAATGGACCTGCACTGTCTCCTCAGTCTGCCGCTGGGAGATGGGGAGATTACAGGAAGTGTGACACACCTAAGAGAACAGTTGATAATATGATGCAACACATCTCAAGTACACATCCTGTAAGTATTTTGCAATAGCATTGATATTTATATAAGATTTATTTGTCAAATTTGTTAAAATATTAAATGAATATGGTATGGAGATATTTTTTATACATAATGCAACAAAAGTGATCTAAAAATTTTGTAGAAGTTAATGGCTTTGCAACTAAGCCTATAGGGCCAGCCTGTTTTTGTACATTTTTAAATCATATTTTCTGGTATTTACTAGAAATTAATATTTTTTTAAAAAATTTATGTTGTTCACAGGAAGATACATTAATTGTAAAAACTAAATTTTACAAAATTAATTTGAAGGTAATATTAGAACAATGAAATTTAATTTCTTTATGCAAAGATTTACATACGTAATAATAATATGTAATTTTTCTTTTCATTTATCTACACAGACAGTTTTTAAATTTTTATGTTTCAAATGTGATATATTCAAATTTATAATTTCCAAATTAATTCTCAAAAGTAAGATTCTTGTTATGTACATTAAAGTGTAAGTTATATATATATATATATATATATATATATATATATATATATATATATATATATATTCTTGATATTTAACATTATCCATTGTTTTTCCGTTGCACTAACTTTATGAAGTTAATATATTACTGTGTGAGTAATTTTATCCACCATTAAGTGCAATAATTTTACCTTGAGTGATGAGGCACCTTTCGGTCGTTGACCATTGTCGAATCACTCCGACTCGAGAGTGATTTGACAATGGTCAACGACCGAAAGGTTCCTCATCACTCAAGGTAAAATTATTGCACTTAATGGTGGATAAAATTACTCACACAGTAATATATAACCTTCATATATATATATATATATATATATATATATATATATATATATATATATATATATATATAAAACCAACATACACAAAAAACTCTCTCTCTCTCTCTCTCTCTGGGTGTGTGTGTGTGTGTTTTAGTTTAAAATATATATGCATATTGGGTATACTAATAAAAATACTTTTTGTCTACAGAAATTGTAACTTCTATCTCCATAAATCATAGTATTAACAATAGAAGATAGATTTTTGGGAGTACAATATTAGTAAAAATGCACCAATAGGGATTGATAAATTTGGGGACCCTTGGTGTACAGTATACACGCTGTGAATCATTTTTCTTTTGTTTGAGTTGTGTTATTTTTCATTAGAAAAACATTCTTTATCTGAAATGTACGAAATCTACTGTACATAAATTTTATAAGAAATAACTTTTTGTAATATATTAATTTAAATATATTTGTTTTAAAAATTCTAGTTTTCATCTTTTATTAAATATATTTTTTAATAATATGAAGTATTTAGTGTTAAGATATAATCTGAGGTATTTAGTGTTAAGATATAATCTAAGGTATTTAGTGCTAAGATATAATCTGAGGTATTTAGTGTTAAGATATAATCTGAGGTATTTAGTGTTAAGATATAATCTGGGGTATTTAGTGTTAAGATATAATCTGGGGTATTTAGTGTTAAGATATAATATAAGGTATTTAGTGCTAAGATATAATCTGAGGTATTTAGTGTTAAGATATAATCTGAGGTATTTAGTGTTAAGATATAATCTGGGGTATTTAGTGTTAAGATATAATCTAAGGTATTTAGTGTTAAGATATAATCTGAGGTATTTAGTGTTAAGATATAATCTGGGGTATTTAGTGTTAAGATATAATCTGAGGTATTTAGTGCTAAGATATAATCTGAGGTATTTAGTGTTAAGATATAATCTGAGGTATTTAGTGTTAAGATATAATCTGGGGTATTTAGTGTTAAGATATAATCTGAGGTATTTAGTGCTAAGATATAATCTGAGGTATTTAGTGTTAAGATATAATCTGAGGTATTTAGTGTTAAGATATAATCTGGGGTATTTAGTGTTAAGATATAATCTGAGGTATTTAGTGTTAAGATATAATCTAAGGTATTTAGTGCTAAGATATAATCTGAGGTATTTAGTGTTAAGATATAATCTGAGGTATTTAGTGTTAAGATATAATCTGGGGTATTTAGTGTTAAGATATAATATAAGATATTTAGTGTTAAGATATAATGTGAGGTATTAGTGTTAAGATATAATCTGAGGTATTTAGTGTTAAGATATAATCTGAGGTATTTAGTGTTAAGATATAATCTAAGGTATTTAGTGTTAAAATATAATCTGAGGTATTTAGTGTTAAGATATAATCTGAGGTATTTAGTGTTAAGATATAATCTGAGGTATTTAGTGTTAAGATATAATCTGAGGTATTTAGTGTTAAGATATAATCTAAGGTATTTAGTGTTAAAATATAATCTGAGGTATTTAGTGTTAAGATATAATCTAAGGTATTTAGTGTTAAGATATAATCTAAGGTATTTAGTGTTAAAATATAATATAAGGTATTTAGTGCTAAGATATAATCTGAGGTATTTAGTGTTAAGATATAATCTGAAGTATTTAGTGTTAAGATATAATCTGGGGTATTTAGTGTTAAGATATAATCTAAGGTATTTAGTGTTAAGATATAATCTGAGGTATTTAGTGTTAAGATATAATCTGGGGTATTTAGTGTTAAGATATAATCTGAGGTATTTAGTGCTAAGATATAATCTGAGGTATTTAGTGTTAAGATATAATCTGAGGTATTTAGTGTTAAGATATAATCTGGGGTATTTAGTGTTAAGATATAATCTGAGGTATTTAGTGCTAAGATATAATCTGAGGTATTTAGTGTTAAGATATAATCTGAGGTATTTAGTGTTAAGATATAATCTGGGGTATTTAGTGTTAAGATATAATCTGAGGTATTTAGTGTTAAGATATAATCTAAGGTATTTAGTGCTAAGATATAATCTGAGGTATTTAGTGTTAAGATATAATCTGAGGTATTTAGTGTTAAGATATAATCTGGGGTATTTAGTGTTAAGATATAATATAAGATATTTAGTGTTAAGATATAATGTGAGGTATTAGTGTTAAGATATAATCTGAGGTATTTAGTGTTAAGATATAATCTGAGGTATTTAGTGTTAAGATATAATCTAAGGTATTTAGTGTTAAAATATAATCTGAGGTATTTAGTGTTAAGATATAATCTGAGGTATTTAGTGTTAAGATATAATCTGAGGTATTTAGTGTTAAGATATAATCTGAGGTATTTAGTGTTAAGATATAATCTAAGGTATTTAGTGTTAAAATATAATCTGAGGTATTTAGTGTTAAGATATAATCTAAGGTATTTAGTGTTAAGATATAATCTAAGGTATTTAGTGTTAAAATATAATCTGAGGTATTTAGTGTTAAGATACAACCTGAGGTATTTAGTGTTAAGATATAATCTAAGGTATTTAGTGTTAAGATATAATCTAAGGTATTTAGTGTTAAGATATAATCTGAGGTATTTAGTGTTAAGATATAATCTGAGGTATTTAGTGTTAAGATATAATCTAAGGTATTTAGTGTTAAGATATAATCTGAGGTATTTAGTGTTAAGATATAATCTGAGGTATTTAGTGTTAAGATATAATCTAAGGTATTTAGTGTTAAGATATAATCTAAGGTATTTAGTGTTAAGATATAATCTGAGGTATTTAGTGTTAAGATATAATCTAAGGTATTTAGTGTTAAGATATAATCTAAGGTATTTAGTGTTAAGATATAATCTAAGGTATTTAGTGTTAAGATATAATCTGAGGTATTTAGTGTTAAGATATAATCTAAGGTATTTAGTGTTAAGATATATTATAAGATATTTAGTGTTAAGATATAATCTAAGGTATTTAGTGTTAAGATATAATCTAAGGTATTTAGTGTTAAGATATAATCTAAGGTATTTAGTGTTAAGATATAATCTAAGGTATTTAGTGTTAAGATATAATCTAAGATATTTAGTGTTAAGATATAATCTAAGGTATTTAGTGTTAAGATATAATCTAAGGTATTTAGTGTTAAGATATAATCTAAGATATTTAGTGTTAAGATATAATCTAAGGTATTTAGTGTTAAGATATAATCTAAGGTATTTAGTGTTAAGATATAATCTAAGGTATTTAGTGTTAAGATATAATCTAAGGTATTTAGTGTTAAGATATAATCTAAGGTATTTAGTGTTAAGATATAATCTAAGGTATTTAGTGTTAAGATATAATCTGAGGTATTTAGTGTTAAGATATAATCTAAGGTATTTAGTGTTAAGATATAATCTAAGGTATTTAGTGTTAAGATATAATCTAAGGTATTTAGTGTTAAGATATAATCTGAGGTATTTAGTGTTAAGATATAATCTAAGGTATTTAGTGTTAAGATATAATCTGAGGTATTTAGTGTTAAGATATAATCTGAGGTACAGACACTCTGAACTAATATTTTAGCTTGATTATATTTTCTGTATTTAATATGTCTATATTTGCAACTTATGAGATTCATTTAATAATTCCAGGATATAGATTATATCTTATGGACAGGGGATCTACCTCCTCATGATGTCTGGAACCAAACAAGGGAAGAAAATATTAATGTTTTGAGGGAAACAGTTGCTCAAATGACAAAATTATTTCCAGGAATACCTATTTTCCCTGCACTAGGAAACCATGAATCTGCTCCAGTCAATAGGTAAGTTTCAACCTATTTTAAATATATTCAATAAACTAATTATATACAGGATGTATATATTAATCTGTTAATAATTCTAATTAATTTGTTCAAAATTTAATAAAATCCTTCTTCAAAGAAAATTTTATTTTAGTTTATTTTTATTCTATAAAAACAATTAATATAAATATGTGTATACTATTCATACTATGTATACTATCAGATTGTTTGTTACTATTTTTACGCCTTTTTTTCGTTGTTTGCATTGTATAGTAGTTTCTTTTCGCTTTCCTTTCGCATTGTCCGTTTGTGAAGCAAGGTTCAATACCATTAATCTAGTTTGTTTGTTTATTTTATTCTTTTCATCCATTTTAATTCCTTGAGCATTATTTATGATTTTGTGTGGTAACTATGGTAACAATTTAAGGTTTTACAGTGGAGGTTTTGATAGGGGCAAAAAAAAATTCATAAATATTTGAGGCATAAATTACTAACTTTAGGAAAGTTGGTACAGTGCCAAAGCCTGCTAGACTTCGAACACGAAGATACTCAGTTCAAGTTCGACCTGAAGCCCCCATATTTTTATAATTTAATTATTAAATAAATATTTGAAAAAAATATATTTGAACTTGATTGGATGATTAAAAACTTATTTTATTAACGATTGAAAATGTGTACAACATGTATATCAAGAGAGTGTGAGCTAGTAGAAGGAATTTAATAATATTCGTCATAAATAAATCTTTTAAAAAAATTAAAAAAACACAAATTCCATAATTAAAGTTTATAAAATGTCCTAATAATGATAATAATAATAGTTTTTATTGTTGTATCACTTATATTATTTGGATGAGATAGGGTAGAGGACATTGTTTATAATTGTATGTTGTGTACGTTTTTAAACCTAAACTTTATGATGGTTTAGTTTTTTGTTTTTATCTAATAAAATACCTATTATTAATTCAGTATATGATACATTGGTGGTCACATTGTGATTTTAGTAATATGTATAAATACTTGATTTTCAAAAAAAAGTTAATTTGATTTTGTGACCCAAAAATATTTATTGCACTTTAGTGAAGTAAGATTATATTTCATTTTTCTTTACCCTCATTTAATACACAATTACAGTTTTATAAATTTAATTTGAAAGTTTTAAAAATATGGTTAGTATTTATTTTAAATATTCATAATTTTTTTTATACTAATTATTTATAATAAGAAGAAACTCAATAATTCAACATATTTGAGAAGAAGGTTGAAATACAATAGAAAAATTAGACAGTAGCAAAAAAACCCAAATAAAAAACTATGTATAATAGAAAATTACAAAAATAATTTTGTTATAATAAAAGATTAGTATAAAATTAAAAGTTATCGATGTAATAGTTAATAAACAGGGTTATCACTGTTTATTGCATTTTGTTTGCCAATTTTTGAATCTTGAAAGGAAACACAAAATATTTGTTTTTACAGTGGTGGTTATTATAACAAAATGAGTTATAGTGAATTATCAAATGACCCTCCTCAGATAGAACTGACAAAATACAGAATTTAGCAAATTATCTAATGATTAATTAGGAAGTTTCTTTATGTTTGAGTACAGTTTTCTGCCATTCCTAACATTTCAACATTCTCCTTTGTTGAAATGTTTCAACAGAGAAGAATATTGAATCTTTAGGAAATAAAAATGAGTATGTTAATAATTTCAGGAGGTTTTTTGTATAAATCATCAAATACTTTTATTTTAATGCAGCGTAAATGTTTCAGCTTCCCGCCTCCTTTTGTTACAAATGACTATTCGATTGAATGGCTTTATGATGAGTTGGATAAGCAATGGCGGCAGTGGTTACCAAGCACTGTTTCTCGTACAGTGAGACGAGGCGCCTTTTACAGTGTTCTTGTAAGGCCAGGTTTCAGGATTATTTCTTTGAATATGAACTACTGCAATAACAAGAATTGGTGAGTAATATTTTGTAAGTTTTTTTCAGGCAGTGACAGAAATTTATTTTAAACTTCTTTAAAATATTTTTCTAATTAAAAAAAGAATTATTTAATCTTGCCGTACAAGGTCTAAAACTTTATGGAAATCTAGGTTTTTAAATCTCAGTACAAAATCAAATTTCCAAAATGAATGTAAATATTTTATTATAATTTTAAAGAAATGATGTAACTTAATTTGATGAAATACATTTTAAACTCTTGAGCACAAATTATATATATATATATATATATATATATATATATATATATATATATATATATATATATATATATATAGGTTAGTTTTGGTTGGTAAAGATTATTTAGATTTTTTGGACTAGGAGACTGACAGACTTACCTTGGTAAGAGTCCACACTGTAGTCTTGAAATAGAAACACATAAAAGCACTTAAACAATGTTATATTTCAACCACACAGTGGTCTTTGTCAATCGAAGAGAAAACACAAAAAGAAATATGAGAGAATGAAATAAAATAAATATAAGTTGTAATATTTAATTAAAAGTATATATTTAAAATATAATATTAATATAATATAAATATATAATTAAAATATTTAATAAGTTTACAAAAAACCTAACCTCAACACAACACTACAACCTGAACACAAAAATAATAAAAATAAAAAAATCTACCTAGAATATAAATACACCAATAACAAAATAGAAAAACTAACAAATATATACAACAAAGAATACTACACTCCAACATACAAACCAAACAACAAAATAATAAAATATCTTAATAACACAAACCACAAAACAAATACAGAAAAACATAACCTACCAGGAGTTTACAAAATTACATGTAATGACCTCAATGTATTTTACATAGCGAAAACGACCAGATCATTTAAAATAAGATTTGAAGAACATTACAGAGCATTCAAAAATAAAAATACAAAAGTATCAAATGTTGCAGCACACCTAATATCACATAAACATGAAATAACAAACTACGAAAATAACCTAACCATACTTGAAATAAATAATAACCCAATAGAATTAAACTCACTAGAAAAATACCACATTTATAAAAACACACACAACAATTTAGTGAACTTACAGACCACATATACAGAAGACATACTATATAAAAACATCAGACACGCAAATCAAGAGAAGTTGTGTGTAACGTCAACAAATACCAACATCACGGACCGAACATCTACACCAGAAAAATATCTCAGTGATTCGACAATGGTCAAGTGACCGAAAGGTGCCTCATCACACAAGGTAAAATCATTGCACTTAATGGTGGATAAAATTACTACAATAGTAATATATTAACTTCATATATATATATATATTAAAACGATATAGGGTATTCAAATACAAGAATATTTGAGTTAATATTATTCAGTTAAGAATACAAAATATTCTTGTATTTGAATAACCTATGTTGTTTTAAATTATTAAACAAGAAAATATATTATATATATATATATATATATATAACTGACCTATCACTCAACGTCAGCGACAAGCACCAACATTACGGACCCAGAAACAACAGTAGAAATATTTCAGTGATTTGACAATGGTCAAGTGTCCAAAAGTTACCTCATCATAACATAAAAATTAATTGCACTTAATGGTGGGATTATTGCATACAATAACATATAATAACTCTATAATGTCAGTGCAATGGAACAATAGTGGACAATGTTAAATACCACACACACACACACACACACACACACACACACACACACACACACACACGCACGCACGCACGCACGCACACACACACACACACACACACACACACACACACACACACACACACACACACACACACACACACACACATATATATATATATTTAGGTTAATTTTGGTTGGTAAAGATTATTTAGATTTTTTGGACTAGGAGACTGACAGACTTACCTTGGTAAGAGTCCACTCTGTAGTCTTGAAATACATGAAGGCGCTTAAACAATGATATATTTCAACCACACAGTGGTCTTTATCAATCGAAGAGAAAACACAAAAAGAAGTATGAGAGAATGAAATAAAATAATTGTAATCACAGATTGTGTAGAGTAGAAATCAGATGTCACAGATGCACAGATTAAAGATATATATATTGTTTCCATGAACATATGAGTGATTATAGTTTATATAAGTCTGTCAGGGGAAAAGAGATAAGGCTGGATGAAAGGAAAAAAAAAAAAAAAAAAAAAAAAAAATGAATGGATTTATCTGATGTTGAGGTTAGGGGATTCTCTGGACTTGGTATACCACTGGTATGATAGTTCCCACCTTCTCAGTTCTGAGGGATTGCAATCAGCGGGGAGTGATTTAATTATTTTTGTGGTATAGCAGTCATCAAAAGTTGTGATGTTGTGACTCGCAGCATGTTGAGCTGTTGGTCTATCCATATTCATAATTTTAACATCATGTCTGTGGCCATTCATTCTGATATTCAGACCATCCGTGGTCAGGCCTATGTACTGTGCTGAGCAAAGTTTACATTGTAGCTGATATATGACATTTTTCGATGTACAATTATGATGACCCTGTATTTTGAAGACCATTTTTGTTGTTTGGCTGTTGAAACTATTTGCTGAGGGGTGTATTGGACACGTCTTGCATCTAGGTCTATTACATGGGAAGGAGCCATGAGGAAGTTTGTGTGGTTTCTCTGCATCAGGGTCTGGTAGTTTAGGATGTACTAGGATGTTTTTCAAGTTGAGAGGTTGCTTGTACCAAATTTGCGGTGGATCGGTGAAAAGATTTTTGGTGTGGACGGAAGCTTGAAGAATTTTGAAGCCATCTCTCAGTATCTTGTTGAGTTTATGTAGACCAGGATGGTAGTCTGTTATTAAAGACAGTTTATTTTGTTCTGTTTGTGGTTTATGGTGAACCGAGGATTGTGCTGAATGAATTTGGTTTTCAATGAGTTTTTTTGGGTATCCTCTTCTCTGGAAGGCTGTTGATATCTTTCTATTAAAATCTTCCAATTCCCTATCATTCGAACAGATTCTCTTACCCCTGATTGCTTGACTGTATGGAATGGATCGTTTTATGTTTATTGGGTGGTTGCTGTCGAAATGGAGATATTGTAGGTGGTTTGTAGGTTTGATGTGAATTCCTGTGTTGATATTTCCATTCTGGAGTGTTACCTCTACATCCAAAAAGGTTTTTTTTTTTTTTTTTTTTTTTTTTTTTTTTTTTTTTTTTTTTTTTTTTTTTTTCCTTTCAACCAGCCTTATCTCTTTTCCCCTGACAGACTTATATAAACTATAATCACTCATATGTTCATGGAAACAATATATATATCTTTAATCTGTGCATCTGTGACATCTGATTTCTACTCTACACAATCTGTGATTACAATTATTTTATTTCATTCTCTCATACTTCTTTTTGTGTTTTCTCTTCGATTGATAAAGACCACTGTGTGGTTGAAATATATCATTGTTTAAGTGCCTTTATGTGTTACTATTTCAAGACTACAGAGTGGACTCTTACCAAGGTAAGTCTGTCAGTCTCCTAGTCCAAAAAATCTATATATATATATATATATATATATTTATTTATTTATTTATTTATTTGTATACGTCCAACTTCAATCATAATATAAAAAGGTGATTTTCTGTAATTATATATTTTATTTCCCTATTTTTTACACATGCTCTGGTTAATCTGGATTTTCGGTAATCTGGATCAGCTCCAATCTCAGTTAGTCCAAATTATCGAAGTTTTACTGTAATGTGAATTATTAGTTCTAAATTATCGCTGCCAATGTTTTTATTAATCATGCAGCACTAGCTAGAGGCATGTACAGCTGTAGACAAGTTATACCCGGTCCCCCTGAGTGAAAGTATTCCTTCATAAAACCATGACTATTATATAATATATTGCACGTTACATATTATAACAGAATTATATCAAAATGTAGACAGAAGTCTTAAAATTTACTTTGGTTTCTGCAGGTGGCTTCTTTTGAACAGTACTGATCCGGCTAAGGAGCTTCAGTGGTTTATATATGAACTCCAGGGTGCAGAGTTTAACGGAGAGAAAGTCCATGTTATTGGCCATATCCCTCCAGGCCATAGTGACTGCTTGAAAGTATGGAGTCGTAATTATTACTCCATCATTAACAGGTGATTTAATATTGTATATACTTTAATTTAAAAATGAAACTTCCATCATTTTATTAAAATACTTGTTATATATCTTTGTTAGAAATATTATGTTATCATATCTTTCTGATTTCCTACAAAAATTCAATTTAATATCTTATTCTATCAGATATATTTTATTCTAGACTGTTATTTTGTAAAATTTATTTGTTTAATTGTACATACATAATTAAAATGATTTTACCATTTTACCATAAGTTTAAATTGTTTCTCAATACAAATAGATGTAAATGGCATTAAAATAAATAAAAGACACACACAAAACTCACAAGTTAATCATTTATTGACTCATACGTGTTTCAATGACAAAGTCATCATTATCAGTGAATGTGGCTACTACAAACTCTAACTTACAACTTTGAGTTGTAAGGAGTTGTAAGTTAGAGTTTGTAGTAGCAACAATCACTAATGATGATGACTGTCATTGAAACGCATATGAGTCAATAAATGATTAATTTGTGAGTTTTGTGTGTGTCTTTTATTTGTTTCAACATAACCTCACAAGCTAAGCTCAAAGAATAGTTGTGTAAATGGCATTGATATTTAAGTTATATTGTTGTTATATAATTGGCATTGCCATATTGTTTAATAAGTGTTCATTTTTAAGATATGAATCAACTATAACAGCACAGTTCTTTGGGCATACGCATTATGATGAATTTCAACTGTTTTATGACAATGAAGACTTAGGTCGAGCTATTAGCATTGCCTATGTTGGCCCTTCAGTTACTCCATACTATGATCTCAATCCTGGATATAGGATATATTATGTAGATGGGGACCATGACCAGACAACAAGGGTAAGCTAATCAAGTTTTACAAACATCCAGTTGAAAGTAATTTTGTCATAAATTTGAATATCCAGTTGGAATGTTAAAATTATTGGTAGTTTGTATGTGGAGTTCAGTCTAATGTCTATCATTTTTGTTAATGTTGAATAATTAGTAAAATGCATATTAATTATCACATTTGTATATAGTCTATGTCTCACTTCATGATGGCATTGTTATTACCAATTTTGTAATATAGTGTGTAACATACCAATCAGAGTTTAAAAAAAAACAATAATCATTCCACTTTAATTTGTTAAACTTTAAACTTTTAAATTTGTTTTAAAAAAATTTACATTTTATCTAAAACCAGCTTATTTAAGAAACATTAAATCTATGGGTGCGAACAGCACAAGTGGGTTGCGGTAGAGGTGTAGGTCGTGGTAGCGGTGGACATCCGGGTAAGTCAAGGTAGAGGTACATCCCGATGCCCTGTAGGAGGCTTATATCGCTGCTTTTGTATAAACAAACTAATTTGATTTTACGTGGATGCTTACCACGCAGTCTAACAGGCTGGCTTGCTCTAATTGGTCGTCCTGCCCCTTCCAAAATACATCATGCTGTGGGAGAGAAATTTTACTGTCGACATTGGTAGTGCTGTGACGGGTAAGTTTCCGATCTTAGGTGTCATCCTCATATAGGAATGAAATCGTTTGTGGTCATCTTTTAGGGCAGTAAAAAGGTGATGGTAATCCCCTGAACTATTTCTTTTCTTGTTTATTGGATCTACTGAAAATCGCATATTAGGAAGATACCTATCATCCATCACTTAGCTGTCGCAGACATGTCACTACCTTCATTCGAATCACATAACATCGTTAACAAAATGTGCACTTACAGCAGAGAACACAGCACTATAACAGTCTGAGCTTGACTAAGCAGCGCAGGTGACCGCCTCATTATGTGCGCGACCTACACCTCTACCGCAACCCACTTGTGCTGTTTGCACTAAGTCAGCATTAGAGTGAACTGGAAATCTTGTTGAAAATGGAATGGAATTGATCAACTTCAGTCAAATAGTTTATATTAAGTTTATGTCAACAAAAGCTTTTCTATAAGCATAAACTTAATACTTACCTTCAAAGTTAACCTTTTGCACTCCATGTGGAACATACTTTGACAACAAAATTTCCTGTTCCCTCTTATTTTGTATTTCATTCAATATTTATTAAAGGATCTATTCTAGCTCTTATATCAATTTATATTTAACAAATTAAATTTGTATTAATAATGCTGTCATCTAGCAGATCTTTATAAAAAGTTTTCCAACTTGTCGAAAATAGCTCTAATTTCTGCCCATAGTAGAAGTTAAATACTACAATATTATAATCTGGGCTGTATTCTAGTAGTGTTTGCACTATTAAATGTAAACAACTTATCTCAATATTGTGGATTGAGATTAAGTTTTAATTTTATAGTTCATATTGGGAAAACTGAAGTACCAGTTAAAATTATTGGTATTTACATTAGAACTTATTTAAAACTCCCGCAATATACATGTCTGATGTCTTGTGTAACAACTTCTACAGTCGTGTAATTGCTTCTAACAAAAAATAAGATAAAACTCTTTCTTTATTATCATACCAACATTTCATTGTTAGCGGCGTTACCTCCACTACTGCTCGTGCTAGCCATACATGACAGTTAGCTTCTGGATAGCCCTATTATTATTTGGTAAGACCCACTAGATATTGACCTGTCATACCTTTAGACATTGATGTCACTTTCTGTGTACCTAATATCTCTAGTGTTTACATATTTTCAATTTCAAATATTTGATTTGTTTTATTATATTCATATTATATTTTTTTAAATACTATATTTATTCTATTTTAAATATTTGTGACATTTCACCATATATGATACTCTGTACACTTTTTTCCTTCTGTAGCTTATTTGTTAAACCAGAAATAATGTTTTCAGACTGTGATAGACCATGAGTCATGGATTATGAATTTAAAAGAAGCCAATTCATATGACTATCCTATCTGGTACAAATTGTATAGTGCAAGATCCGCATACCAGATGTCTTCATTACTCCCAATGGAGTGGGACAATCTGATCTATAAACTGGCAGAGAATGAGTCTGTCTTTGACCAATATTATAAGTATGTTTAAATTACTGTATTATATAAACGAATATATATAAATATAAATGAAATTATTCCACAGTTAAAAGTTAAACTTTTAATTGAAATTAGTTGTAGTTGTTTTCTTATAAGTTAAGGTATTCTAGTTCTTTACTAACCTTTAGAAGTCATGGTAACTCAATTCTGATGTGTATTGGTTTAATGTTCAGACTTTAGAACTCCTTAGGAAGGTTTTAAGAAAAGCCACTGGTATATGGTTGAGTGTTAGTGTGTTATTGACAAAACAAGTAGGTACTTAAGTATTATATGGAGGCTACTATTGTACATATGTTATTTAAATGTGGTAGAAACACACATTTTCCACACCCAATGCAATGCTTATAAAATTTATCAAAAACATGTCCTGAAGCTATATTGATAATTATTATTTTTGTTATTGCCACGGAAGGTTAATTTTATATACATATATTGAAATAGACCTATGAAGTATCCAGTCAGGATAGATTTGGTTGTAATTTTATTCATTTAACCAAACAAATGTATGCATGTAAGGCTAGAATAGAGATCAAGTGACGTCACCTGGCAATAAGCATTACTCTGCGAAAATAGACATCTAACTAGGTAATTTTGAATAAAAAAACAACCAAATTTATTCTGACTGGACACTTTACAGGTATATTTAATTATATGTATATAGTAATGTATAAAATTACAACCAAATCTATCCTAAATGGAGGCTTTATAGGTACATTTAAATTTACGTATACGTAGTACGGCCTGCCGTTGATACACAGACATAGTATTTCTTACTACTCTGCACTAAATTTTTTACCCAACTCTAATTTGAAAAAAAAAACCTTTCGTGTAAAAAAAAAATTGTTATGCATATGGCCTTAGGACATTTTATGTAGTCATTTTTGGATCCCGGTAAGAAAAATCTCTCTACAATAGTGGCCTCCATATAATAAGTAAGTACCAACAAATATTACAAAAATCTGATAGCAACAATAAGTATTTCTACCATAAGTACTTTTAAATTAATAAATCTATCAATGGTTAACTAGCTTCAAGTAAATACTAGATTTAAAAACAAAAAAATAACTAATTTTCAGACATTATTGGAAAAGCTCTCCAGTCCGGCCATCCTGTGATGCAGAATGTAAGAAGAGGATGATCTGTGACTTACGGTCTGGGCGTTCTCATGATCGCAAAGCATTATGTCAAGAGATAGAAAGCCGTATAGATGCAAACACAAGGACAGGATGGCGTGCATGGTTCTACAATGGCATCGCTCTCTCGTATGTCCATTACCTCACAGGTTTTTCATGGCAGGCTAATTTTATAAGTTCTGTTGCAAATAAATTTGACTATCCACATGAAGATCATGTTAAAGTTTGCGGTGTTGATTAAAGTCATAATCAGTATACAAAAGGATCAGTACTTTCGAATCTAACTTGTAATTGGTTGAAGTTTCTTTAAAAGAACTTTATATTCAAGTCGTCATCCTAAATTATTTCAGGTTGGAGGTATTTTTTTTATTACTATTTTTAAACATAAATAACTTGAACAGACTCTGATCAACAACAAAAGTCAGTTTGCCCTAAAGGGCAACCTTGAGTATAACTACATCTAAGTTGAATTGTTTGACTGAAAGTTAATTGAGTTATGATTTTTTTTTTAAATAGCTATTGTAAATAATTTTATGCATGTGTATATATGTATTTTTTTATAGAACCAACATGTTTGATCGTATTTTTATATGGCACTTTCAGAAAATATATTTTATATTCTATGAACATGTGGTTCTTAGTTGTATGCATACCTTTACTAAAAATATATCAAATGAATATAATAATAATATTTAGTTCAGGTGAACTTCAAAACTTCTTTAGGAATTTGGATTCAGTAGGTGACAGGCAGACTTGCCTTGTTAATGATCTGGTCAGTTTTCATAATATAGACACACAGAAGGAAAGAAATACTAAAACATTTTATATACATGTATTTCAGAAGGTATACCTTCTTTCTCAATCAGATTGGAAGTTACTGATATATTGTGATGTTTAAATAGAATTAGAATATTAGTTCATTCTCCATGTTCTTATTTGATTATCAAAAGAATCAGTACTTCTGAAATATATCAGATGTTTTTGTGTATTTTTTAGGGATGGGCCAGTAACTAAAATATTCAATTCCAATTTTGATTCCAAATTTTTCATTCGATTTTCAATTCTTAACACATTCTCGATTCTTTCAAGCTATATAGGCCTACATGATATCCTCTAATAATGAATTTAGTTAACATCTTGGTCATATGGTGAAGGCTTTTACAAGGTCCGTTTTATTGTAACAGGCTACTCAAAACTTTCAACCTTGATTTATGAATAGGAATTTCTGAAATCATGATAAACCTATCGGATAAAAGTAATGATTTATTTAAAATATCATATATGAAATTCAGTTCACAACTACAATATAACTTCGTTAACAGACATTTCAGTTTGTATAACTGGAGAAATTGGATCTACCTTTTGCTAGTGTTTTGTTTTGACATCTATGAAGCGGTTGCAGCCAGAGACATAGAGAGAGAAAGAGAGACCTCACTCGAGTGAGAATGAGACAGCAATGACAAGCAAATGAACTAGAAATGATTCCAATCGTCTTTATTGTTGCGTCATGAAAAATAATATTTTCATTATCTCAAATCGGCAGTTGCTTAAATCATTGAATTCAAAGCAACTAATACATTAATAAGACATGGTCAAAAATTAATTATTTTTCCTATAAATTACACCGCATACTTATTTTAACAGCTATAAAAAAGAATCGGATTCAGCACTTTAATGAATGGAGAATCGAGTGTCGATGATTACTCAATATCATTAGAATCGAGAATCGGGAGCAGCCCCATCCTTAGTATTTTTTCTTCTATGTCCTTTATCTAAATTTTGAAAAAAAGACTGGATTATTACCAAAGTAGGTGTATCTATTTCATATCCAAGATAATAATTATAAAAACAGTTATGAACATTAATAATGGTTACAATAAAAATTCTTGAAATTAATAGTCACTTGGAGTTCTAATATGCTGAAACATACAACGGAAACTTGCTACAATGTAACTTGATAAATCATCACTTTTAGTAGAGTGGGGACAATATTCCACTACTCATTTTGTCATAGAAACCTATTCCTTCAAAGCTAATGTTATTTACATCGTTTGTTTCCATCTTAAACTTGAGCGACTAGACTTTTGTTGTTTTATCCTCAATTAACATTAGGAGTAAGTTAAGAGTAACATTATAAGCAAACTAAGCATTTTAAGTACGTTAGCATGTATAAGTTAAATACGAGGGCTATTCAGAAAGTAAGGAACGTTTTTGAATAAAAAAAAAAAATAAGCACAATAACAAATTTTTATTATATACATCTGAAAGAGCAACTAAAATACTACTTTTCTACGTAGTCGCCAAACAAATTAAGACATTTATCGTAGCGGTGGACAAGCTTTGAAATTCCTTCATCATAGAAATCTGCCGCCTGCGATGTCAGCCACACAGTGACGGGCGCCTTGAGCACCGCGTCGTTGTCAAAGCCCTGTGTTGCTAGCCAGGTCTTCATTCTTGGAAACAAGTGAAAATCGCTTGGTGCCAGATGAGGAAAAACCTCCCATTTGAATGACTCAAGGAGTTCTTTGGTGCGGTTTGTTGTGTGAGGTCGGGCATTGTCATGCACAAACAAAATTTTTGACGTCAATTTTCCTCGGCACTTATTTTGAACTGCTCTCCTAAGGAGAGCAAACATTTTCTTGGTTTTTTGGGGGAACTTGTGTGCCCCCACTCCATGGACCGTAATTTCGTTTCACAATTAACGTGTTTTACCCATGTCTCATCACCAGTTACGATACGATCTAGTAGTGAATCACCATGTCTGTCGTAGGCATCCAGAAATGTCAAACTTGCCTCCATTCGCTGACTTTTATGGCGGTCAGTGAGCATTTTCGGCATCCATCTTGCACAAAATTTGTGGTAGCCTAACCTTTGTGTGACAATTTCAAACAACAAAGTCCGTGAAACTTGTGGGAAACAAAGCGAAAGCTCCATTATTGTGAATCGGTGGTTTTCGCGAACCTGTTCATCAACTTTAGCAACCAGTTCATCAGTCACAATGCTTGGGCGTCCACTCTTCCCCTCGTCATGAACGTCAGTTCGGCCATTTTTAATCTGAATGCACCATTTTCTCACAGAACTTTCATTCATTACGTTGTTTCCATAAACTTCACACACTTGGCATATATGTCTATCGGTTTAATTTTTTTGCCAACAAAAACCGTATCACTGATCGCACTTCACAACTGGCGGGATTTTCAATCGCAGCGCACATCTTCAGTTGAAATTGCGAAAAAACGGGCAATGCGGAAATGTTCCCGTTGTTACTGCTGGACGCTGAGTGCGCACGCACCAAAATGTACGAGATCGGCGCACGCCTAGCGGCGTCAGACAGAAACGTTCCTTACTTTCTGAATAGCCCTCGTATTATTTCTTGTTTTCCTTTTTCAATTTAGGCTTTTATTGTCTATTTTGTCCACTGTAAATAATTTTTAACAACAGACGGTAAAGCAAGCTCCCTTTCTGGAATGTGTTATTGTTGAATAATAGTGAACCCCCTAACTAAATTAATGAAAATTTAAAACAGAAATAGTAAACCTCACTTTAAACAAAATAAAATTATACACTAATTATCAAGATAAAACTAGTCACAAGATTTACTGCTTGAAATTCTATATAATTTACTCCAAACCAATTAGTTACAATATTAGCAAGTGTCATTCTTTGTCAAGAACAATTAGTGGAAAAATGAACATATTTCAGTTGCTAGTTGACAGCTGGGAGAATATACTTAAATAATTGTGACTTCTCCCAAATTATTTTTATACTTTCAATAAGTTCTAGGAAGGTCATACAAGCATACATTTTTGAAGTGAGTGCTACATGAAGGATACTAATTAAATATCATGTTTTTAATTTCTGTGGCTTCATTTATAATAAAATTTCATTTATTTTTTTTCAGAATTTTTCTACTTTTGATCTTTTTAGTTCCATGTTTTCATTCTCTAATTTCTTCTGTAATTCTGCATTTCTCTTCTCCTAAATGTGATGAATTATTGAGTTTTTACTATTATAATGTTTTTAATAATTTTAATATATTTGTATTTAAATTAAGTGTATTTAAATTGAGTATGATGGGTTTAATGTGTTTGTATAAAAATACATCATACTCAATCTTTATATAATGAAACTATTACAAATTTAAGGTAATTTAACAATATTAATTTATTTTATTTGAACCCATTGCGGATTTCTGCCTTAACTTATGTGTCATGGATTATTTACTGCAGATGGTATAATCTCAAGACATATGCGTCTTCAAGACACTCATTGAATTTTTAGTCTGCTAGACCCTTGTTAATGTGTTTTTCATTTAAGCAGATACAACAAATTTCTCGTGTGTTGACAAATGCTTTTTTCTTTCAAATCTGTCACCATAAAGAAAAATATTTATATCTGTCCCCAGAATGTCAGGACAAATAAAGCAGGATTTTTATTGCCATCCTAATGGTCTCTTTTAACCCACTTATTAGCTGCAATTTAGGTCAAGCTCTTAGTCTAGTCTGTATTCTTCAGTTACAACTTTGATGTATGTCAGGATCATCCAAGTTATATCACATGTTGATCGATAGTGTGCATTGAACTTTATGTTATCAATGGGGACAACAATGGTTTTTTTAATTGTGTACAATGTAGTTCTTCTAATGTATTTAGTGTAAATATGTTTTTGAAATTATTTTAGTTTTTTACAATTGTCAAGTGAACAAATAGCTGTGAGGGTATAATGGGGGTTATAAAATCAACTGGTAAGCATAAAACCATAAGTAATATTTGATTAATAATTATTTATTTTTATTTACTTAATTATTATTTGGAATATGAATATTTTTAACTATTAATGAATATAAATTATCAATTTAATTTATCCTTTAATTTTGTAATAAATTATTATTAAGTCAAATTTAATTAAGTTATTAATACTTAATAATAACTTTTAATACTTCAACATAATATTATTTATAATAATACTTATAAAATTATTAAAGATTGTATTCAACACAATTCCACTGTAACCCTGTGTTCAAAATTAATTTGTACCTGCTTGGTCGCTTAGAACGTGAATCATTTAATCCGCAATGGGTTAAAAAATTAACATCACTATTTATATCATAAATTTAAATTCTGGATAAAAACATTTGGTAAATTAATTATTTAGTGTGGAAATAGTTAATATTAAAAATAGCCGATAAGATAGTAAAAAAAATAATGATGCAAATTACATTCCCATATAAACTATAACCAAAATGTACATAAATCTAATATAATCTTGAAAGAATTAATCTGAGTGACACTATTTAATTTATAATCCAACTTGTTAAAATAAAGAGTGTGAGCCCTAAAACAATTGGATCAACTATTTGGTTGGTGGCTTACTTAATAAATTATTCGAAATAAACTCTATTATAATTCTGTACATATAAATGTTTTTTTAGTAAATGCATGTGATTAACCGTACAACAAAGTAGAGTTATTTTACGTTTACTAACTTTAAAAACATAGTGTTTAGTTGCATGCTACTCAAAATCATAATTACTGCAATTTCTTTTCAGTACAGTATCAATAGTTTAGATTTAATTTTACTTAATGTTATGGTTAAGGAAAATGATTTAAATAGTTGATCTCTTGAAAAAAAATTTTCAGAGAAAAGGTCATTTGTAGACCGTATTTTTATATTTTAAAGAATTTATTGTGTAATTAATAAGTACAAACATTGTGAGATTGCATCTTAGAATAAAAATTTACAGGAACGTGTTTTAAAAGCATCTAAGTGAGTCCTAAAACAGATTTTATTTTAAATGAACTCAATCATATGATACAGTCGGCGCCGCTTATTGTGATCATATTTGTCAGAAGCATATTTGATAACAATAACCGAACGCTTAATCACGATGTAGTCTACAGCCGTACTGCATTGAACTCACTGTATTATTGCCACAACTGTTTGTTCTGAACGATCCTACCTTTAAGCCTATTATTACATCAAGTAATTCTAATTCTGTAACACTATAATTAAACTGTACTTACCAAATTTTGATGCTATTCCGGACAGTTTTATGTACAGTAGTAGAATTTCTGTAATTTAGTTTTCTACTTGTTAAAATTAGTGGGCATATTTCATGTCAGTTTATTTTATTCGACTGTAGATTTTTTTTAAACACTGAATCTAGCATAATTGAAAAAAATACAGTATATAGAACTACGTAAAACACTTGATCAAAACATTTTAACACATAAAACTTCATTATAAAACACTTCAATCTTATTTACACTTCAAATTTACATTTACTTTTTCTCGAAGAACTCCTCTATATGTGACTGTCTGTAGTCTTCTCGTAAAATATTGTTTATAAATTGTTCATATTCATAATGTTTGTTGAAATTTTCTGCTTTTTGTTGAACAAACTGCCTTAGAATCTCAAGAGCTTGGTGAACTTCCTGCTTAGATCTTGGCTCAGTAGTAACAACAACTAATGTTAACAAACAACTAAAGACGACTCAAGCGAGGCTAGGGTGTTTGCGTAAACAAAGAGTAAGGGAGACATTCTGAGAACTGTTCTAAGTGCTGAAACCGTTATAAAGTATTTCTGTCATTCTAAAAATAAACATTCTATGAATTGGGCGTCATTGTGTGTTGCACGTGCTGTTTACACTACTTTGTAGACATTTTTACTTGGTCCATGCTAGTATACGTTGACGCATATGATTTTGAATGGCAAATTAAATGATAATAATAAGCGAACAGATGATTACAATAAGCGGCCTAATTACAATGTATTAATATACGTCCGTGTTTGTTTTTCAATGAAACGATAACATTAACCGTGATCACAATAAGCGGCGCCGACTGTATTCTTAAACAGAGTCAACTTATATTGGTGGATTTTGTTAACCTTGACAATCCGAGGAACTTACATTTGAGCTTTATAAAATAATGACTTCCCAAACTTATAATTTATGAAAAACTTACTGAGATATAATGTTTTCTACTTGGACCTTGGTGATGGAAGCTTTTAATCAAAACTTGTATCAGTAAGTATTTCATAAATTTGCTTGAGTTGTAAGATACATATATACATTTACATATTGTGTGTAATAATTGGTGAAAGTAAAATTTTTATTAAACTAATTAATGACTTGTTGAATTTATAATTTAATTAAATTGATGAAGAAATAGGCAGTCTTCATCAGTGTCTCACGGACTGTAGCCTATCTTGACCTTTTAACTGTTTCTGCTCAAGTGTCGAGAGAGCTTTGCAAGCATACAGATGCACAAGCTGGTCCTGGACTTGTTATTAATTGCACTTATTTATTGCATTATTTGGGTAAAGATAGTTACTTTTTCTACTAGTGTTGATCTTACACATGTGCTGCTATATATAACTTTAATCAATAGAGAATCAAGTATCGATGATTGCTCGATACCATTAGAATCGATGATTCCTAGAATCGGGTCATCCCTAATACATATATATGTATATGTGTTTGTGTGTGTGTGTCTGAGGAATAGGTTAAATCCGAAGTATATCCGTAAAAAGTAATTTATAACTGTTGTTAAATACTCGCATAATAACATTTTAAACACTCATAACAAAATTTTAAAACACTGTAAAACAATTAAATTCAGTCAAGCTTTGGTATTGATTTGCAGGTTGCTATTTTAAATAAAACTGTTTTGAAATAATGTTTTACAGGCAAAGACTAATAAATAAAAGATATTACTTCATTATTATTAATGTTAATACAAATATTATTTTTCATTTACTTACATTTCATTAAGTCCATAGTTTCTTTATTTCAATTTTTTTTTAAATCGTGGGGACAGATTATTTTTGAATTTTGAAAGATTTACTGTTAAACACATTATCAAAAGTGTTATAAAATGAATCTTAAAGTAATGTATTTAATATTTTACAGACATATATGAAAAGCAAATATTCTTTTAGCTTAGCTTGTGAGGTTATGTTAAAAATAAATAAAAACATACACAAAACTCACAAATTAATCATTTATTTCTCATACTCATTTCAATGACCAAGTCATCATCATCAGTGAGTGTTACTACTACAAACTCTAACAACAACTGAATATTCCTTTTTAATTCACAATAAGGTCTGTTGTTAATGCTTATAATAATAATAATCTTATATAATATATATGTTGTCTGTGTATATAAAACCATATTTAATGATTACATATATCAACTTGTAAATTCACTAACCTAAAAACTTTCCTAATTTATATTATTAGTAACATATTTTTAAAATGAAAGTTAAACATTATTATTGAAAATTAAATTATTTTTGTTTAAGATTTAAAATAATCTAATTAATATTTTAAACAAATAATCAGATTAATTAATCATAAAGTTTTAAAGTGAAGTGTATCTATTATAATTATTGTTAATACTTTATTGTATAAAAATCATTGTAATTATTGTAAACTCTTGTCTTTACAGGTTTTTATGGTTAGCCTCATTATTTAAGAATATTACAAGAACTTAGTACAAAATTATTGTGGTAAGATTTGAGACCACTATCATTGGTTGTTATGGGTGGAAGTGACAGGGTTACGTTTTTAAACAAATTGCACATAAAACAAAATTATGTTAATAATAATAACCTAAACTGGGGCAAGGTCATTCTTTAATCCTTCTAATTCAATTTTCTTTGATCTAGTCTTTATCGGATTAAATTTTTTAAACAATGGTGATTTTTAATGCCTCAGCTTCTTTGAATTAACTTCTTTATGTTAATTATACAGGCTATAAAACTGAATCGCTTTTTTACGTACTATAACAAATTGTTATAAAACTTCTTGCTGTTTATAGAAGCTAAGATAATTATATAAAACGTCTTTGATTTAATTATGAAGCATTTTTTTTTAGCTACACCTTATTAAGTTAAAATTGTGTACTGCTGAAAACTTAGGTGTTCCTGAGCAGTTGGCAAAAATACAAAAGCCAACAATGAATTTAAATTGATACTATTTAAACAATCAAACAACCAGTTCTAACTAGATGAAGCACTGCCATTAACCTAGAAGTTCTGAGTTAGCTGAACTTGTAATACATTTATAGTCGGGACCATTTAACTGTGCACTTGGCCTTGAGAGATCCCATTAGACGGGAGGTACTGGGCTGCGTTGAGTCAGTATAGTTACATTCCTACAAACATGATAAGGGTTGTCAAAATACTGTCGCATGATGGTCTATATTAGATAAATTCGATGATAAATCATCTTCGGTACTAAATAACAAACAGTCTTGAAATGTGTATAGACATGTAGAATGCAGAAGCTGTTGATGTATAGAATATTCTGAAAATGTAACATGTTTTCAGAAGTAGTAGTACACGAGAAAGCGTTGGTGAGGAAGTGCACGGTGTGGTTAGCTGTACGCAACTACACTTATTAGTTATCAACTGGTTAATTTTTGTCGAAACAAAATTCTGTTTATCTCAGTATGCCAAAACCACAAAAATAAAAGATAACTCAAAGAAGAGTACGTTAACTTACTGTTTAGTGCACTTTTCGTTCAATATAGTTCAATACTGCTGTATTCTCAGGATTCAACAAAATTGGATTAAACATACAAAACTTGTTACAAAAAGCATTTATAATTAAAATTCTTAATATACGCATCTACATTTCTGTTAGGAATATTTGTATATATTTGAGTACTTTTTTCTACTTTTTCTAACATTACAATATTTTTCTCTGTTGGCGTGTTTCAGAATGACTCCATTTTCAAAACTTAAATCGTAGTTTATACGTTTTAACTACTCTATATTCTAGTGCAATGTTAGGTTAAGCAGAAAAAAGTACTCAAATATATACATTATAATTATGTTGACTAAGGGTTACATTTTTAGTTGAAGTGTTTACTAGACATAATAAAATATAGTAAATTTACTGTATAACAAAATATAATAACCAGACCGTTTTCATAAAAAAATTCATCTACATCATCACTTATTATTAATTTGTTTCTGGTATTGCTTTTTCATATTTTACAAAATGAGGTACTACTTCAGTTTCATATGTTATAGTAAAAAATTATTCTTAAAATTTTTATAATCATGTAAGTATTGAAGGAAGATACTATATTGCATACTAATGTGTAAAAATAGTAGTGAAAATATTAATAACAAAACTAAAATTTCATGTAAAATACAATTTATTAATTTAAATTTTGAATGCTAATTATTGATAAAAGTCTTTTTTTTTATTACTTAATTATTTACAAATACTATTTATATTGAATTGGCTGTGAAATGTGTGATTAAAATATATATAATGAATTTAACAATATTTTTGTATTACTGTAAGAATTTAAATGTAGTTTAGAACTGTAATAAACATATCTGCTTTAATTTTAAAAACACTTATGAAGATCTCTTTCAGTTGTATTTTATTCCTCTCAACTGCAATTCCTAATATATTTATTGTTTTCAGTTTTTAGGTTGTAAATCTTGAAGTTTTTCTTATAAATTACACTTTGGGTATCAACTTGGCAAAAAACCACTACTTACTGATATTGAAATCTTGTTGTTGTTCATGACGAGCTGGTTGTTAATTCTTATTACACTTTTGCTATTACTTGCGACCAGACTTTTTGTTAACTAAAAGTTGTTAAATTGTTAACTTACACTTTGAGGAAAACATTTCCTCCAAGTGTAAGTTAACAATTAACAACTTTTAGTTAACAAAAAGTCTGGTCGCAAGTAATAGCAAAAGTGTAATAAGTTACTGATATTTCTCAGCAGTAACAATACACTGACCTGGTGCAAAACGTGTCTGCTGAAAAATGTCAGTAAGTAGTGGTTTTTTTGTCAAGTTGATACCAAAAGTGTAATATTTATTACTTTATTAATCATAAAGTATTGTTTAAGGATTAATAAGATTTACCGGATGTAATGGACTATAAAATTCAAGAATTTATTACTTTAGCTGTAAGTTATTATCTCTTCAATAATTGATTTTTATAATTTACTGTCCAAATATTCATTTAAAAAAGCTACTTATAAAAACCTCAGTAAATTATATTTTTTATTTCAGAAAAATAATTGAAACATAAAAACTCATATAAAAAATAATTTTGTGTCATTTCACATTAACATTGTTTAGTACAGATTTGTGTTACAATAGAAATTCTTTGTTATTCATTATTTTAAAGATGTTCATGTCTGCTTAAGAACATGAAAGTTACAACATAAAAGGTAAAAATGTAATTAAGTCGCTTAACGTAAAATAAGTAACATAATTTAGTATTTGTAAACAATAATTCTGAGAATATTCAGCCTTGAGAACGAAAAAGTACGAGGAATTACTAATTACAACTATTAGTTTTTTAATTATTTCCTTGCAGAGAGGCAAAGAAACGTGTAGCGAGAATTAAAGATGGTAGAAACCTTCAGCTATTGTAAAAGGAATACCTTATGCTGATGTAAAGGAATGAATTGAATAAAATCTTGAAAAATATCTTGCCAGTGTAGAATTTGATAACATGAACTGAAAACTTATACAGAACTGGTAACACTTGAAATTTATCTTGTGTTTTCCGAGAACTTTAAAGTCTAAATATACTTTTTTTAAATTATTCTATTTTTGTGTTTACAGCAATTAGTAAAGTTGACTATTATTACTATTACTATATTAGAAAACATGACTTAAACAGATACAATTGTTGTTAAATAGGAAAACCCAAAGTCTGGGGTATAAAAAAAATGTGGCTTACAGAAACAGGGTTGGTACTGGTAGTAGACCAACTGTAAACTTAAACATCAGAGAAAGGTATCTACTCAGTACTCGGTATTTATAAAATTAAACCAGACAATGAAACTTGATAATTTATAATTTTTCTATCTCTCCATGTAAACCAGAAATCTGTGAAATGTGGATACAGAAAAAGTTTTGAGTAATTAAGAAATAAAAGTTCGGAATAGTCATAACCTATTGTTTAAGTGAATAATGAGAAATAAAAGTTAATTAGAAATCTCTTTAAACAGACTAGGTAACTTATTAGAGACTGATTTTAATAGGAGACTAAAATAAAACAATTTTTTGTTTTAACAATATACAGAGTAGTTCACAGATTACATAGTGACTAAAACAAAATTAACGGAATAAAATTTGCCAAAACCATTTTTAAATCTTAATTGTAAGAAATATATTTTATTTTAAAACTTTTTCAGTGAGAGTTACACTTTTAAACTAACTTTCTATCAATAAAATAAAAATGTTAAAAAAATCTACAACTGTAAATAATATATAAAAAAATATGATTTAAAACAATGTTTGCTAAAGGTTTGAATAGTAACTAAAATGTTTTAAGATAATATAGGAAATTTTTAATTTTTTGAAACTGACAATTAATGAGTTAATATTTTTTAAGTTGCTTGTTGTAATCATCTTGAATTCACTGATTAAACCATAATTAATTAATACATAACTAAGTGAATATTTATAAGCTTACTTGAGGACATGTTTCGAAAGAATCATTTCTTTTACGATTTTACTGAGTATAGGTAGTTACTTAGCTTTGTAAAAGAAATAATTGTTTCAAATCTCGTCAGCAAGGAAGCTGTTAAGTATTCACTTATTTATGTATTAATTAATTGTAGTTTAATATTTTAATATGAAATTGATTATATATATATATATATATATATATATATATATATATATATATATATATATATATATATATATATATATCTTTACATTCATTAACACATTGACTGTGGCTGCAGCATTGTCACTTATTTAAAGCTTGCCAGTTGCACAACAGTTCACTCAAGCCATTTTTGTCAAAATGTAAAACCATTTGTGGGAAAAGCCCAAAACAGGGCTCATTTTCTTAATTTTGATTTCATCTTTCAGACAGTAAAGTCTGTTTCTAAAGAATTGTTGCTGCAAGGGAGCAAATAGTGTCTTAAGCAAAATAAAAACCTCACTACTCATTGTCAGTAAGTTTCAATTTTTTCTATATATAATTACGTCCTAAAATTCAACTTAATACTTGCTAGTTAGTTTTGTACATAAAATTTGTAAAAGTAGATTTTCGTAATGGACAGTAGTAGATTTAGAACATGATTATTGTTCAAATTTGATTCTACTGTTAAGTTATTCTACGAAAATATGTACCTTTGTATCATTAAAACTTATGTCTCCATTGAGTAAATACCATAAATTGGATTTAAAAAATCATTTTCTTAAAACCCAAGAGAAGTTGAATGTGTTTTAGGTATTACTAAAAAAATGTTTACACTTGTTTTTTTTAATAAACGCTTATTTATATTTTGACATTCTAAAATATTTTATAATGAATGTATCTCATTTTAGTATAAATAATAATCAATAATAGATATAAAGTAAAAAAATCAATAGTTCTTGTGTAACAGTTCTTAAAGAGAATCAACTAGAAAGGTAAAATTGAATGGTAAAAACAATTAGATAATCTCAAGTCTTAATTTGATGCAATGGAAACAACTTACACACCTTTACTTCATTTCAAACTCAGTGGTGCCACATTAAATGGACTTCCACAAAAGTCTTATGGATCAGTGTTTTCATTTTAAACTGTGTTAACTGAAGCCTGAAAAATATGTCTTTCATTTAAAAAAACTAATACTGGAGACAAGTTTTATATAATTATAATAACATAATATATGTTTTATAACAAACTCAAGTTAAACTAAAATTGTTGCATGAACAGCTAATTGTAACACTTGGTTATGGTTTTGGAGTTCTTTAGAACAACTGTTTAGTGCAAGAATTGCACTTCTGTTCTCTATCCCTGATGTGAAAAGAAAATGGTGGCAGTATAGTGGTGAAGGTGTAACCACATGTGTACATTGGTAAGTGGATATATCTGCTTAAGTATTTTAGATTTTATGTAAAATTAGCTTAATATTATACCATATCAGCAATAAATTGCTACACAAAACCGTACAAGTGTTATTGTAAATAATATATATATAGTAGAGTCTCGATAATTTGGTAAATGGAACCGAGACCCCTCAGATTGCCGAAAACAGATTATACAGAAATAAGATCCTGTGCATTAAAAAAATTTGAATTTTATTAAACCCTAATTGAATACTATAATTAAAAATACACAAAATAGGCTTATACAACTTTATATGAACATTTTTTGGAAGCTCGACTAATTTCCTCTGGAAACCATATTGATATGACCATTTTTTAGAAGCCCGAATAATTTCTTCTGAATAATGTACTGATATGAATATTTCTTGGATGCCTGACACATATACTTTGCGTACAGTATTGATATGAACATTTCTTAGAAGCTAGACTCAATTAATTTGAATACGGTTTGATATAAACATTTCTTGGAAGCCCGGCTTATTTCCTTTGCATACCTTATTGAAATGAACATTTCTTAGAAGCACGAATTATTTCCTTTGCATATGGTATTGATATGAACATTTCTTAGATGCCTGACTCATTGTGTGTGAATGTATATATGTGTGTGTGTGTGTGTGTGTGTGTGAATGTTTGTGTGTGTTTATGTATATGTTTGTGTGTGTTTATGTATGTGTTTGTGTATGTGTGTGTGGGGGGGGAATGTTTGTGTGAGTGTGTGTTTGAGTTGGCTCAGGTAAAATTCAAAGCCTATTTTTATTACTTAGAGACTAAAATATTTACCTTGGTAATATTCTGTTTTCATGACAGATAAACACACTAAAACATGTTTTCCATTTGTATATTTTTTTCTGTCAGGTATACTTCATTCTTAAAAAGAAATATTGTTATTTTATGAAAATAAAGTGAATTTTAAATATACCAAATGTGTTTCATGTATGATATATTTAGTGTATATAATAGCTTATGTATTTATTGTGTTTATAACATGAAAACAACTCAGATTATTAAGGTGAGTCTGTTAGTTACCCATCTATTCCAAAAATTCCTCTTTGTGTGCATGTATTCAGACATAAGTGTACAAAATAATATACATTTACAGCCAAAATTATCCGGTTTTCCTGATAAAAACAGTTAAAAATTGATGATTGTGTGTCTAGTTTCACTTGATATCATCATCAATTTCTAACTTTGTTATTTAAGTAGTATATGAAAAAAAAATAGTGAGTTTTTTATTAACATATGTTTTTTCTTTGCAGAATGTCTGTAATTATGGCCATACCTGCGCTTACTTACCAAATACCTAAATTTGTAATGGGCTTTGGCTAGCCACCTGTCCATGAACCAGGTATTTATTCAAGAAACTATTCTATGTTTAGTTATAGAACATTGTTGGACTGTGATTGTAGTTTGTTTTATTTATAAATTATTATTTTTAAAAAATAGTAATTAAATCTTTACTTATTAAAAACTGTTTTGAAATATGCCATTCGCAAGGTAGTAAATTAAATCTTTTAATTCTGTGATGAATGCAAATTTAATGTATTTTACCATTTGTACTATACATTTTTATTTTAAATTATTTTAATACCGGTAAACTAATAAATTTGAAAAGCTTTATAATGAAATAGCTTTTTTTTAAATTGTATTTAGATTTTTATTTAGTTCAAGTTTAAGGTTCTTGTTAAATTTAAACAGAAAAATTTAGTCAGATTTATTATAATCGTCAGTTAATACAAAAAAGATTATGCAATATTTTGGTTTAGTGTCATAATTTGATCAGCTGTTTGCATAGCCGTAGATACTGACTGTTGTGGTGACCCTGGCTAATGTTCAAGTGTACATATGACCTCTCTTAAGGCAGTTTATCTATTTTTAGGATTTTTGTTTTTTTACCTTTTAGCACATTTTTATCTTTAAAATACGAATAAAATTAAATGGATTCTCATCTTCTTTATGATGTAAATAATTCAAAATGTGAAACGAAAGGCAAATCTTAATTTGCAATAATAATTAGTTTAATTGTGTACTATAGTCATAATTATGTAATACAATATTTAAACCATTTATTTGTCAAATATATATACAGTAAAACCTCCAAATAACGGACATCGTCCGTATCTTGCCAAATGTCCGTTTTTTTTAGGTGTCCGCTATTCAGAGAGGTCAATAAATAAGGGTCAAAATATATTAAAACATTAAATGAAGTTATAATTTTTATTAAAAATTGAAATACAATATTTATTTAAAATTGAAACTGAAAGACAATTATTAAAATAAAAAACATGGAAAATTTATCAATTTGAAATTTTTAAGCTTAACTGTTCATGTAAATTTTGAGTTTTAAAAAAGTCCGTTATTTGACTTTGATGTTTTCTTTTAGAGTTGCAAGCTTCTTTTTGCAAATGAATAAGTAAAATACCTGCCATTGTGAATCCTATTTCGTCTTTATTTGATGAAAGAAATTCCTTTACTTCACTGATTCTTTTAATTGCGTCACTAAAATTAATTTTAACTAGGGAAGCCGCAGGTTTGTTACCGATACTCATCTCACTATCACTGAATTCATCATCTTCATCAGTTGTTATAAATGACATAATATCATCGCGGTTTTCTTCCGTACATAGATTTTCATTTACGTTTATAAAATCTTCAACAGATACTTCAGCAGAAATAATAGTCCAATTATTTCACACTCGGTATTTTCGTCTGTTGCTGCGATTACATTTCCTTTTAAAAAGTTCGCTTGTGAAAGCAGTCGATTACTGTGGTTTTTTCAACTTTTTTTACAGAAGACGCAATCTATGAAACAGCGTCCAACACAGTTATAGATTTAATAAGGTCGTTGGCATTTTGACACTTGTCCATACTAGATAAAATATGGCGTAGTACAATTTTTCTGTACTGGCATTTAAAATTGTGGATTATACCCTGATCCGACTGTTGGCAATGAGAAGTAGTGTTGGGTGGTAGAAACGATATTTCCACATTGCTTAGTTTCATTTGAGGGTGGATGAAGCGTTATCCATGAAAAGGATCACATTTCTATTATTTTTTGGCCATTCTGTCATTAAATCCCATTAACCATTCGGTCATTATTTCACGTGTCCTCCATGACTTTTTGTTAGCTTTCCAAATCACACCTCAATTATTCACATTCATATTCTTGAAACATCTTGGTTGACGTGCTTTACCGATTATTTAAGGTTTTTCAAAATCACCAGTCGTATTTACACACAACATAAAAGTTAGTCATTCTTTGGATGTTTTTCCAGAATTACACGTTTCTTCTTTAAGACTCATAGTTTTGTTAGGCAATGCACGGAAAAATAAACCAGTCTCATCAAGATTGTAAATGTTTGATTCATTGTAACCCTCAGTTATTGTTCTCAGTTTATTATTTCATTCACAAACTTCCTTTGGATCATCAGATTCACCCTCACCACAAATTGCTTTAAAATTTATGCCGTGACAAATTCTAAATTTCTGTAGCCAACCATTTGAAGCCTTAAAGCTCTCCAAATTCAATTTTTTGCTAATTTTTAAAGCTTGTTTTTGGATCAGAGGTCCACTTATTGGCAGGGCCACACAGAACCAATCAAAAACAAGTTTGTCCACTACAATTGAATCTGTTTTTCTAAACTTAATGTTTTTCATGTTTTCGTTTCCATTGCTGAACCACAATTCCCTTATCCGATCTTCACTTTTTAAAATTTCACTGATCTGGGTTTTTCCAATTTTGAACTTTTCTGCCAGTTGCCGCACACTTAAACTTTTCTTCTTTTTACACTTTAAAACTTCAATTTTTCTTTTATTGTAAGAGCTTTACGTTTGCCACTCATTTTGTACGAAAAGTAAAAACACAATCTCTATTCGAAAACACTTCACTTCACTTTGCTATAATGAACATTACCACAAACAGTTAAACGTTAAAACATACAATATGGTACGCTATAGATCTACAACTGACGTGAATAAACTAGATCTGAAAACTCAGCACAGGAATTAGGCTATGATTCTTGGAATGCATGTGCTTTAAGTACAGTAAACTCATTTCCTGGATGTGATAAGCCAACAACAATAAACAGAGTGCTTTCAGCTGTCAATGTCCTTGACCATTCCAATACACATTCTCATGTTTTACAATAACGAACGGATAATCATTTACGTTTCCGTTTACATACACAGAAGTGATTTCTTTCTACCCAATTCTCAAGATAAAATTTTTCGTACACAGACAAATTTATGTAATACATAATTTTATGACTGAAAATGGCAAACCTAGTGTCTGTATTTTGGAGTGTCCGTTCTTGAGAGAAACTTATTAAAGATCCCTATGTCACGGGACCGGGGATTGAACATTTGTCCGTAAAATAGAGGGGTCCGTAAAATGGAGGTGTCCGTAAGGAGAAGTTTTACTGTATATATATATATATATATATATATATATATATATATATATATATAAAATTGTAAACAACTATTCCACCACTAAGTGCAATTATTTTTACCTTATGTGATGAGGCACCTTTCAGTCACTTAACCATTGTCGAATAATTGTTTACAATTAACAATAATAACTTTATAAAGTCAGTGCGATGGAAAAATAATGGACATTGTGAAAATGCCTGTATATCATGTTCGGAGTCAATTAATCTAGATTTTTATGTGAATTTTACAACTTAAGACTTCAGAAAAAAATCTATTTAGACTCTCTATTAAGTGATTAGATCTGAGGGGCTGAGCCAGGTTAGGCTTGTACACAAGAGAGAGAGAATGTGTTAAGAGGTACAGTGGAGTCCCGATAGTCCGTCAGTCCACTTAATCCTAAACCGAAATTAGGATATTTTTAGGAATAAGAAAGAACAGGGAATAAGTGTATTATGAGTTCAAAATTACACTTTTTTAAAGATAGACAGTGTAATGAAGAAAAAAGAAGAATGTTATGTAGTTCTAAACTATATAGATTTAAAACAGTCTGTTATATATATATTTTTTTTTTTTTCAAAGAGGAGAAGACCTCTCTTTTGAAGCAAAATTACACCAACACATCAGAAACAATGTATTTGCTGGGGACGAGGTAGAATGTTGTTCTCAAAACGTAGCCCCACATCAAAGGCGTCCGAGTAGGATACCCTCTGCCCGCTATCGTCGGCTGCTTCACCTTCACTCTTGTCTGAGATGTTGTCCGGTTCTTTCAAAACCATTTCAACAATCTGCTGATCCTTAAAAATTTCATGATCTCTGTTGTCAGCTTGTGACCTCTCATCCTCATCATTTATATTTGCGTCCTCACTGCCAGGAATATTATGTCACAGCTTCTACACCTGCACAACATTGTTTCTGTCTACATGTTGGTTTGAGTTTTCTTTTACAGTCAGGCTTGGCCAAAGTTAATTACACGATTTTTTCAAGTATAGATTGGCATGATTCTGCACCCAATAACTTACATATTTAATGTTTATCACCCTTGAGCTTTTGAATTAACAAGAGTGTTTCATCTTTATCTTCCAGTATTTGTCTCAATAACTTTTCCCTGTACGAGAATTGAAGATGCTACAGTACATGATGATTCATGGCCTGGATGGGTGGTAGGAAAACTGCCTTTATATTTCCCCAAACTAACTCATAGTAAGGAGGATGTGAAGTAGCATTTTCTAGAAAAAGGAAGGCGCGAATTGGTGAGCCATTTTCTTTACAAAAGAGTAGCTTCGGAAACAAGGTGTGTATCAAACACTCCCTTAGATAGTTAGGAGGTCATACAAGCATTTTTTGTAGGTGACTGGTAAGACATTTAGGTTCTTGAATTCCCATGGTTTTGCTGTTTTTTCAATAACCATAAGAGGGAGTTTATGATTTCCTGCAACATTACCACAGGCTAAAACTATTAATCTTTCCATGCTATTTTCAAATTTGACGCATTTTTTTTCTTGTTTAGCAACCAGATTTTTTTGGCAATGTCTTAAAGTTAAGGCTAGTCCCATCCGCATTATTTATTTGCTGAGGTGAATAGTTTCCTGCATTAATCAGGTCAGCAAGTGTATTTAAAAATTCAGCTGCAGCAGCCTCATTAGACAATAGCAGTTTCCCAGTAACAGCTAACTGACGTATGCCGTGACTCTTCTTAAAAAGATCAGGCCAGCCTGTGCTAGCAGAAAAATAATTTTCTCCGTTCATTAATTGATTTAATTATAGAGCTTTTTCTTGAACCAAGGGCCTACTAATCGGTATATCTTTTTCTCTCTTGAGAAACAAACAGACAGAGCACTGTCAAGCTTCTTCAGTGGTGAAGTTTTACCTGTTTGACAGGATTCAGTACACTTACTTGTACCATATTTTTAGTGTTTTAGGATATACAGTGTCTTTTTAGTACTGTTTGGTACCTTGTATTTAATAATAATGTTTATTTTATTAATAATTTTGTTTAATCTGGAATGATTGTTAATCTGAAATGGGCCCAGTCCCACTCATTTTGGACTATCAGGACTCCACTCTAGTATAGGAAAAATTTTATAAGCTGACACTTCGGGGCTGCAAACCTTTGTGAGAGGACGAGGAGAGGGTGGAGATGCTTACAGGTCATTTTCAAAAACATCTTTACTTGGACTTCCACTGAGTGTATAGTAAACATTACAACAAATGAAAATAGGGCGCTCACAGAAGCGTGCTAATAGAGCTGTCTAAGGGTTGAGACTGGTGGTCACGATTTATGACTCTGATGAGGGTTGACGAAAGTGATGTCAGGGATGATGAATACAGGATTTCTAACTAACAACCAAGTGCCAGCTTATAAAATTTGACCTGTAATGGTAGTAATGAGGGTCGCTTTACAGCCAGAGTTGACGGCTAGGCAAACCTACTATAAGTTTGTTAAAGTAATATAATATTTTAAGAAGTGCCCAAGGAAACAAGGTTAGAAAAATATAATATTTCTTGTTGCTTTACACACACATTTTATATGGTTATAGTGGTTTGTTGTACAAAAATTATATTTTATTGATCTTGTTTCCAAATTTATTTTACCTGTCTGTTAGAGTGCTGACTCTAGGTCTGTACAAATAATTTGCTTGTTTATGAATGCTCTGAAATTCATATTTCTCATGTGTAAATAAGATTTTTTTTTTTTTTTTTGTTACACCAAATTTTATTCAACTATTAAAGCGCACTTAATGTATAAAATTAATGTTCAAAGAATTTGACCATTATGGACTCATAATGGTTCAAAAAGAGCCATCTGCAGTGCCAAAATGAAAGGATGTTATTACTGGAATTCTTTATTATTCCAAATAAACATTTTTCATTTCTAAATCTTCATAATTAAATTTAAAATTATACCTATTGCAGCATTGTAATGTTAGTTAATCATGATTTAAATTATGCAGCTAATATTAAATCCTTGGACATTATAGAAATTATTTAAAGTTAGATATTTTCAAAGTTTGATCTCTGTCATTAAAGTTTTATTATTTGTGAAAATGTTCAGCGTTTTAAAAATGTTTGTTCAACTATTCCAAGTTTTAATGTTAAATAATGTATTCTGTTCTTAGTTCTTAAGAAGTTTGTTTTTTTACAAACAAAAAATAAATGTTATAAAATCTAAATGCTACTTTTACACGGGCAGCTCCAGGATAGACTTTGGGGGGGGAGTTAAAATGGCAGGTAAACATGGGGTAGTTTAACTGTCAAGAAAAAGGCATGGAAATGAAATTTTAAGCTATTCTTCTACTTAAAAATCACAGGAAATTTGGCATTTTCTCATAGCAACCTGCATTTTACCTGAATTTACATAGATACCGAAATTATTATTTTGTACATAATTCAAAATTTTTCTTAACTTTCATCGTGTCATCAGTTGCCATGGCCAGACTAGGAGGATGCGGAGTCGTAGTACAGAGGCTGTTAGTACAGCCAGGCCGGTATGGAAACAAGTGCGCGAATTGTAACATGCCAGTGTTGTTTAAGCTGGGTGGAACTACCAATTTTATCAGATGAATATGAATTTCTATACCTAACATTACATAAATGTAAAAACAATATACATTGATTTAAAATAAAAATCAAATAAAAAATACATTTTTATAAGTAAATTGGGATTAATAATTTTAATGTGTTCCGAATATAAAAAATATATTTCTAAAAAAAAACAATAGTACCAAAATTCTTTAAGGGGCAATTGCCCCCCCCCTTGGAGCCGCCCTTGACTCTTAAGAATATAGAATAACTCATACTCATAATGGGTCAAGTAAAATGAAATTAATAAATTTTTAAAATTTCAGTCATTAAAATGTGGTTGATACTTACAATTTTTGACTGCGGTGAAAAACTATTCTACTTTGCTTCTAATTGGTTAAAAATTAAGTTTATACTATAATCAATTTCAGTTTTTCATCAATAAACTAATTATAATTTATTTAACTTCGTTTTTTACAATGATTTTGTTAAATAAAATAAAGTTAAAGTATTAACTGTATTTAGTCTAATTATATTTATAGTTAATACTCAAACAATGCTCTGAGTATTCCACATTTTCTTTAAAGTTATTAGTACTGCTTTGAGATATTTTAAAAATCTACCAATTTATTAAACCTTTCATTGAGAAAAATACTTATTCTATCAATGGCTCTTTATCAGTTGATAAAACGTTTTTGTGCTGTAACGGCCTCATGCCTATAGTATGTGTAGCCTAGTCTGTATCATTTTCCCTTTCATCTAAACTGATTTGTTAACCTTTTGAACTATGAGACCTATATCTCGATTATTTATAAAAATCGTTACAGAGTTTGATTTTAAATTACATTTTATTCTCTTATGCTTGGCATCAATTGGGTCATAACTTTTTTTCCGTTTTTGTTGGTAGCTAAAGGTATATAAAAATTTGACTAAAGCATTAAAAAATATTGTTTATGAATAAAGAAAGTAAAACATTTTAGTTTTGATATTCTCTGATAGTTGTAATGTCATTGACTTTCGAATTTCAATTTGAATGCCTTTAGAAGTTATACACTTTTTTAAAATGTGACCTCTAACTGAGTGTGTTAGAAAATTAAATACTAAGAAACAATACTTATGAAAAGGAAATGCTACACATTATTTCCAAGAAAAAAATATCATCGAGCAAAAAAAATGTTTTATTTATTTGAAAAAAATTTATATAAATATTTAATTCAGTTATACATTTAAAAATTTGTTACCTTATCTTTTCTCTGATAGTGACTGTTTGATCTCTCATCACTTTTGTTATCAATTACATAAAATTCAGAAATTGGTTTATCATTTACTGTATTACACAGTTTTTTTTATAAACCTAAAAGTACTCTTTTTTTAAACATTCTTTAACTATTTTTAACCAACAGACTAAAAAATGGCACTTTAACAAATTTTCTAAACTTCCAAGTGGAAACCCATTTACAATTACAATCAAGTGTTAATAATTCATTTTTGTCTTAATTTTTTTTTTAATTGAAATAACTAGTTTTTCTAGTGTTTGCAAACTTATATTAAGTATAAAATGAACTAATAATAGACAACATAATATTTATTAATTTGATGATAGTTTTTATTTGTACATACAGTTGCTCATTTCTAGTAATTTAATTGTTCATGTGTGAAATATTTGTTAATTTGTTTCATAGAAATGTAATTTGTTTGTACTTTGTTAAATTTGTAGCATAATTTCTAAGTGTACCATATTTCATTATAGATAAAACTGTTGTTATATTATTTTCATTTTATTATTTTTTCTAATATACTAAAATACTTGAAGCTGGTCACAAGGCAGTAACCATTATGTCTAGTTTCTTTGGCAAATCTTGAAACTAATCAGAATAATTTTATAAATAATCTGTCTCTAAGAATTATGAGACAAATATAGTTCTATTCTTCTCAACAGTAGTGAGAAAGTTTAAGTATGTAGACTCAGTTGCCAAAAACCATTTGTTAAAAAAAAGGGAATATTCTAACAAAAAAATCATGAAAATATGTACAATTTTTTAAGAAGTTAATTCTTACACTTGACTAATTTTTGTCACAATTCAAAATCAGTGACTGTATTTGTATCAGTAATATAGGTTATACAGAACTTTAAATGATTTTTCAAACCAGAGTAGCCCTTTTAATCATATTCCAATTAGTTGTCTCTTAGAACAAATATTTTTCCTTTCATTATTTATTTTCCTACTTAATCTAGATGTATGTGGTCATTTTGGCCTATGCTTCTTATCAAGTATATTATTCTTCTTCTACAGCAGGGGTCAAAATTCTACATAAATATACGTAAGTTTTAATAATAACTTGGAGCAACTGTGGTATAATTTTAATTATAAATAGATAAAACTTCTTGAACCACAAAAACCTTTTATATGTCCTGTTGCACATTTTGATTGTAAAGCAATCATCTTTAGAGGTAATTACTATAAGTACATAAGAGGATAAGTACAAGGTTTTTGTAGTTGGAGAGGTTTTATTTATTTATAATACTCAAGTTTTGATCAAACCTTTTTAGGATTTCCTAACATGTAAAATTAAATTATTTATTTTCAGCACAATAAGTAATAATTATGACTATTTTGTTTGACTTTTATAATCGTTTTATTTTAACGAGTCAGTTGTAACAAATATAATGTGATACACAGCTAGATACTGAAATTGTAAACTGTCAATGGCTGTGTTTTGCAATTTGCTACAAAGGGCAACTACACAAAAATAGCATTTGACAAACTCTAGTGGTTACAAATTACACTTTTGTTATTACTTGCGACCAAATATTTGTTAACTAGAAGTTGTTAATTGTTAACTTACACTTGGAGGAAACGTTTTCGTCTTACGACTTTAAGGAAGTCGTAAGACGAAAACGTTTCCTCCAAGTGTAAGTTAACAATTAACAACTTTTAGTTAACAAATGTCTGGTCGCAAGTAATAACAAAAGTGTAATTTGTAATTTACAACCAGCTCGTCATGAACAGCAACAAGATTTCGATATCTAGTGGTTATATTTCTTAGTAGTACATTTGTAAATATGTTTGTTTCAATCAGTTATTACTATTTTCGTGATTGATATCAAGTGGAATATCTTTTCTTTTTCATTAACAAATATTACTATTATTATTCTAATTTATAATTATCTGTTTTAATTTTTCATTTCTAAATTATGGTAATGTGATATCAGAGTCTACATCAGCAATTAATGAAAATTAGAGACCTTAGTTTTTCAAAACAAAAAAAAATTGAAAATTCATAAGGGAAAGGAGATAATTTTAAGCCCCTACTGTACATAAACTTACCTTTCCTAAATGTGGCCAAATATGTTTCACTTGTGATTCAATTGAAAGGATTGATTGTTTTATCGAAAAAGGACAAAATTGCTTACAAATATGAGACCAACAGAAGCTCAATTTATAGAATGATATGAGAGTACATAACCAACAAAGTCTTTCACTTTTCCAAAAACCCTAAAAGTATTGTTGAAAAATCGTTGTTTCAGAAATGTGATAAGAAAAAAAACAAAAATTAAATCTAGGATTAAATTCAAAAGCGACTTATAGCCCTATATCTGAAACTTTGTTCAACTTAAAAATTGCTGTTTTTGTGTTGTACATCTGAGGTTTTTATAGAAATTACACTTGTTTGTCTTCAAAGTAGTTGTAACAACTACTCTAAAAACAATAACACACCACAGAACAAAAATACACCAACACAACACACCTGAGCAACAGTCTTGTCAGTAATTCACAGCATTGAAAAATGCACTGACCTAGCGTTTGCTGAATAAATCAGTAAGTAGTGGTTTTCTTTGCCAAGATAATACAAACAAGTGTAATGTTTAACCAAAACACCCATTTTTCATGATTTGAGAGGCTTTTATGAAACAAATAAATAAGCATCAAATGTATACTGTAACAAATGGTTTTTCTTCTCAAGAATTATACTTCCAAATACTGTATATAAATTCGAATATTTTACTATTACAAATTTATTTTCTAGTATAAGTTTATTTATTTTTTTGAAAAGGATGAAAAATGTTAAACAACTTATAGGAAAACTTCTAAATTTGAACTCCTCTAAGAGCTAATACAAAATTTGTGTAAATAATTCCAAGATACGTGTAAACTTTTATGTATAATACAAAAATTTGTTTGGTTCAGCAAAAAAGAAAAGTATACTTGTAATTTTTTCTTTTTAGAAAACAGAAAACTGAAAAATTTGCAAAGGTACAGTAATAAGTTTTGTGATCAAATGACAGGCTGTAAAATTACACCAAATTCAGTTTTTAACAGAAAAAGAGTGTAGTGTAAAGCATATTGTTATATTTTTTTATATGGGGTGAACATAAAACTAGTACCTTATAGTCTATCCATTTTGGGAAGGCGGGTAAAAGATTAAGTCACCGCCCGAGCTCCCAACAATAGCTTGGGTCAGGCGCTTGGCGACCGGCCGCCCGCGCTAATGAGGCGTAAAAAGCACTCCACTCCAAAATATTATCACATAAAAGTATGCGTATTTTTTAATTTTTTATTACAGTTTTGATGTCTACGTGTGATTTCATGAAAAACTAGTCCAAACACGACGGAGTTATGTCAATTAGTAAAATTGTACTCACTACAATTTTTTGTAACCACTAATTTTACTAATTGACATAACTCCGTCGTGTTTGGACTAGTTTTTCATGAAATCACACGTAGACATCAAAACTGTAATAAAAAATTAAAAAATACGCTTACTTTTATGTGATAATATTTTGGAGTGGAGTGCTTTTTACGCCTCATTAGCGCGGGCGGCCGGCCGCCGAGCGCCTGACCCGAGCTATTGTTGGGAGCTCGGGCGGTGACTTAATCTTTTACCCGCCTTCCCAAAATGGATAGACTATAGAAACAAAAATTTTAAATATCTCAAAAAACCTATAGATATGCATTAATTTTTTATAATTTATTGATATAATCTATAAGTATAATCTTTTAGTTATAAGAAAATGTGAAATATTTGCAAATACTATAAAAAGTAAAACAGTTATAATGTGCGTAAGTATGTAAATTGTGTGAATGGCAGTTAAAAAATTGTATGAATTAAAATGAAAGTATAAAAACATTTTTAGGATTTTTGTGTACAGTATATCTTGATAGAACACGTTTTTGAATAAGGATAAACAAGATTTGTTTGGTTTTACAAGTATAAACTTTTTATATAAAATGATAATGTACCATGTACTACAGCGTTTTTTTAAATGAAAGGTGACCAAAATTTTTAGCAAATATAAATTATAAATAATTATTTTAAGAATATTACTGAGGTGCATTATTTTAAAGTGCATTATTAGTTAGTTGTGTAAATGTACCTTATTTGTAAAAACTTGTTTGAAAAATGGAGTCGTAGTACATAAAAATAGGCAAGGATAAATGCAAAATATGATTTATTTTTTAGGACAAAATATTGATTTATACAGCCCAGAAATTTTGAACATACGACATGTAAGAAAGTATATATTGTTATATAAGAAAGAAATATTATTCTTATAAATACTTATTTTAGAACAAAAGATGGGTGTAACTTAAAATTTTGATTTATAGCACAGCACAAAACACTGCAATTATATATTAAATAGTTTCAACTCACTGTAAATAATATTATGACAACACTAACAACATATTCAACACTTGTAGAAGAATAATAAATAAGTAATCTTATAGTATTTTAAATAACAAACCCAATAACCACAAAATAACTTTATTTATTCACTTTATGTACATTTCGGTTACCAGGTAACCATCTTCAGAAGTACTGAAACAAAATTAATTAAATTTAAACGTAACATATATAGCAAAAAATATTGAGGTTATAAATTTATTCTTATTTTAAAAAGAATAATTCTTATTTCAAAAATAAGAATAAATTTATAACCTCAATATTTTTTGCTATATATGTTACGTTTAAATTAAATTAACTTTGTTTCTGTATGTCTGTAGATGGTTACCTGGTAACCGAAATGTACATAAAATGAATAAATAAAGTTATTTTGTGGTTATTGGGTTTGTTATTTAAAATATCATAACATAGGCCACAGTTGCTCAAGAAATCATTATAAGTAATCTTATAACAATAAACAATGCAGTGACTTAGAATGGCAAGATAGAAAGAGGTTGTTATTTTTCTGTTTAGTCACTTTCATAACATGGTTCACTGTCAATATATAACACAAAATTTCTCTTACTCACTACCAACCTTGGCAGTGTTTCATTTTCTTCTGAGCAAAAAATTTTTTGTATTAACAATAAATAACTGCGTAAAGTAATTTTCTCCAGACAGTCAAATTACATTTGATAAATTGTCACAATGGTTTACAAAATTACTTTAAGTAAAATGACCAACACATTAATTAAATCCACTCTAAAGAGAATTTCTGAGTTCATTCATGGATAGTTGGCTAATCTGAATGCTTACTACAGTTCGTATCCAAAGTAAAAATTTACCCAGTTGCAAAGTAGACTTTATTGTTTAAAATAAATACATGTTTGTAGATTATTTTACCTGTGGAGAAACCTGCTAAAGTGAGAAGTTGGCAAAGACAAGAGCAGTGATCACTTTCCAGTTTTCATTAACCTTGACATAGGCAATTTTCAAACCAGGAAGAATGCCATGGTAAATTCAAGTTGCATAAAGCTGACTAGAAGACTTTTGAAGACCACAAACACATAAGGTGTTAGATTCCATAGAATGCGGAATCCGTATAACTGTAGAAAAAGTTATTCCTAAACAATCAGGCAATGTTAAACAAAAATATCAGAAATGGCTGGTGGAATAAAGATATGTGGAAACTTATCAAGACTTGGAAAAGATGTAAGAAGGCTAAAACCTTGTCAAACAGATCCGTCTGTAACATATCCGATACAACCCTGCTGAGAGCTATCTTAGAGGCAGAAAGGAAATTTTTGCCATTTTGAGCTGTCTTCGAGGATATTCGTAAATATTAATACACCAAACACTTTTTAAATGTTTTAAACTTGCCTATAGTAGCACTTACTTTGCTTGTTGAGGACGGCTGTTTCGGGAGATGTGTCCCTTTGTCAACATTATAGTACAGACTGGTGAAATACTAAAAGAGAGAGATAAAGTATTTTTTATAAATAGCCATTAAGCTCTGAGTGAGAGCTTATCACTCAGAGAGGTCTGACATGAAAGCCCCTAGGTCGATATACCTAGAGAGGAGCCATTTATTGTCTCACTGAGCTCTTACTTCTGTAAAACAACCCAGATGATACGCCGTTTACTATGAGTGAGTTAAAAAAATCTCAAAAATACCTCTAGACAGGATAATACACATCCTGATATGTTATGATATGCAATGGTATGTTAAATCTCTGCTCTTCAGGAATGCTGTTAATACTGGACCTTTTTAATGAAGTGTGGAGGAGTAGTTATTCTTCAAAGTGGAAAACAGCTCAAACTATTCTTATATAGAAACGTGGAAAGAGGAGATGTGAGGTGGAGTCTTGAATACATATAGTAATAATCTTGTGCATGATAAACCTGTTGGAACATCTTATAAACAGACTGTTTTGGGGACTGGAAAAAAGTTCCCAGTACATTAAGTTTATTTCGGATTTTGAGGCCAAAGAAGTACCACAGATGCTGTATTATTCTTAAGAGACATGATATATGAAGGCTTTGGACATAAGCAGTCAACAGTAACTGTGATGATTGATTATGAGGCAGCGTTAGATAGAATCCCATTCACCATAGTCATCCCCTAGTGTATGAAAGTATGACAAAAACAAATGCTTCAATATATTCCTGCAGAACCAGGAGATCAAAGCGTCCATAAGCGAAACTGTCTTAGCTTCAGTATTGAGAAGTAAGCAATAATAGTGGGAGCCTAGAATCTTCAACTACAAAACTTCAAACCGTAAGTAACTTTTGTAATTTGTTTATACTAATTATTATTACAAATAACAACCAATTAGCAATTAACAACCAAAAATAATAAATTAAGGTACAAAATAATAAATAAAAATGGCACCCTAATAAAATGTATAAAATTTAGTGCTAAATAAGTGAGAATATTTTTGTAGCGAAATACAACTCAATTGACGTGAGAAATTCGTGCTAACTGAATCACTTGGAATGCATATCATTTGATCCATAATGGGTTAAAAACCTTAGTCAGTCAACTGTGGGGAGCAGGCACATCCACTATGACAACATTTTATATTAAAGAGAACATACTGTTGTATATTTTGGTGGTGGCTGATAAGAGCCATCTACTAAAGCTACAGTAGACACAATCATCAGCCCTTCGTGCTTCCCTGGGTTTCCACAAAAACCACACCGGTAATGAAGATTGAACTAGGGACTGAAACAATTGATCTATACATAGCCAAACAAAGATGGGCCAAATATTTAAAAATCAATTCTTTGCCTATGCAGGACCCTCTGTGTGATGCCCTTATAAAGTCCAACACAGCTATCATTCTTTCAGACACCAAGCCAGTGAAATGGTATCTTGGCTACCAAACATCAGGCCCAAGATTATTCCGACTACATATGATTATATCCAGCAGTTGACCCTGGAGATACTACAATCACGGATTTACCCGGCAGACAGACTAGACAAAGCTACCAGAAATTCGTAGGCTGCATAGAAAGTACAAAGATCATCAGAATCTTCATGTATGGCTTAGTAGATTTGATTAAAGGAATGTCAGGAACAGGGTACTTCAACCATGGGAGAACATTTCTACAAACCAGGGAACTAATCACTCAAGCATTAATGCAGAACTACTCAACATAGCTCTGTCTCCAGGTCTACCCTGGAAAGGCCAAGCTTAATACACCTTATTCCTTTGGAATTGATGAACCAAAAAAGATTCTCTCTGAACTGTTTGCGTTTGAGGACGACATTCTTCAATGGGTTCCATCACATTGTGGGATGAGGGAAAATGAAATAGCAAATAAAGTAGCCAATGAAGCAACTGCAATGTAATAGACTGTGGGATATTTTTTTTCACTCACTGTGTGAAAGAGTTACGTAAGCATGGGCTGAATAGTGAGTGCAATGCTCTGTAGGGTACTTCCAGACTAGTTTCAGAAGGAACCAGCAAGACATATGTAGAGGAGTACCAGGGATCAGGCCTGTTTTTTGGCCAAGGCTCAAATAAAACATATTGTGATGCAGAAATACCTACATGAGTTTAATTTGGCTGAGTCAGCACTGTGTGGCTATGCAAAGAGGGGGGATGAAGACCTAGCACGTCCTTCATTGGAATTTCATCCTGACATGAGACATTCTAAGAGTGGAGCACTTGGAGGTATCAACTGTCCTGAGAAGAGACATTGATGGCTTATCATAGACATTGGTCTATTGGCTATTTGTAAAGCTGGAACCCTGAAGGAAAAAAGAAGACATGTTTTATCAATCAAATCAACTGTTACTTGCAGAAAAGGCTTACATTCCAAGTGCTATTAACAGCGTTATTTGCAGATTTAGTGTTAGATTTACTAGCTGTTTAAATCGTTAAATAGTTTTTGTCTTTTTTGTTCCAGAAAGTAGTTGTGGCTGGAGTTTTTGTTTGCTCATTTACTTAATTATCTATTTATTTGTTGATACCCTGTCTGAGTAAGTTTTATAGATTTATAATCCAATTGAACTGTATTTCTTGAGGTTAGATTATATAGCTTATTTACCATCCATGTGAAGTTATTTTGATTTGAACATGATTTAGTTAGATTTTGTGTGAGAAGACTTGTATTTTAAAGACAAGATTAACACCTACAATAGGCAAAGTGTCTATAACTTCTTTTGCACATAGGGAGATCATTGCTAAATAATTTGTTTTTAAATGGACCTGCAATATGAAGTGAGAAGTGCAAAATTTATTGAATTTAAAGAGACTATTTCATTGTGCTTTTTCTTGAGATTTTCACCAAGTTCATTAAAAATATGGAAGAAATATTTGGATATTCTTATGCCAGATGTAACCAAATTGAATTATATTTCAGAGGGGTTCCTCTTGTTCCTACAATCTCTGAGACACAAAAATTGTTTTACTCCGTTGTGAACAGCCTTTCTCCTGCAGTAACATTTAATTTTCAATTTTAAAAAATCTCAAGCTTCTGTAAAATCTTACACTGCAATCAAATATATACATCAGGATTATGGTTTAATAAAAATAACAATTATAGCATAAAATTTGAATTTTTTTTATAATTTATCATCTGGTTTTATATAAATAGATAAATATTAACAATAGTTTGTACAGTATGTTTTTACACAATTTTTTTAAACTATTTTTATAAAATTGAAAGAATAAGGAAGGGAAATAGCATTTGCTATTTGCAGGAAATTTCATATTTACAAAATTTGTTTAAAAATTTTATCTGACATGAAACTTGTGAGAAATATTTTTTTCATTCTTCATTACTCATGCAAACAGGAAGCCTAATAGAGTAGAATTATTTTTTAAATACTGTATTACATTTACAGCTTTAATTAATTTCAAATTTAATTTACCCAAGTTTAAAATTTTGACATTTATTATGACATTCAATTTTAAAAAAATATTTGGTCAAGTTGATAATTTTATACAAATTATCAATTTGATCATATCTGATTTATTTTAAAAAAACAAGTAATTTTCATAATGTACAATAAAATTAAATGAGAAATAGGCAAAAGCTTTATGTAAACCTTAACTCTAGAATTGCCATTTCTATGTTTGTTTTATTTATAATATTAAATGCTTTTTCAGGAACTTGGTAGTCATATATTGCCTGTGGTGCAATGAAACGCTTTATATTTATACATGATTGAATGCGCCGGCATCAAATATATATAAATAATACTGTAAAAGTTGCATGATAAAGTAACTTGGAAAAATTACTTTTACATATTTCTCATGAGATATTGTAAATATAAAAAATATTTTATTTGTGAAAAATTATAAAATATAATTAATGGAAAAAACAAAACATTTGTTATTTTTTGACAGTAAAAAATATAAGTTTTTGATGTGGTAAAAATAAAATAAATAAAAAAATATGATTAATTTGTACTGCAAGTAATAACACATTGCACCACAAAATTGGCACTATTCAAGTAAACTTAATTTACTGTAAATTGAGCGATTATTCTTATAGAAAAGGCACTTTTTTGTACTAAAATTTACTATATGAGATTTCGCTCAAATTAAGGCTAAAATATATTTAGAAAGAGTTTAGCTTACTTAAAAATATTCTTACACATCTACAACCTTTATTAACAGTAAAAATATTCTTACACATCTACAACCTTTATTAACAGTAATAAAAACAAAACACAAACGTGCAGCAGTTAACTGCAAATAATAAAATGAACACATAATAAATCGTTGGGAGTTGAAGAGAGCTAATAAAAACATCTTGGTCTTTTACCATGAACAAGATAAAAAAAATACTTGAACAGTTAAAATACTTTGTGGTTATATTTTATAAAATATCTAAATAAAGCTAAATTCAAAATAACATTAAATACAAAACTCAATACAAAAACACTCGGTGATGTGACGTACTGTGAAAGTGAACCAATTTGAGGTAGCTTATATTCTATAATAAACATATCACAGAGTTGATAATTAAATCTATTTAGGCCTATCACAGTCTGCGAAGATTACGTTTACTTCCCTTACTGCCAATGGTGACAGTTCTTTTACAAGGCCGTGGAGTATAAAGTGGTGGGCAGTGATGGTCAGGAGAATATGCACCACAACAAAATATACAGAACTCGTACCTACATCCAACTCTTGTGCAAGTTGCGTAAGTACTACCAGGATCATGTGACGGGAAGGTGCACTTGGGGCATCTAAGGAGTCGTTCTCCTTGTTTCAACTTCTGTGCTTCCTGTAAAACATCATTTTAGTTAAGTTTGTTTGTTTTCAAAAGTTCGTATATTAGTATACCATAATTAATTAATAAATTTGTTGAGCACTGGGGACTAATGTTTTAACTAAATAAATAAAACCCACTAACCACAATACAAAAATCTTTATTTTACTACAATTACTTTATGTGCATTCATAGCCATAGTACATCTGAATATGATTACCAAGTAATCGAAATGTACATAAAGTGATTGTATTGTGGTTAGTGGGTTTTACTTATTTACTATAATTAAGTTTACTAATTACAAATAATTTTTGTAATGATTTTCCAGCTACTGGATTGCAGCTGGTTATACCTAATTCAGTACAATGCAATTGAAACTACTGCATTTTTACCAAGAAAATATCTATATGGTGCATTTCTTGGTAAATTCACAATTTATTTAATTTTTAAAAAATCATATGCTCTTCTTTCATACAGTAATACTCTATTCAGCACTGGAGATCCATTTCACTGTCATTCAGTGCTCTATGGGGATAAATAATTATCATGTCTGGTGATAACGTACACACCGTAAGTAATGTAATATATTTCTAATTGTTTTTTTTTTTTTACAATTAGGCTTTAATATTAATTATAAAAAGTCTGAAATGGGTAACATTGGTGACCGTCAGTTTTGTTCTTATCCTCGCAGATACGTTTTTGAAGTGTACTAATGCTAGATAGTGTCAAATGTAATGAGCTGCAAATATCAACATAATTCGTTGCCTTAATAAGCATAAATATTGCCTTAATTCGTTGTTTCTGCCTTAGAACTTGTAATTTTACATCTAAAATTATACTTTTACTTAGCATCAATCTTGGAACTATTCTAAACTGAACCTTAGTCAACTTGAATGAAATGTTCTAGTATATGCCCTCACAGTGGTTACCTTCAACAAGAATGAGACCGAATGAATTGTCAACATTGTTACAGAGTAACAAACACAGGATGTTTATACAGGGCAGTATCTGGGCCTATAGCAAGATGTCATTTCTGGCTGCCCGGAAGGCAATAAGAACATGTCATCTTTTTCCAGTTTTTTCTTGCTAGAACTTAAAACTGCTTGTTGTAATTATCTTGAATTTACTAATTAAATTATAAATAATTATTGTGTAACTGAGTGAATACTTTTGTACTTACCTGCTGGCCCGTTCAAAATGCTTAGTTACACAATAATTACTTATAATACTAGAACTTGTTGATACAAACCACTGGTGACCTTGAAGGCAATTTGTAGAAACGCTATGGACAAATGGGAAAGGATTAAGCGAGATAATCCTTAATAATATGTGATTGTTAAACAAAAACAGCATAAAAAATCCAAATCCTAGCATTACAGGATTAAACTGTAAGTTTAATTGAATTGACATTTTTGTTGATTGTATAAAAGACATTCCTCTTCAAACACAGTTAACCTCTCATATGTCGGAATGGAATGCAAATATTTTTACTATCTATGGAAAGGATTTTTGGCTTTCTGAGAAGCTTATTCCGTTTTTTTATCATTGAATGATATTTCCTTTATAAAACGAGAAGCTTCAAAAGCTTTGTATTATACGTAAATTCAAAACTGTATCAACTTTGTAAAAATTTGCTACATACTTTAAAAAATTAAATTCAAAACATAAATATATTTTTTTTAATATTTCTATACTTAACAATTTTTGTAAAAAATACTTTAAGAATACAACTTTTTATTTGCAACTTAAAAGTTCCAAAATAAACATATTTTCATAGCAACAATATTAAATCTCTTTTATAATCATGTATAGCAACACATAACTTGTAACCCACGGTCTAGTCAAATTATTCCTATCCAAAAAAATGTTAGGTTTGTTCTAGGAAGGTAATTAAAGGACTAGCCCAACTGAAAAGCAAGGTGTAGCAATGTTTGTCCCTATTAACCATCTAATTTACTTTACCTGTAATTTAAAAATTGATGATTAGAAATTGTGCCTAAACTGAGAATTACAGATCCAAATTCTCATGCGGCTAAAGATTTTAAACTGTAAAACTTACTTTGCACTGAGTCTATATAGCCAATTTAGGTTTTTCAAATTTCTAGAATTATAAATGAAATACATGTTTGTTGGCACTAGACCAAATACAACACCCTCTGATTCTTTTTCACTCTCAAATATTTGTCTCAAAAATACGTTATAAAACAGAAAACATATTATTTTAACCTATTGTCATACTTGGATAAAACATTTTTTTTCGTACTGTCGGGGCGCCGTGAAATTCATGGATGGAACTGTTCCATCTACTGTAGCTCCTAGTAGTTTCACGTTGTTCCACTGTATCGCAGCATTTGCTGGGACGATTATTGTTATTAGGTGAAATAGCGACATTTGTTCTATAAATATTTTGTTTTTTTAAGATGAGTGACCTTTCTGGATATACGAATATAATAACTTAACTTCGCATGAAGTTTTGATGTTGTGCTTGCTGTAAACAATGTCGTGTCGAGGTTTACACTGAAGTAAAATAGACAGATTTATTTATATTCATGTGTATTTAAGCACTTGAGATAACTATTGAATAAATGATACGAGCAGGTTGAATATCGAGTCAAAAGTTTATTTACTTAGTGCAACGTTTCGGCAACTAATTTGTTGCCCTTATCAAGCCTAACAATTTTAGTAATAAACAACACACATTTAATTAAATTATTAAAATTATAATAGTAGTGTCATGAAGTATACATTTAAAGTAATAAGTCCTGAAGGTTTCAAGATAACGTAATGATAAACAAAAAGATTATAATCATTTTTATAGCATTCTTAAAAGTGCTAAATTAATTAGAATTCTCAGGCTCCACCATGCTCTGAAAAACTGGAATGCCAATGGGTTAAGTATTGTCAAACAAATGGAGTTTAAACTTTGAAAAAATTTTACTAAACCTAAACATACACTAAGATGCACAAAATTATATACACTTTTGTCTTAATAAAATACAGCATTAATTTTACTACATCATTATATAGCCATATAACAATACACCTACAAAGATTCTATAAAAAAATAGATTTGGTTATGAAAAATTAAAAATTCATTAACATTTTAGACACCTTTGGCATAACAACATTGATTTTTATTACTTTATGAAGTAATTTTTATAAACATAAATTATAAAATTATCTACCACTGTAACAAAAGTTCTAAATGAATTGATATCATTACATATTAATTCATACAGACTTTTTATCATAATGAACTTGCCCAACTTTATTATACGTAAAAACAAAATGTTTTGAACACAAAACATTTTGTAACTAATTATAAAAGACAATATAGTAGAAGAAACAATGGTTTCTATCCCTTTGGTACAAAAATACATTTGATTTTATTCTTTTATTTCATGTTAAAGGGTATTTTTTTTTAAATTCAATTATACATCGAGAAATGCCACATAATGCTTTAAAAAATGTTTAACTCACAAGAGATCAGCAATTAAATTTCTATCAATTAACACTTTTTATGCTAATAATTAACAGATTAGGTCAAACCTTGTGAAAAAGATGAAAACGCCTTTTTGAAGGACTGACAACAGGACTCAACTGAGGACTGGATTTTTGATGTTGTACGAATGAGGGTGTATTTTCTATCGTAGAGAGATAAGTCTGCCTCCCTTGTCTTCTTATTGTCTTCGAGTCTTCAGAGGTTTCTTCGTTCTCCTGTTAAATATTTAGTAAAATAATAATGCAATAAAAATAAATTAAATCTTATTAACTAAATATAATTAATTAAAAAAATTTTTGTGTTGTATGGGTTTCTTTTTAATTATTACTTTTGGTATTATTTGGCAAAAAAAAAAAACAATATTTACTAATATTTTTCAGCAGACCATTTCGCACTAGGTCGGTGCATTGTTCAATGCTGTGAATCTTGTCCGTGATTCACTACCAAATGTAGCAAAAATTAATAATTTTATTGAAAGAAATAACTGTTTACTGTCATCTTCAAATAAAGTTATACTTATTTACATTGCTGTTAATAAAGATATGTAAAGCAATGTACAGTAGAATCTCGATAATTCGAGCTAGATGGTACTGAGACGTCCTCAGGTTACCACAAATTTAGAAAATACATTCCTTTCCATTTAAAAAAATGAGTTTTAATGATACCTAATGCTATAATCAAGAATGCACTAAATTAAGTTTATAAAACTTTATATGAACATTTCTTGGAAGACCGACTCATTTCCTTTGCATATTGTACTGATAAAAACACTTATTGGAAGCTCGACTCATTTCTTTTGCATACCCTATTGATATAAGCATTTCTTGGAAGCCCAACTCATTTCTTTTGCATACCATATTGATATAAACAGTTCTTAGAAGCCCGACTCATTTTCTTTGCATATCGTATGGCTATAAACATTTCTTGGAACCCCGATAAACCATTTTCTTTCAAATGGTAAAAGATAGGCTCGAATTTAACAAAAGCTCGGAAAATCAGGACTCAGAAGTTCAAAGTTCTACTGTATATTTAAAAAATTTTAAATATGTAGCATTTGAATTTTAAATAAGAGTGGCTGATTCATGGATGGTGTATCCCTTCAAAAAATTGAGCTGGAGGTTTTTGGTCAAGGGATATATCTCAAAACAGTCATTATTTTACATAAAAAATTAATATTACAAGCAAGTAACCATCTTTTTTTACATATTTTTTTATATTTTAACATGTATACAACATTTTACCACTAGTTATTTTAATTAGAAAAATAAATATTCAACTATAATACTTTACTTTGTCATTTGGGTTTTAATATATATATATATATATATATGTGTGTGTGTGTGTGTGTGTGTTTGTATAATTGAATAAAAATCTTGTTAATACTTAACCAAATATGGATCCTCACCAAATTTTTTGTTCTTAAAATTTGAAAAATATGGAACACAAAATTAAATTTATAAAAATTCAGAATCTTTGAAATAAAACAACTTTTTTACTCCACTAAAATATAGTTATTTTACAACATATTGTCAAAGTACTCAATTATGATAGGGGTAAATAGTTCATTTTGTTTGCAGCGTTTTAAAGGTTTAAGAAACTTTTGAATTACTAAAATTTTGTCTACTTAAACAATCATTCGTTTTCTGTTTAGAATATATTTTTGAGTAACAAACATGAAAAAAACTCAGAGAGGATCCATATTTGGCAAAGTCAAGAATAATTCAACATTAATTTTTTCAGGTATAAGTTAATCACCTATTTAATTACATAGTTAGTATAATTTACTTAAAATTTAATTAGTAGTAAAAACATATAAAAACCCACACAGGGACACATTATTTATTTATTTTTATAAATCATAAGTAATTATTGTGTAACTGAGTGAAAACTTTAAACACACTTGCTGACGTGTTTCGAAACAATCGATTCATTGATGAAGCACACCCGCTAATACTGACAGTTGCTCAAGGTTGGAGGCATATGATTATTGAGAGTGGAGGAGGGTGTGGGTTAAACGGGTTGTTTATTATATAACGGAATGGGGTATAATATACTTCGAATCTAACACACTCAACCTAACATCCTCTACACTCATAAATCATACGCCTCTGACCTTGAACGTTCGCCGGCAGTAGCGTGTTGGCTTCATCAATGAAATGATTGTTTCAGAATGCATCAGGAAACAAGTTTAAAGATCCCTCTCAGTTAAGCAATAATTACTTATGATTTACTTAGTGAATTCAAGCTGATTACAACAAGTGACTTTATTTTTATATTACAATAAAAATATTGGAAAAACCCCAAATACCACAAAAAAAAACTAATAATACAAGTTACCTAAGATTAAACTCTTATATACATTTTGATGACCATGTCATCATCAGAGGCTCTCATACATCATCAGAGAATACAATACAAAATAGACTGACCCCAACCGTTCTCTGCATTCACTATAAATAGGCGAAAAGGTAAGATCCATCCACTCCCCTCAACCTTAACCAACAAACAACAGTTTGACATCTTGAACCATATAGGTCATGTGAGAAAAGACTAAACTATTATAATAAATATGTAATATAAACTACAGCTGATAATAATAGTTCAAGATAGCCGACTGTTGTTATTGGTCGAGGGTGGAGCTTACCTCATGCCTATATATATACCGACCGCAGGGAATGGTAGCTTGTATTATTAGTTATTTTTTACTATCTATATGGTATTGGTTTTTTTTCAAGATTATTATTGTAATATAATATTGTACCACTGTGCTCTTAATACTGTATTTTATTTTCATAATTGTTATGACATTCAACTTTAGATGTGGTTGATTTAAATTTAAAACAATAGTATTATTTTCCGGTTATTATGAATATTTTGAGATGAGCAATTGTTATTACTATGAAGAAAACCTATTCCTAACACCCATGATTATTTTTTAGATGTGGTTGATTTAAATTTAAAACAATAGTATTATTTTCCGGTTATTATGAATATTTTGAGATGAGCAATTGTTATTACTATGAAGAAAACCTATTCCTAACACCCATGATTATTTATTGACAGTATCTTATGATGTATTCATTTAAATTGATTGTCAAATGCTATAAAAATTAACCCTGCGTCGGTCGCACTAGCTGTGTTTGCACCGCACATCTGGGAAATATTTCCCAGTGGTACAAAAGTCAGCGCATTCTACCGATCGCCCCATGAATTCGTTAGTTGACATCTCCAAAGTGTAGGTGCCGAGCTACTACGGCGAGGTTTATTGCTAAGACACATAATCAGTCAGTCAGTTTAAGCACGTGCGAAAACAATTCCTCGCGGTGTTTACACAGCTGCGCGACAACAGGCAGTCACAATGTAAGTTCACCATAAAACTCATTATTTTTGGTATTTATGTCATTATATATAAAAAACAAGTCTTGTTTTTTGTTTCTTACGTATTCTAATGTTTTTTTCATGGATTACTATTTTTTTTCCTTTTTCGAACCTCACTTATTTTTCGACTTTTCCTCATTTTTAAGGTCACACAAACCACGTTATGATCCTGAAGAAATTGCGCGCTTGATACAGGAAATGGACGATGAAGAAGAGGGGAATGCCAACTTTGAAGATGAAAACGATCCCGATCTTGAACCACAGACAATTGTACAAGATGATCATGATAGTGAATCGGACCAATCCCTCGTTGATGATAACGAAGATAACCTTGAAGTAGGTAACAACGAAGATTTTGACGTTTATCTGGGTAAGGATGAGGAAACCTTTTGGTTTAACAATCCTGTGGCACTTCCAGCAAAAACTAAGCGTAAAAATATAGTAAAAGTGTTTCCCCGTCCATCACAATTTGCTAGAGATGCTATGACTGAAAAGGATTCGTTTTTCAAAATAATTTTCCCCGCTATGATTGACAAAATTGTTGGCTACACGAATAATCATATTCAACAAACAGTCATTGAAACAAATAAATATTTAAGACCCAGAGATTGCAAACTCACATGCAATGTTGAAATGACAGCTTTGTTCGGTTGTTTATCTCTGATCGCCACGAAAAAGTCGCGCCATGCAGACGTTAGCGAGCTATGGGCTACAGATGGTACTGGCATGATATTGCTTCGAGCAGCTATGAGCTTTTTGTTTCTCTTACGATCACTTCGCTTCGATGATATTGAGACTAGGGAAGAGCGTGGAAAAGTTGACAAACTCGCTGTAATTCGTGAATTTCATGAAGACTTTGTCAATAACTGCAAAAGAAACTACCAACTTGGGGAATTCGTCACGATTGATGAGATGTTGGTACCATTTAGGGGACGTTGGTGCATTCAATACATGCCTAACAAACCTGCCAAATATGGTGTGAAAATGTATGCTATGTGTGACTCCAAAACATTTTATACGTACGATTTAGAAGTTTATTGTGGTACTCAAAAAGATGGTCCGTATAAAGTGTCCAATAAACCTTTCGATATAGTGAAACGAATGGTTATACCACTTCATAAATCGAACAGAAATCTTACAGTAGATAATTATTATTGTAGCTATGATTTGGTGCAATATTTACTTGAAAATGGACTTACTTAACTTGGCACAATGAAGTCTAATAAAAGAGAGATTCCTAGTCAATTTTTGACGGATAAATCTCGAAATCCTGGAACATCGATTTTTGCCTTCCAAGATGAATGTGCCCTGATATCATTTACGACAAAGAAAAAGAAAGCGGTAATCTTGCTCTCGTCCATGCATGATGATGACCATGTTGATCCCAACACAAATAAGCCTGACATTGTTCTTGATTACAATAATACGAAAGGTGGTGTGGATTCAGTAGATCAAATGTGTTCTACACTGTCTACTGCAAGAATAACCAGGAGGTGGCCAGTAGTCGTGTTCTACAGGGACCTAGACATAGCAGGAATCAATGCGCAAAATTTTTTTTTTTCAACAAACCCGAAAAAGAATGCAAAAGACGGGTGTTCTTGAAATCCTTGGCTTTTCAATTGATGTAAAAACACCTTCAGAAGAGGGCTGAGATTAAATCGTTACCGAAAATTCTTTAAGACTTTCTTGAAATATATCGACAAAAAGAAACAGAGGCATCAAGGCCATTACGTCAGGGTATTTGTTACTTATGTGGCTCGCATAAAAACATAAAGACAAATGTTAGGTGCAATCAATGTAGTAGAAACGTATGTCGAAACCACAGTGAAAGAGTCGTAAAGTGCCAAACATGCTTGGAAGAAGTGGGAATGGAATGTGAAGAGGAAGATTAGTTGCTATTATGAATACACCAAATCGGTATGTGAATTTCAATAATTTTGCAGTTTTTTCTTATTTTTTTTTTATCTTATCTATATAAAATTACCTAATACCCAATATGTTTTATTACTTAATTTTTCTTTGTTTGCAATTTTGTCAATGTAAGGCTGTGTTTGATATTGATGTAAGAGGAAAAGTCATTATCCATCATAATTAAAGTGTAGGCAAACGCCGACGATTTCCCTGTTTTTTGTTTTTACTTAGGAAATATTTCTAAGTATTTCTATTACCTATACCGTTACCTATTTTGTACAACTTTTTGCATTTTGTATGACGATAATTACATTCTTTTATAAGATAATTATTTTTCTATTGTTAATGCAATTTGTAATAAGATTGCAGTCCTAGATATTGTGATAATTTAATATTGGAAATATAATTAAGGTGTTTTTGCAATAATATTGAGTGTTTCAATCTGTTACCATGTACCTATACCTTTATAAAACATGTAAAAATATGATTACCTACCCTTTGAACACATCTAATAACAAAATTAGGTAAAATTTGAGGACTTTTACAATTGCGGTGTAAACATAGCAGCGCGACCGACTAATATTTTCAACTGGTGCGACCACCGCAGGGTTAAACAGGTTTATCATAAAATTTTATTGGAAAAACTTTGTTTCAGTTCCAACCTGTGAATATGAACTTATGCTATTTACAAGTATCAAAAGAAATATTGGTAATAGTTTAACTGTTAGTCCACTACCTTCGATTTTTTGCTATTTACACATGTGAGTTATAAAAAAAAATATGTCTTTAGAGGTTTCATTAAAAATTGAAACATAAACATAACCTCACTTGACAAACATCGGCTACTTCTATAATCATAAATTGTTGAAAAAGGATTGCACTATATTATATCACATTACTATCGAACTATATTAAAATAGTTACAAATTATCTATCAAGTATGGATTTGTTTTTTATTAAAATAAGAAATTACATTATTTAACATTAAAACAATAATTTTTCAATAACCGGATGCCACTGATTTTGCTATAAAAGAAAAATGTTGAAAAAGACCATTTAACCTCACTTCCAACACACCCAAAGTCAAATTCAGTGTGAAACATGGCACTACATTAGAATACAGCTATAAAATATTTAGTTAAGATAGATTTGGTTTTCTTTTAATAAATAAATACCAAGATAAAGATCTAAATTCATATTTTGCGTAAAACTCTGCCTTCTTGTTCCATGTTGCGATGTAAAAAAGTAGCCTATACCAAAATTCATTTTTTTTCTTTACTTGTTAACCTTCAAACACACGCGCCGGGGTGTAAAGCACCCCACACCATTCATTTCTCTCTGAGGCGACTCCAAAAAATTTTTGCTCTCGCTCCCCTCCTAGGTAGTTGTTTTTCACTTCTTCCTCCACACTGTCACTCAAGGTCAACCCGTTGTGGCGTACCAGTCATTGTGTTTACATCGTTGTTTTAAGTGCGGGGTGAATTTGACCCCGCGCGTGTGTTCTCGTCCAAAAATTTTTGTTGGTACATTTTTAAGTTATTGTTTTTTAATTAGAATAATTTTTTAGTGTAAGTCTTTTATTGGTGTTTAACATATTTATTTATCTTTTTTGTTGTAATTTTGTCTTTTTGTCATAAAAAAAATTAAAATTCTGGGTCAAGAACTTTCAAAACCCCATATTGCATCAAGAGCCTTACTGCCAGGACTAACTTTGCATATAAAAGCAGGTGTGAAGCGCATAAGTGGTGTTGAGGAAACTCGAGAAATAAAAATAAAAGAAGTTCTGGACGATGCGAAGTTTGCCCGCTGCAAAAACACCGGAAGACAACCACTTCATGCTGCAACTGCAACAAATTACTTTGTAGGGACATTCCTTTATATACTGTGAAGAATGTGCACCTGAATAAAAAATACATTTTGAAAATAATAATTTAAAAAAAATCTTTACTTTTTAAATTTTTTTGATTTTTTAATTTGGACTGAACTAATGTTTACTTCTAAACCAATACTTCTGTACACAGTTATGAATTTAGCTAATTTTTTTCACCTAATAAAATGTGTATATTTTTTGAAATATTTTATTCCAATGTAAAAAGTTATTTACTAATGTTTACTTGTCTAAATATGAAGTAAATTACATAGTAATAAGAATTATTTTTCATTATGACGAATAATTTTAAATTTTGAGTGTGGCAAATTTTGACGATTTTCAAGCTGAATTTACATAATTTTTTTTCAAATAAACATATTGTCGTATTTATGTTGTCTAACTTTTTGAAAAGTCCTCTAAAGAATCTAGCCATTACAACTTACTAAAATGTATGAATAAATGTCTAATTTTAATTTGAAAAAAAAGTTACAATTTATAAAGTCAATTTAAGTGCATTTAGACTATATCACTACAAAAAAAATCTACAAGTGATAAACCCATGAAAATACTATAAAACGTTTTATAAACAACAACATTCACACACACAATTTTATAAGGATGAAAATTTAGTGATAATTAACTTTTTTTTAAGATAAGAAATGGGGTGGAAAATACCCCGCGCGTGTGTTTATGTCAGAGTAGTTGGCGCGTGTGATTGAAGGTTAATAAGTTACCTTTTGTAGCTAAAGTTTATTTTCTTTCTTTATAATACCAAAACTAGCCTGAATAAATACTTTAATAAACCTTTATAGCAATGTGGTATAAATAAATAACATCTGCCAATTCTTTAACATTATAAATCTATACAGATGTGTCTGAAGTAAAATTATCAAAATTTTGATCAGTCAAAATCAAGTTTTATTATGTTGTTTTTTAAATAGTGTTTTTCATTATAGGAAAACATTTTTATTAAGTTATATTTTTTGTGAGGAAAATTCTGATGTCTAGTTGCCGAAAACTGTTGTTTTGAAGTTAATGTATTCCTTTTCTTAAAAACCGAATCTATCTAAACTAGGTAATTTGAAACTAAGCCCCTATATCTTAATAGTTTTATATTAATGTAATATAACAAAGTTGGTAATTCTTCAACAATTTATTCATAGCGAAGTAGCCCAAGTCAAGTAAAGTAATGTTAATTCCAATATTTAATAAAACTTGTAACAAGTATTATTTGTTACCGAGCTTTTAAATCTTTTTTTTTTAGACCTGTACTCATTAACGAACGGAATATCAAAATATCTAGTGATTAAGTGTATAATAAAGCTAATACTCTGAATAAATATTAATCATTTAAACAATAGTTTGTGACTATCCGAACTTTAAAATTTGTAAAAACTTACTGAGACAGAACGTTTTTGATCGCTATCTGCCAATCTTCATCAGTATAGTCTGCTTGGAGATGTCGGACCAAGCGGTGACAGTTTTAAAGGTAGGTTTTCAATAGTATCAAAGTGTTTAGTTAACAAATTGTTTAAATGATTAATAAGATTCACCGAACGTAATGGACTACAAAATTCATGAATAAATATGTTTATTACAGCAGAACGCAATTTAAACCTAGTCATCATCTTCTGTGCTTTGTAACACATTGAGGGGATCTGGGTCATGGAAACATAATATGAACCTTTGTGATAATGTAATAAACCTATGAATTGTGAGTGTATTAATTTTATTTTATAATCACCTTGGGTCAAACACCAAGCTATATTCTTATTACTCTATATTAATTCAAGAAGTTTTTTTAACCAATATTGTGTTTATACTTTAGGTATATAATTGTTATAAAATAGAAATATATCTATATTGTTACAGAAAGAAACAAATGTTATTTTTATGTTAATAATGTAACTATACAAAATAATCTCTTGGATCGCATAACAGTACTTACAGGAACATTTTCTTTGTATTCTGTACGCCGTTTCTTAAATTCTTTCCATGTTTTCGTGACAGGTTTTATGGTTGAAAAAATCTGATGCCATGTTGGAGACACATTTTTCACAGCAAATAAATCATATAGTGACAAATAACTAAAAATATGTTTAACAATATGTAGGAAATTTTCTTTCACGCCCAATAAATATAAGATATCTACTTGTTCAATACCATTTAAAAACCTTCTCCTTCTCATTTTACTTGCAGTGGTTGATGTTGAATTTGTTCTTATTGGTGAAATAATAGAGGAGAAACTATGAGTATTTATATTTTCCAGTTTGTCTTCAAAATTTTGTTTGTTAAAACACATTTTTAGGCCTATTCCTGCTTTCCCCTCAACCCGATCACTGTTGTTATAGAGGTCTTCTCCAATACATATTGGTGACTTTATAACTGAAGAATTTTCTATGGGTGTCTTGAATGTTTGGTTAACAGGATTATTCTGTAAATCTTCAAGATTAGAACTGAATACAGGCCTTTGAAACCCCTTATAAAGAATACAGTCACCTTTAGGCCTTTGTAACAAATTAGGAGTCATATAGTGTTTGTCTATATTCACAAGAGAACTAATGTTTGTGCTCTTCTCATCTTTAGACATCAAAATGTTGTTTTCGTCGATACTATTTAAATTAAACTCTTCTGTATCATTTGAAGCAAAATTATTTTTCATTTCTTCATCTTCAGGATACATTGATGTGTCCATCATTTCTAAATAATTATGTGGAGTTGAATTAACTGGTAAAAAAGGCTGAACACCAACAGCTATTGGCATTTCTGGAGTCATCCCTCCAGGTATACAAAAACTTGAAGTTGGCAGATTTAAATTTTGCAATGATTCCGCTGAATCTGGTGTAATAGAGTGGAAACCACTATCACCGCTCATGCTTTCCTGTGGTGTCTGAAATTTGCCACAAGAAACATCCATTGCGTCTCTTGTTTTGTTTTCACTATAAGAGTAAATTCTTGCCCATTTGTTTACATTTGGTGTCTCCTTTACACCTTTGTCCTGGTTCTTCTCCATCTAAAAAAAAAAAAAACATGTATCAAAAAATTAAAAATTCTATATCAGGCTATAAGACGACAATGTGAAGAATTTTATTTAATGTAAAAAATTTTTTAAATATTAGTTTGAAAATGTTGTTTTCATAAGACAGGTTAAATAGCTAGCTTTTGGAGTTTATGCTCCAATATCAAGTAAGATCTAACCAATGCCTAAAAATTCAACCTAATATTAGACAAATATGTTTTCCCGAAAATATCAATTCTGTTATTTTTATTTTGTTCAACTAGACTACTGTAAAGAAATGCTACTTCACAAGAGTTGCAATCGGTCTTTCCCATTTCAGAAGTTTGCAACAAGGTTGCTCATCTTCAATAATATATATAGAATCATATAATATATTCTAGATGATTCTATATGATTCAAGATAGTGTTTGATATAAAATAAGGATAGAATTAGTAAACTAAATTAAGAAATTTAGGATTTTTCAAATTAACTATAATTTCAATTGTTAAAATTTAAACATAACGTCAAATAAAAATATAAACTAAATGTTTATTAATAAAATAGAGCACTATTTTATACTACAATAACATATATCTATTTTACAACATGCATATTTTTATACATTTACAATAGATCTGGTTATAAAAAATATAACTTTATTAACATTAACGTTTAACTCAATAATGACAAACAAGATATTGATACTCACAGTACTACATAAACTCAGTTTCTTATTAAATATATAGCGCTATTATCTATACTACTAAAGTATCCAGTTATAATAGATTTGGTATTAGTAAGAAAATGAATTCCCCACAAACTAAGATACCCATATTCAAAAAGTAACATCAAGCTTACAACTTTACTATATTGAAATGACTTACAAGTAGCTTACAAATAGCAGTTGGTCTTGAGAATTAACTTATTCCAAAAACTATATTAAAACATTTTTTCTAATTTTAAAAATGAAACTTGAAAAATATTAGTCTAAACAAAACCAAAATAATTGAAATTATAAATCATAACTACTTTAACTTAAGGCTCCACATTATTACTTAACCTCATACATTTAAAAGTTAATGTTATTCACTAACAATATGCTTAAAAAAGTCAAATGAATATTGAAAAGTAAAAAGAGAATTTTTTATTCAAGATTTTAAATATACGAAATATTTCTAAATATTATTGTTGGCAGCTATATTATTTGACATTAAAATGTATGTAATATTTGATTACGTGTTACTTAATTCAATTTTTTTTACTATATGTTACTCAAATACACATTTTAATCAAGAAACAAGTTATTTGAGAGTCGCTAACCATAGATAGTTAAAATTTAGTTAATTATCATCTAAAACATCATACGGATCTAATACTTAATTATTCTTTTTTATAACCAAATCTATATAAACTAGACATTTAGTATTTATGTATTAATACCTTATACAAGATGATGCTCTTTAATCAAAAAACTTAAGATTGTGTAAAGAATTGCGATTAAACTAGTAGCATGTTATGCTAAGTTCAGCAGTTAATCGAGACAATGTAACAGTTAGTATTTTTTTTGTTTTTACAATTAAATGTATTGCAACCATACGCTTATAGGTATGTTGCAAAACAGCTACATTTTTGTATAGAGCAAATATTCTTTTATTTTATAAAGAAACAATCACCTTATTTGTGTAGTTTTGTGTATGCTGGTATATTCAAGCTCTTTCAAATATTAACCATTATTTGTGTTTTGTAACACTTAAAATCATTTATTTCTTTTTCAGAATGTGTTTTTAGTAACATATATGGTGAAAAAAATCATATACCCTAAATTTTTAAGTGTGGTAGAACTTCATTAAAACAGGCAGTGTTTAACTAGATGCCCCTTATAACAGACTTTGTTTTAAAGATAGATCACACCAACCAAAAGCCCATTCTCTTAACAACTTTGCTAAGAACTGTAAATAGTGTAAACAGTAATGTTTATAATACTGACATCAAGTATTGACAAATGTTTTATAAACTAATATACATCCTAACCAAAAGGTCTCTAACTTGATGGAAAAGTGACTTCTGATCCTTAAAACAACCTCAAAACACTTATACTTTTTAATCTGACATCTTAATAAAAATAAGAGAAAAATGTTTACATTGTCGTTGAATTTTACATTAGTGGCAGCAGCAAAATTGTTGAATTATTTTTAATTGCTGTAAATAAAACCTGTACATGTTTTATATTAGTTCATTCCTTTTTAAAAGTTGTTTCTCAATTTTATTTCAATTTGTTCCACATTACAAGAACCTTTTACTTTATAACAGACTTACGTTAAAATCAAATGCCACATAATACCCATTTCATCAAGTCGTACAAAATCTTTTATCCAGTTTTAGTTACTTTGAAACTGTTAAAGAAAAATCACATTAAAAACTAACCAACGCAATCTCGTAATTGTTTTCTTCTTTTATTCGTAACAAATTAGACTACAAAACTGTTATCATATTTTCCCAAAGGAGAAGTATACGACAAATAAATGTTATTTTTAAAGAAACAAAAAATTGTTTAAGTGAGTTTAAAATAAAATTTTGAAAACAGTGTTTTTTTTTGCTACACCATTGAAAATATCATGAAAATCAAAACAAAACATTAAATAAAAAAATTAACACAAAACGTTAGGTAATTAAAACCGCAATATATTGAAATAAATTTGTATTAGTTTATTCACTATTGGTGATGAAAACTCAGAAAATAGCATTAAATATTAACAAAGTAGTTTTATAAAAATATTTTTTTTATACGCACATTGGCCACCACCTGAGAAAAAAATATAAAATTGTCCAAAAACATGTCCGAATGCTACATTCATAAGAATTTTTTTATGCAGGTTATTTTTTATCAAATTTTAGTTGAGTAAAAAATTTAGTAGTAAAAAGTAACACGTCCGTGGAGTGATACTGTGCTAAATAACGTCTCAACTATAGTAGCATCACGGTAGCTCTATTCTTACCTTACATGTGCAGATATTTTCGGCTTAATTTTTATGAAATAGTAACTCGTAAAAGGCTTAAACTAGCTGTTGACTCCCAAAAAATTACAAATTTAACAAAGTAAAAAGATCGACTTTAACAAAGCACTATTAGGCACCACATACATACTTTATAGAATTATTAAACTCGCCGACACATTTCTTTGTGTGTGTAAATGTTAAATGTTATTGAGAGGTGTGTAAATGTCAAATACAAATTTTCTGTTTTGTGCATGGAATAGTGTCTAAGTGTTTGTTTCATCCTTGTAATTTGTGTGCTTACTATCGCAAAAAACTAGAATAATTCTATAAGGTATGTGTTGCTGAATAGTGCTTTGTTAGCGTTGATCTTTTTCCTTTGTTAAATTTGTAATTTTTTGGGAGTATACAGCAAGTGTAGTCATTTTGCGAGTTACTACTTCATAAAATTAAACCAAAACATTATTTCTCAAATATCTATACATGTTAGGTAAGAATAGGGATAACGTGACATTCTACAGTTGTGACGTCAATTAGCACACTCCGAGGATGATGTCATTTTTTACTACTCTGCTACATTTTTTTACCCAACTATTTGATAAAAAACAACCTTCTGTGTAAAATTTTTTTTAAAATCTTATGGATATAGCCTAACATGTTTTTCGACAATTTTATACTCTTTTCTCAGGTGGTGGAAAATCTGTGTAGTAACAAATTGTTCACCCTTACTTTTAATGACCTACTTCTTTTAACACCATTTTAATCAAAACCTTTATACAAAAACATATATTAATTGTAACATATACACAATGAAAAAATATTTATTTACATATAACAAAACTGTAATAAATTACAGTCAATTACAAGTAATACATAAGCGCCAAAAGAAATTTGCTCTGAAATATCTAATGTTAGTACTAAAAAGATTAAAATGATCCTTGAAGAAACATAGAACATAATGTTTAAAATGATATTGAAGCTAAAACGTTTTATTTACTTTTGTTTAAGAAAAATTAAAGCATATGATTATGTCTCATTTCACTGTCAAGAGACATTAATGGGAAGTTGAGGAATATATCAGTAACAACTATATAAATTATTCGGTATTAACCCGTCATTGCCACATAAGTGATATTGCTATAAAAATTTACTTCATGAACGACTTCAGAAATAAAGAGGGAAAATATTAAACCTTGATGTTGACACCCCAAAAACAAAAAGTAATTAAAATATTTTTTTTCAACTTTAATTTACGACATACAAAAAGTTTTTATATTCAAGGTTTCTTTCTAAAACAGAACACCATGTTATACTACATTACAGCATAGCAACAAAGTATAATTCAGTTTAGATGATTTCAGTTGCCAAAAATTAGTTGTTTTTAATATAAGGTAACCAGTGAAGTGGCATCCATGATGTCCCAATAGTAACAAATTACAATTCATGGTGTATTCAGTTCTGATGATAAAAGATGAGATGCCTTCACACATCAACACCTAGATTCAAAAACTTTATTTGTCAAACCAAACCTAACCAAACCAGATACATTTTTGGGTAAAAATGCTGAAGCTCGGCCACCTACAATATTTTCAGAAATTGTTTAACACTACCAAATAGGACGATATTCACAAGATTTTTTTTATTGATCTAGGAAAACTACTTTTTTCAATTTAAAGTAGGGTAAAAAATTCGGCGCGGATGTAGAAGTTGTGAATGGGCGTGGAGTGATACAAATGCTTCGTGATGTCACAACTGTATTTCGTGTTTTAGCAATCTAAACTTTGGTAAAAATGCTGAAGCTCGCCACCATACGATATTTTGGAAAATTCTTGTGAATATCGTACTATTTGGTGGTTTTGAACAATAATCCAAAATGTCGTAGGTGGCCTAGCTTCAGCATTTTTACCCATTTTTGCTATAGTGCAATGTAGTACAAGATAGTGAGCTATTAAAGCAGTTAAAGAAATCCTTTCCCAGTATATGTCATTTCAAAAAGGTCATCTCATTTCTATCAATATCTTAAATTCTGAACAAACTTTGTTTTCCAGAGATAACTAACCAACCCGATTTTAACTTTCTGTTTTTCTATTTATATTTTACAGACTTACAGTTTTGAAATTTTCTCCTTGGTAACAACTGAATATGCAAACAAAAGGAATACTAACCTTTTGAAAATAATGTACAATTCTTCTACTTATAAAATCGATATGCAATTTTCAAGTTACATATTTTGAAGTTAATTGACAAGGGATGTAAGATCTGATAATAACTTTTAGATGATTTAAACTAATATTTACTGATCAATAACATAACTGTAGTCCTTTATAATTAAAGTAGGAAATAATACCCTTCAGTGATTGAAACCTATCTATTTTGATTAAAATATGCATCATTCCTGAATCATTTACAAAAATTAGCTGTTCTAAAAAAAAGTACATACCATAGAACGTAAAAATAAGGGCTACAGAGGCTAATTCTTCCAAAGAATTCATAATAAAACTTACCCTTTAGAAATAATCTTAAATTGAAAATAGTCATAAGTTTAACTTTGAACAGAAATGTACTAATATCTTCAACTTTGAACAGAAAAGCACTAGTTGAAAGAAAAGTACCTCAATTATTGGAAACTTAACAATAAACCCCAAGAATTAAAAATTAAATAACAAAAATAAAGTAGAAATACAATTTTGACCTAAAGAATATCTGAAAATACCGGTAGGTTTTTAACGGTCTTTTGCAGAAGCTCACCTTGTTTAAATCCTACAACGAAATTTAAACTGAAACACGACCGATTTACATACTTCTTCAAACTCTTTATCTATTCTATAAGAAACAATATTATAAGTTCACTTCACATATTTTGTCGAGGTATTAAATCTAGTTAAACATATTATAGGAAACAAAACATCCTCTGTATACAAACGTCCCCTCTATTTTACCCTGTCTACATCATACGACCAATCATTTTCGTTCCTTTACTTTCACCAGATTTGAAAAATACTGATACCGGATTGGATCACACAATATTCAAACTTAGGGAGAGCGTCTAGACATTTAAAATGTTCTAAATGTTTTTGTTTAAAAAACAAAAATAATTTTGTTAATCTATATTAGGTGTATGTAATCTTTATTATCATATAAAATTTGAATTCAATTTATTATAATGTCAATCGTTATACGAACGATTACAAAACAATTATTCAATCATTTGTTTTAATTTATATAATTTAACAATAAAAAAACTTATTAAAACAGTGTAAAATTTTAATTGGAACTTAAGAACTTTTACCTGAAAAGTAAACACTTCATTGAGTATCTGAAATTACGTTTATTACTAAACACATGTATTTGCTTACTAGAGGTATAAAAATATGTACATTTTATTTTTTAAATGTTGGTGATCCTGGAGCGTTAACATACTAGGATTTTTTTACCTTTTACAGTTACTATAAATAAACTTTAAATAGAAATAAGTAAATATGTAAATCATAAATGGTGAAATAGTTGAAAAATTTAAATATAACCTCGATGTGGCAAAGAACAAAAATTATAAAACGTCAATATTTCTTTATAAAACCGACCACAATTTAAACCTCAAATATACTATAATATATATTATATGACACTATTGTATAGCTGTATTACAATATATTATTTATATATATATATATATATATATATATATATATATATATATATATATATAAAGTATTTTGTCACGATTAGCTTTATTATAAAATGAAAACTACTTAAATATGATTATCTCGTAAGCTACTCATATACAACTGAAGATATACGTATCTTTGTGAGTTGTTTTAAGAGTTATGCACCCTTTTTTTTAACTATTCATTGTTTTTGTTTGAAATTTGACTTTTATTTTTCTTAGATTATCCAATTCTATCGTAACCGAATGTATTAGTCTAACGACATATTGTAATGTAGTGCAAAATAGTCAGACAATCCGTGAACTAAATTTTAAGTACTATATATGGTTAGCGACTCTTAAATAACTTGTTTCTTGATTAAAATGTGTATTTGAGTAACGTATAATAAAAAAAAATTTAAGTAACACGCAATCAAATATTACAAATATTTTAATGTCAAATAATATAGTTGTCAACAATAGTATTTAGAAATATTTCGTATATTGAAAAATCTTGAATAAAACCTTTTCGTTTTACTTTTCAATATTCATTTGACTTTTTTAAACATATTGTTAGTGAATACCATATTAACTTTTAAATGTATGAGGTCAAGTAATGTGTAGCCATAAGTTAAAGTAGTTATGATTTATAATTTTAATTATTTTAATTTTATTTAGACAAATGTTTTTCAAGTTTCATTTTTAAAATTAGAAAAAATGTTTTAATATAGTTTTTGGAAAATGTGATTCTCAAGACCAACTGCTATTAAACATCCGTGTGTCTCAGTGCAGAAGTCTAACGTGTAAGAAGAAGAAGAATTTGAAAGAATGATAATATAGAAAAGTCAGAGGTTGGTGTTGTGTTGTCACTTTTTAGTTCGAAACTTTTTACGGTTTTCATTTTGTGTCGATTTAAACACCTTTTGAAATTGTGCTTCGAATTTATAAATCAGTGAGTTTCAACTTTCACAATCAAATTAATATATATATTTTTCATCCTTGTGCTGGGCTAATAGCCTACACCGCCTACTACAATGAGTGGTTTGTCATCAGGTAAGAAATTTCTTTCATTTATAATAATTATTAATGTTAATTTCTACAATTATTATCAGAGAAACACTATTATTAAAAATATATTGTTTTTATCTTTGAATTTTGTTGTGGAACCATACTATAACCGTTTTAAAACTCATACAAGGTGCTTTTAGGAAAATAATTTTTAATATAGTTTCATATTTTATTATTATATCGAAGAAAGATCACAATTCCGAAGTTTTATCGAAATTGTTTATACAATTTAACATAATACAGCTTTATACAACAAAGTAACAATGCATCATCTATTTTTTATTTAAAAAAACATTTAAAGGTAAGGTAATTGAAGCTGCTATTGGTCACAATACTAATGTCCATGAGTTACTTATGAGACTATCAACAAATAAGTGGTTGTCACATTGATTCCTCATGAAACTGCAATTAATCTTCAATCTTGGATATATCACAGCTTTTGACTGAACCTAGCATATATAATAATTTCTTAGACCATGTTTAAATAAAAATTGTTTCAATTTAAAGATTTTTTGTTACAATGTTTAACATTTACTTCAAAATATTGAGTTTCAATGAAGTAGTTCTTGCATCTCTTATTTAAAACAATACAGTTTGTGAAAAACTACATGTAAAAAATATTTCAATTTACAAATTTTACCAGGTGATATAAAAAGTACTCAAGAAGACAAGAAAATATTAAAACTTGCCATTGATACAAAAAAATGAAGAAAAATGTAACCTTACTTAGTAAAAATATAGTCTTAATGACGTTGGTTGACAATATTTTTTTGTTTTTAAATTACTCGTTTTAATGTGTAGAACATGAATATTAACTTTTTTCCATGGAACATACGGGAAGTTACTTTTTTCACATTTTAAATGTTAGGCTGTAATGGTATGTGAACCAGGCGCGCAGTACCTACAGCACACTGCACTACCTATTGATTTGGTTGTAATTTTTTACAACATTACTATATACTTATATCAAAATATACCTACGAAGTATCTAGTCAAGATAAATTTGGTTATAATTTTATTCAACATTACTCTTTACCTATGTTAAAGTATACCTAGGAAGTATCCAGTCAGGATAGATTTGGTTGTAGTTTTAGTAAATATTTAGACTTATTGCCGATGCAAAAAGTTACAACCAAATCTATCCTGACTGGATACTTCGTAGGTATACGTTAATATAGGTAGATAGTAATGTTGATTAAAATTATAACCAAATCCATCCTGACTTGATACTTCATAGGTATTTTTTAATGTAGGTATATAGTAATGTTGTATAAAACTATAACCAAATCTATCCCGACTGAATACTTCGTAGGTATATTTTAATATAGGTAGATAGTGTAGTTAAATAAAATTATAACCAAATCTATCCTGACTGGATATTTCATAGGTATATTTTAATGTAGGTATTTAGTAATGTCGTATAAAATTATAACCAAAAGTTAAATATATAGATCTTTAAGTTTATCATAAAAATAATGTTACTTTGACGTACGGCAGTGCGCTGTAGTTACTGCGCTGCCGGCTATACATGCTATTATAGACTAACTTTAAAAATGTGTAAAAAAAATTAACTTTTCGTATTTTTTGCGGAAAAAAGTCGATGTTCGTTTTCTACACATTAAAATTAGTAATTTAATAACAAAAAAATTTTTAACCAAGGTCATTAAGACTATATTTTTACCAAGTGAGGGCACTTGATACAAAATCTCTTAAGTCAAATTTTCCTATTTATTTTCTAATATAAAGTTGCACAATGTCTTCAATAAAGTGTAAACATTTATTATTGTATGGGTAGCATAAAATAAAAATCATAGCTTATAGTTCATTACTTTGTAATTTTTACTGGATTAAAATGACCTCTTCCATTGTATCTCGGTGTGATGGATGTTGAGGGTGTATTGGGGGCCGTCCCTTGCTTTGAAAGGTTTTTTTTCAATTATACAATGAGCAAAATTTCTTCCAAATTCAGAGATCTATGGTAGAGCGAGGCCCCTTCCTGTATACAATCTAGACATTTACAATTGCCATGCCAAGAATTTGTATTAAAACAACACCAGTACCACTTGTTACCACAAATACAAATGTTATACTTCCCAACTAACCTACCATGGTGGTCAACTTCACCCATGTATTTGTTGTAGGATGTTACAGCATTTGATTTTGGAACAGACACCTTCTGTCCACTTTTACATTAGTTTATGACTATCTGAACTTTAATTTTGTAAATTTGTAAAAACTTACTGAGACAAAACGTTTTCAATTTTTCCGTGGTGATCTTCATCAGTGTCTCATAGTGAAATTTGATCTTCATCAAAGTTCGGATAGTATTACTGAAGTGTTTTGTGAGTTACAAGTCCTCACCTCAGGACATTAGCTTGCTTCTTTTACCTCCAATATGTTTACCTATCCCCTTTACAACAGTAATTTACAAAGACTTATTTCCTACGGAATTCTCTACACTTTTTTTATATAATCCTAAGGTGAAGGTTTATTAACACAGTCAGAAAAAAAATTTAAATAATTCTTTGAGATGTTTAACAATGTGTTAAACAAACAGTGAGATTCTAGACTTCATTTTTTTAAATAAATCAAGTTCCAAAAAAAACAATTTTAAAAGACACTACAGTGTCTAGTCAGTCAAAAATGTTTTGTCTCAAAAGTTTTTGAAAATTTGCTTCATTAAAATTTCTTCAAGTCATTACATTACCAAACTTTTAGAATCGCAGAACGTCATGGACAGAAAAATCATTATGGTTACCCAACACACTTTGAGCAGTAAATTTATTACGGTATTAATTTTTGGATTTTTATCTTTTCTCTTCATGGAATTTTTCAGTTCTTTTCATAACTTGTGATATTACTTTACGGAACTATCTAACCTATACAAAAATTTACTTACAATGAAACTGCCCTATTTTAATATTGCTATTCTAAATAAAAATAGTATAATGGGAAATTAGACGGTAAGAGTAAAGCCAAAGGTAGTGTTATACAACGACCTTGAAATCGGGAAGTGGTGTTGGTTGGAGAAATCACTACCTTAAGACACTTATAAAGTTATTTGCTTGAATATTTTTGTTTTAGATATGTTGAAATGGAGTTTATTTGTTTAAAGTGACATTGCAGCATTAAACCATATAAACAGGCCACATTCATATCTTTAAATTATTTGACAAAAAATACAAAACACCAGGAAAACTATTATCTTGACAACTACAGGCAAAGGCAGGCTCGATAACACAAAAATTTGGAGTTCAATTAGGAGGTTTTAGGCATTTAACTCTCCCCCCTCTAGTAAGATTATAATTTCTTTAAAGTTTTTTATTGATTTAAAATATTACTTCAAATTAAACTTATAATTGAAAGACATAAACTATAGTCTAAGCCAGAGATTTCTAAACTGTGCTAATTCGCCCATTAGTGGGGATTTTAGCACGCCAGTGGGCAAAACTGACAGAATGTGATTACAATGGGCGATTTAAAAAAAATTTGTGGAAAAATAATTTAGTTTTTAACCTATAAAAGTCACCGGTAAGCAAATAAATAGGTAAGGTAAATAATCCCTTAAGACTTTTAGTTATATTTATAAAATAACAATACCAAATAGTTTTGTCCACACATTTTAGGTTACCATGCGTTTTGGCTTCAAAATGAAATTCACCAGCTGTAACCTGAACTGTGGGTCATTACGGAAAATTGTTTGTAGCCTTTCCTCCTTCTTACATGGTTGACAGAGAGTTTAGTGAGGAATCTTGCCACGAAGTCTAGAAATAGATTAGAAAAAAGCGAGATCTTAGAATTTTTCTAACAAAAATGGCCTAACATCAATCAATAAATTGATTGAAACTCGTCAAATCTATTCCTCACATTAATTAGGCATATGTATTCATATTGTTTCACAAAAATATTGTTGTAGTGAAAATTCATGTAGTTTGTAATTTATGATTGTTATTCCTTTTTTAAACCTATGTTTTGCAAAATTTTAATCTACATATTTATACCTAAACAAACATTATATACTTATTAAGATAAAAATGTTCTTAAAAATCCTTATTTCTCAACTTATATGTAGGTATTTGAATGTATGTGTTGGATTTTTTAAGACTTGCGTTTTTTAAAATCAGGTGGGCAAAAAACAAATTATAGATATCGAAAGTGGGTGATGGCCAGAAAAAGTTTGGGAAACACTGGTCTAAATATTAAACTTGACTTATAATGAACTAAATTATAACTGTTATTTTTTATTGTTAACTTTGTTTATTATGACCAATTATTCATAAAAAAATATACCACCTGTAATTAATTTTAAAACACTGCTAATGGTTTCAAATACCAATTAAATCTTCTTCAGAGACTAAAAATGTATTTATAACATTACCCATCAAACAACACATATATTCCCATATTCAAAACAACACCAACATATATCACAAAAAACACTGACATTTCATCATAACATAAAATCAAATGTCATAAACAGCACCGTCTATGCAAATATTTTTTTGAAGGATCCAAAGATTTATTCAAAAAGCCAAGGGGCACTTTTCATTCAGAATGTGAAGTTCTGTTAAGTGGAATGACACAAATGTGTCACAGTCGAACAAAATTTTGTCACTATTTATCCCCTGCACCATGCATCATTGTGGACTGTCATAAACTAATGTAAAAGTGATTGATTAAATATCGAAATCTTGTTGCTGTTCATGACGAGCTGGTTGTAAATTACTTATTACACTTTTGCTGTTACTTGCGACCAGACTTTTTGTTAACTAAAAATGGTTAAATTGTTAACCTATACTTGGAGAAACGTTTTTTCTTACGACTTCTTCAGCCTCGTATTTTTGCCGCTAGGAATGCATTTTAGGCTGCATTTGTGCTTCCTCGGAACCATTTTTTTTAAAGTTAGAAGTGATGTGATCTGTGCCATGTTTGTTCATTTAAGATGTCATTTTTATGTGTGTGCTATGTATTTCATACTGTTCTAGTGTGTTTAATTTATGGCCTTTGTTGCATGAGTGTTTAGTGTCCATGAGGTGATTTGCGAAGGTGGATTCAATAGTAGTGTGGAGTGCGCTTTTGTGTTCTTTATATCTTTCGGCAAAAGATCTGCCTGTTTGTCGAATATAGAACTTATTGCAGTTGTTGCAATTTAGTTTGTATACTCCTGGGTTATTGTATGTGTTGGTATTGTTATTAATGCTGTGTCTGGCTTTTATTTGTTGTTCTGTAAGCTACATTGTAACCTGCTTTTTTGAATTGGCGTGCTATTTTATTTGTGAGTTTGTTTATGTATGTGAGGGTGATGAATTTGTTTGTGTTCGTGTTTTTGTTGTTGTTACCATTCTTGTTAAGTATTTTTCTTTGTAGTTTGTCTTAAATAATTGTCATATCCATTTTTGTGAGCTAAATATTTGATTGTGTTTAGTTCCTCGGTGTAGTTAGTTGTGGCCATATGTATTTTATTTAGTCTGTATAGTAAATGTTTGAATGCTGCGTGTTTATGTTGTATTGGGTGTTTTGATGAATTGTGTATCAGTGTGTCTGTCATGGTTGGCTTGCGGTATATGTTGAATTCATGTTTTTTTTATTTTTTGTTATGGTGATGTCTAAGAAATTAAATGTTATGTTATTTTCAAACTCTGCAGTGAACTGGATATTTTTGTGTATTTTGTTTGTATGTGTTTGGAATTGTTGGCATTGTCTTATGTTTCCTCAGTATAGTATAACAACGTCATCTACATATCTGTGCCCAATATAATATCTTATCTGTGTGTTTGATGTTATTTATGATTTTATTCTGTTTTATGTGTTGCAGGAATACTTCTGCGAGAATGATTGAAATCGGTGAACCCATTGGTAGGCCTTGTTTCTGTGCGTAATATTTGTTGTTGTGAGTGAAGTTGTTCTGTTGTGTAATGGTGTTCAAAATGTGTATGATTTCTTTTGTGATTTTTTCTAGAGTGTTGTTAAGTCTTAGATTGTCTCTTCATGTGTTTAGTGTTTCTGTGACTGGGATATTAGTATATAGGTTTTTGATGTCAAATGATGCCATGGTTGCGTTGTGAGGGATTTCAATATTCTTTATTTTGTTTACTAACAAAGCATTCTAACTTTCAAAAAAATGGTACCAAGGAAGTACAACTGCGGCATTCCTAGAGGCAAAAATATGAGGTTGAAGAAGTTGTAAGACAAAAACGTTTCCTCCAAGTGTAAGTTAACAATTTAAAAATTTTTAGTTAACAAAAAGTCTGGTCGCAAGCAAAGGTGTAATAAGTGATTGGTTAAGTTTCACTGAACGTACTGGACGTAATTCAACGCTTTAGTAAGAGTTGAAGTATGTAAGTAAAACTCAGTAGAAATTACTGTGTATAATTAGATAGTGTTTAAGTAATATAAATGTTTGTGTATAGTCCTAATGAGACCAGGAGTAAGCGTCAAAATTTAGATAATAATTTATTTATATTATAGGTCACAAACCTATAATAATGTATCCAGGTGTCAATAATTCCCTATCTAATGCTCAATGTTGATATTACATCAGAATTTAAAACAGAAAACAATTTTCACTTTAAAAATGTTATAAATTTAAATTGAAGCCTGGAAAATTTAACACTGTTTTTCTTTTAATAATTGTTAAATGTCTATTTCACTGTTTGTGGTTGCTTTTTTTTAAAAATTAATTCCAAGTAAATGTCAAAGGAATTCATACAAGCGCTAAGATTTGATAGTTTTCATTAACGAAAAAGCATTCTCACAAATAAAAGTCCTACTGAACAAAGAAGAAATTTAAAAACCTACTTCTATTACTACTATTTCTAGACGTAATTTTGTAGAAATCTATTAATGAACCTTCACAAAAATTTGACTTCAACTGAATCATATGCTGCAGATCAATAAGTTCTTACACTTGTTTGTTTTACACAATCAAGTGTAATTTCTATAAAAACCTCAAGATGTACAACACAAACTACAACTTTTAATAAGTTCTATTCGAGTATTGTCTGTGGTGCATTCATGCAAAGCACTGAAAGGCAATTTCGAATAACTTTTCAAATTGATTGATGTCTTGAAATCTGATTTCAAAATCTGCCTTCAAACATTTTATTTCATTGTTATATTTCGAGAAATCCATGGTGTTAGTTGAATTCATCTCAATAAGTGAAGGGAAGTTAGCCAGAAACCTTTTTGTATTTGGGCGGCCCACACTGACATTTTTTTCAAATGCTCTAATAAGACATAAGTGAGTTAAACTGTCTTTCCTTTGAAGTTCGTTGCTTAATTTCTTTTATATGATTCATAATATCTACATAAGATGCTAAATTTATGCAACATTTTCCATTGCTCTGCGGGCTACAAAAAAATGAGTCGGGGACCAAATGTAGGCCATGGGTTGTGCACTCGTGAGCTAGCCAGGCGTCATCAAAAATAAATTGTACACTTTGATGAAGAAAGTCCTTACAAACACGATTATATTAATATATAACTAACTACAAGGTGTCCGGTTAGGGGAGGGGGATTTTGTTGTAAAAACCCAAACTACAGTTTGGTAAGATTATAAAAAAACAAATTAACATTTGCAAAGATGAGCCAAATTATTGACAAGTAAATTGACCTTCCTCCATTTTGGGTTGTTGCACAGAATAAGAATTTGTTTTTTTTTTAAAGCTTGAGTGGTTACCTTGTTTATTAATAATTTTTTTTAAACAATTTATACTGACTGGATACTTAGCAGCTTGTTGTAACTTTGTGTTTTGTTTCATAAAAAGGTTTGTTTTCATAAAGTTTTGTAATTGGTTAAAGTAAAGTTAAGAGGGGTTTACAAAAATCATTTTTAAGGTGGCAGTGCCAAGTTAAATTTTTTGTTTCTTCTGAGGTATTTCTACATCACCAGGAATAATTTTTATTTGCATTATTTAACGATGTTTAGCTGGTCAATAAATATTTAAAGAGATTCAGGTCTATTTTCAACATGTAGCAACCATAATATGATTTTTAAATACTCAACAAATGAGATAATATAAATCAGGGAGGCCAACTTCTTATCCCTAAAGGGCCACTTTTAGTGAAGACATGGCCGCACGACTAATTTCACACATACATCAATAAACCAAATGCAGGCAATAGGTATATCATTTTGTATGCGTTGTATAGTATATAATAATAATCAATAAACTTTATGCAAAAAATTTCATATACATTTAGTATCAAGCTCAATGTACAAAAGATCAAAATAAGTATAATATTAATTTTTTAGTTGTTATTTAATCATATTTTCTACGTTTATCAGAACATAGTATTTGAGAAAAACTCTAATTTATTTAAATTTAAAATCATCCATAAGTATTTACCTACTTCGCCTATTGAGAACATTGTGGGCGGGCACAATAGTTCAACAGTTCATTAAAATGAATTGAAGTGGTTGCAACGTTTAGCAGATCTCAAAGATGGTTGTCTGTGAGGCTAATGCTGTGATTTGATTTTATAAATTTCATTGATGAATATGGGTGCGTTCATAAAGAAAATATGTATGTGCTTCCAAACATTGAAACTATTTTCCTACCGAAGACACGTAGTTCAGGTTATTTCTCCTCAGGCATTTGATTCCAAAATGCTGCACCAGTTTCCGACCTTGTCTGAAGAAATGTTTGCGGGTCACAGAGCTGTTATTGGGGGTAAGAGCAGTGTCCCCCCTAAATCTTATACCAACCTATATTTTTATGTTTTACATTTAATAATAAATCAATATTCTAATGTTTACGACATTCGTCTGGGACTGTATAAAACCAGGTTGAGGGCCGCAAGCAGCCCTCCACCCGCTGGTTGGCCATCACTAATATATGAGTAGTTGTGTGAGTAAAATTTGCAACCCTGTTTTTCTCTTCATTTAAGAGCATGTTTTATCTTGAATTTTCCAGTCCCCCTCCCCCCGTACAGGTTTTGACTCTGGGTTAGTAGAGGTGAATAGTTACAGAAAGCTTTCCGTCTCCAATGAAAATAAAATGGTACGGCATCAATTCTCTGTAGTAATAAGAAATGGATCTTTTAATTTATAAAGGGTTTTTGTAATTTTGATCCAACTAATCTAATTTAGGGCAATAAGAATTTATCTAACCTAGAAATAAGATAACTATTATATATCTATACGGCTTAGTTCTTTTAAATCATTCATTGTGTAAAAAAACATTTAATACCAGTTCTCTAGCATTGTCCGATTGGAGTCATTGAAACAGCTCTTGTTTTAATATCTCTTATTTTGTTCTTTTATATACTCTTGAAAAATATTGCCTTTGAGTAGACAATGGATAAGCAATTGAGCTTTTTATTCAAATTAACAAAAATACTTTGTTTCATGAAGCAATCTTGAGAAGGTGAAAATGTCAGTAGTTGAATAAACCTAAATAATCAAGAAACCGACAATTTCCTTTCCAAAGAATACTTTGTGGTAATATAATGTTACAAGACTTTGTTCTAACACTATGATTTTAATTCATAGCATTAGAATAGATAGGGGTTTAAAACACATAGAGGTGTCACAAAACATTTGTTCCCAACACTGTAAAAATTATTCTTGGACTCTTCCATTTCCACTACCCAAGTTCTTGGAAAAGACATTCACCAATGTCTAATAATAAATAAGTTCACATTTATCTAAGAAATACAAAAACAGGCCATATTATGTCCTTTTCCCCAAAACTTTGGGAAAATCTTTTTTTCAAAGAAAAGCTCTGTAAATAATTTTCACACAATAAATCAAATCTGTCAGCTGCAAATATCCAGGCTGGGATACAACCCACAAATATCTCAGCAATAATTGTCAATTAGGGCAGTAGTAATTTATCAACCCTCCTTCGACTGTAATGCATTTATAACATGTATTGTTTTAAAGACTTCACTGTAGAAATATACAGATTATTTTTTCAACCATACTGTAATCTCTTTGTCTTATGGAGACTTCCCTTCTATATCAAATTCAATTATTCTCTTAGAATTAAAAATTTAATTTGGATAAATAAAGTGGAATTTCTTTAATCTGTTAATCCTATAAACATTGACAATAGAACCCATGTATTATACAGTGTATTAATTGCTTATGTGAAAATTATAGTTTTTTTTAAATTTTAAATTGTGGAGTGGGAAAGATTGAAAACTTCACATAACTCCTGTAACCACAAAACGTCCTTGCAGAATGCAAAAGAGCCTTTATCAAAAACAGCTCTAATCCCATTTTCCTAAAGGTAACATTGGGATATGGCAGTCGCTGCCTGGTGCAAGGTTTCGAAAGCTTGTGACAGCGCCGCACAGCAATGGCGATGGGTCGTTGCAGATTGTCGCGGCTGTCTAGATCCGAATGTAGTGCGGACTGCATAACCGTGAACCTGTCCTTGCGAGATTTCTCGTGTACTACCATTTCTTAAAACATATTACATATTCAGAATATTCTATACATCAACAGCTTTTGCATCAGATATGTCTACACTTATTTCAAGATTGTTATTTTACACCGAAGCTAATGTATCATCGAATTTATCTAATATCGACTATCTCTTGCAAATCAGTGTTTCGACAGATCTTATTATTTAGTTAATCAGAGCTTAGCTAGTATGAACTATTCACAAAGGTAAAAGTCAAAATAGTGAACTCAAAATATCACAAAAAATTAGTTTTCAATAAACACACACACTGTGCGTGTTTATTAAAAACTAATTTTTTGTGATATTTTGAGTTCACTATTTTGATTTTTACCTTTGAGGCCTTATTATGTTTGTAGGAAAGTTTATCCTAACTCTGTACCTCCCGTCTCGTCTACTGCGATCTCTCAAGGCAAAGTGCACGGTTACGTGGTCCGCACCATATCTTAAGACTAGCCAGTGTAAATAACGGAAGCTCCACCAACACTTCGGGAGGCAATCCTCTTCCTTCTCTGACTGACTCTTTCCAGAACTATGTCAAACTCAACTGCCTTACTACACCACTGACGATAATATGATCACGTTCAATGTACAGATGCAGAATCCTTATAAATAAAGAGTTCCAAGGTAATAGAAAACGTTAGAGCATTAGTTTACCCCTATTCCTATCACGAGAAGACATTATATTCCTCCCTAAATTCAACCCTCCAACCATTATTCGGAGAGTATAACTCTTGGACGCCTATTTATAAACCTTCTATTTATACCTCTCCATAAAGGCTGTCACTATCAGTGGCGGATACAGAAAAATATTTTGGGGAGAGCTGGTGGGTCCCCACGTGTTCGATTTTAGTGAAAAGATTTTACCGGACGACGTAGAAATACATTACGGATACGAAAAAAGTTATGAAAACTCTCGCTAACGCCCCAAAAAATGAAAATTCTGGAAAATAGAAATCCCCTCCAGCACACATAAAACGTTACCAATTTAACGTGTTGGTTTTATTTTCTTGACGTAATAACTCGTAAAGTGCCTCTAAATGTAAGTAAATTTGCTGTTTACTCACAAAAATTATCTAAAATTTCAAAAAACAAAATCGACTTTAACAAAGCACTATTAGCACACCACGGCACCACGTTTTAACCGGCACACTTCGCCCAATTGTTCTGCTGTGCTCGGTTTATATTTTTTTTTCGCTAAAATCGAACACAGGAGAACGGAAAATAAATACCCAGTTGATTCAAAAAAAAAAAAAATAATAATAATAATAAGAGCGACGAAGGCCCTCCTTAAATCCGCCCCTGGTCACAATTTTGTATTTGACCTTCCACACGAGCAGAGTACAAATGAAATCCCTGTACTGACCTTGATGTTATCTGTTATTTACAAACCTTTCTTGTCCTTCAATAATTATTTCGAACTATTAAAAGCACAAAAATACTTTACTTGTTTAAAATTAAGAACTGTTAAGCAGGATTTTTAATTACAACATATACAAATGGATAGCGAGCAACAATTGAAGAAGTGTTTAAAAAAAGTCTCTTCAGAAATTATGTAATATACTGATCATGCGTGCGATTTTATTATCAATTTAATTTGAATTAAATTATATCATTGTGCGTTTAAATGAAATTAAAGATAATTGCGTACTATCTTTTAAAATGAATCTTCTTGTATTGTTTTTAGTAGACTTGCCTAAACTAGTCAATTATTATATTCAGATACGAGTAAAAAATATTGTACATGTAATAAATTAAAACAAATAATAAAAACAAAAAAAATTAATGAATTCAATTCCTAACTAGGCCAACAAAGAAAGTTTTTATTTTAGTTACCTTTAATTAAATAATCACAAATAATATAAATAAATTAAAATTACTTTTTTGTTAAAACAGCTGGTCTACTACATAACCTATAAGATAAAATCAGCTGTTTTATGAAATCATATGTTATCATTTTTTTCTAGACAAATGAAACAAAATAACTATATTCCATACCTTGCCTCTTCTGAGAAAAGATTTTTTCCATATAAAACTAAAACTTAAATTTAATTAATGAGTTAATGTATCTGAACAAACTGTATTAACATAAAGTTTCATCCACTATATTTAATATATATATATATATATATATATATATATATATATATATATAGGGATAATGTGAACTAATGGCAAAAATTTGAAAAAAATAATAATAAACAAGCAATGCTCAAAGCCTCGAAAACCAAAGAGACATTCGAAAATGATAGCTATTCCAATGGCTTGACAATGATCGACCTTTATTAACCGTTGATTTAAATCATTAAATATTTGCAAGAACTATAGTTAACCTCAAACTGTCTGACCTTGTTTAGACTAATAACAATAAAAAATACTAATATATGTGGTCTATACAATCCCACACGCACGCGGGTGCGCGCGCACGCACACAAATATATTTTAAACTTTGCAACACCGTTTTCTTATATTCACTTATCACTTGCACTTTAATGTATTAAAACAAGATTCCTTCTTGGTATATTTGCGAGTCGACTTTCGAGAACTTTAATTACGTGTTCTCATTTTCGAGCATCATCTGTTCTTGTAGCAAGATACCCAGAAGGTGACTCAATAGGGAAACGGCTACAGGCAGGTGCGGAGTCGGATAGGGTTACTAGGGGTCGCCGCAGGTAGTCTCTGTTCCAGGACTTGACCAAATATTATTATGAATTTTGAATTTTATTTTTAGAGTTATTTAATACATTGTTAAGATTCCATATTTTGACTTGAAACAGTGTCAAAAAATAAATTATAGTAAATAGCAAAAGCGAGTGCCCCTAAACGCCAGGTAGGCTCACTCGTACACACACACACACACACACACACACACACACACACACACACACACACACACACACTCACACACACACACACACACACACACACACACACACACACACACACACACACACACACACACACAAAGGCTGAGGTTTAGGACGGGACGTATTCCTTCCGGCGGTCTATTTATTAGTCACCCAGCAGTGCTTCCTTGATGAAACTAATCTTTTAAATTGATAACACACCTCAGAAAGTTTAGCATAAAATAATTCTGGACATCATTAAGAGAAAATTGATACCAAACAATGTACAATTTATTGCCACTGCTCATGAGGAGATAACGAAATAAAAATGTCTTACCTATATGTTTGAGTACATTTTTCTGTCATTCCTAACTTTTTTAATATTCTCTTCTGTTGACAGAAAAATGTACTCAAACATACAGAAATATTCCTAACAGAAATGAAGATGAGTATAATAATAATTTCATGTGTTACCATGTGTCCGGAGGCATTTGCATTTTGCTATTGGTATCTGTGTTTCTTATCTTCCGTTTGAAGTTTCCTGAAGATATGCTAACACAACCTAATCTCAGCTTCTCACAATACTATCTACAACCGTATTATCGGAACAGTTATATTTAGCTATCTCTGAATATACTTCATATATAAAAACGCGTAATCATTGAGAGGGATTAATAGAGCTTTTGACGTTACAGGTGAATGCGGCGACCTTGTTTAGCGCTATTAAGCTATCAGTTGTTATTGGTAGGTTCCCTTTGGATATAATCACAAATAGTTGCTTATATTTTATACATAAAACATCTACAATTGGCAAACAGTCGTTATTTTGCGTTGCATAAACAAATTTATGGATTATGCTTACTAATTATTTGGACTACAAAATAACTTTAATTAAAAAAACAGCATCAGCATATCTTTACCCGAATTCATTATTAAACTAAAAATATACTCTTGAATATTTGTATTTCTAAAATCACCTACACCATTCTACAGTCACCTATAAGAAACAGGACGCAAATACACAAACATTTACCATAAAAGAAGTTGCTTGATGTAATCATCTTGAATTCAATAATTAAACTATATTTAAAAATACTTAACTAAGTGAATACGTAAGGGCTTACTTGCTGACGCGTTTCGAAATAATTGTTCCTTTTACGAAGCTAACCCTCTACTAGTATTCACCTTGTTAAGTATTCACTTAGTTAAGTATTTTTAAAATTAATTTACCATAATCTAAAAATCTTACACATCAACAAAAAAGGACCACATTTCAACACAGTAGAACAAACACCCAAAACAAAAAATACAAACATATTAAACGAACAAACCCAATACAAATCACACATACTCGTTGATACTATCGAACACCTGCCTTTAAAACCGTCACCGCTTCACTCTAAGCAGAAAATTTAGACACTGATAAAGATCGCCACGGAGCGATCAAAAACGTTCTGTTTCAGTAGGTTTTTACAAATTTACAAAATTAAAGTTTGGATAGTCATAAACTACCGTAAAAGTGATTAATTGAAAATAGACTTGGAACGCCTTATGTTAGTAGGCTCAGCACATTTAACGCTGAAGGCCAGTCAGGTGTAATTGAAGTAAAACAATGCTTCGTTTAGCCCCTGTTACTTAATACTCCCAACTAGGGATGAGCCGATTCCGATTCTCGATTCCAGGAATCGTCGATTCTAGGTGGTATCGAGGAATCGTCGATACTCGATTCTTCATCATAAAAGTGTCGATTCCGATTCCACACGATTCCGAATATTTATAAAAGTACGTGTCGGACCAACTGGCCCAACATAGTTTTTTCCTACCGTAAATGAAACGTAAATAAACTCCGTCGGACCAATTTACCCGACATTGTTTTTGATTTAATTAAATTTTATTATCTGTACAACACTTTTGATATTTTTTGTGTTTTGTGTTAGCAAGAAACAACAAAACCATAATTTCATGTCCCGGCTACCCAAATAATAAACAGACTGGTGATAAAAGTGTTTTTGCGCCTATCACTAAGACACGTAAACGTGTCACATGTGATTGATTTGTGAGTTTATAAATATTTTGAATATAGAACCTAAGTGTAATATATTCTCTCTCTGATAAGGAATGCTACAGGTCCAGTAAATACTATCCAAGATTCATATTAAGTAAACGTTTTAACACCAAATAATTTACTTGTTAAGGAATTTACGTTATAATTTACTTCCTAGTAAGGATGTATCAATGTTTGTACTTAACTTTCACAAAGTCCGTTTTTAAGGATTATTTTACAACTAAATATTTAGTCAATATTTCCGACTTACTTTTAAGGTTTTGTTAAATTTTGAAAACAGTAGTGAAAATCATTACAATACGTTATAACAAATATGTGTGTCGGCCCGTAACTACAGACAAAAAGCTCTTAGAATAACATCATGTTTTTAATCCCGTCGGCGTTTATCTATCAAACAAAAACCATCGTAAATACATCTGTAAGTATGTGAAGCTTGTTGTTAAATACTGTGCCTTAATTTTTCCAAAAGTAGCAACAACAGCTGAGTAGTACTAATAAACATAAAGCGTTAAGAGGCCCGACAGTATTCGGTTCAGGGTACTGCCCGTCGCGTCAATTCGATGACGGTTAACAGAAACTGACGGTGGAAAACCACATAATATATCAAATATGAAAAAGCACTTAAACAACATTCATTTTGCCCAAATTTATCAACAAAAAATATCTATACTTAAGAAACTTTATCCTCAGACACAGGACCTACAAATGATAGTCGGTTAAAAATCAACTGGGATTGAGTAATAAATACAAAATAGGCCTGAATCAGTTGCACTTGTTCCAGACACCTGCAGAAAAAAAGGTCCCACCAGATGTGGAGAAGGTATGCCCCACTAATCCAGAATGTTGAGGAAGAAGGTACCCCAGGGGAATTGGCAGTAGAAGAAGAAGTAAACAATTATCTGGGGGAACCATTAGCCAGTCCAGATTGTGATGTTGGGAAGTATTTGGCAGTACAAAGTGCCAAATACCCTCATTTAAATGCAATGGCAATAAAATACCTGTCTGCCCACTCGGGACAGTGTTTTCTGAAAAACCTTTCTCAACTTGAGGAGCTATATGTGACTAGCGATGAAACTAGCTTGACCCACAACGTGTTCAAATGCTTGTGTTTTTGAACAGAAATGTACATTACCTGCCAGACTTTTAAATATTAAAAACTATCCTATTTGTATTAACTTTTTACTTTTTATGTTGTTCGTTTGTTTTTAATTTTTGTTTTATTTGGGAGACAATGTAAATAGGCTTAGGTATTTTTTCAAACATCATAAAATAAGTAAAGTTCACATTTTTAACTTTAAAATAAGTCATTACTTTAATCTGATATGTTTTTATGTTTAAAAAAATTCCTATTGATAAATCAAGGTTGAAGGTTTTGTGTAGCCTATTACATTAGAACAGAACTTTTAAAAGGTTTTGCCATATGACCAAGATGTTAACTAAATTAATTATTAGAGAACTAGAATGTAAGCTAATATAACTTGAAAGAATCGAGAATCGACTAAAGAATCGAGAATCGAACGGAAAATTTTAGAATCGGAATCGGAATCGAAAATTTTAGGAATCGGCCCATCCCTACTCCCAACTAATCCATCTCTACATATAAACGAAGTTGTACTGAGCGACTGGATTCAATTAGAGCCGAAACTAGTAAAACTAGAAACTTGAAATTTTAAAGACGAATCCATCTCATTATATAAAGGTGCACTGAGAAAAGGTTTTGCAGAATTTTAAATTTGTATATCTCGCTAGCTTGTTTGCATAATAACTTGGTTTTTGTCTGTAAATGTTGCAATTACAAATATCTAAAAACCAGTTTAATGAAGAAAGATATGTTTAGGTTTTTGTTTAATATACTAACATAGTCATTATATAGCACTAACGTGTCATTGATGTATGAGATAATGTCGTTTAACCTTTCGGCTGTACAGAAAAAAATCGTAAAATTGTTCAAGTTTTCACCATGTGCCCAAAGATGTTCACATAGGATTGGTCCTTTTGCAGTGTTTTACTTAAAAATTTGTAATTTTGTTAAAAATAGAAAATTTCCATGAAATTAGTATTTTTCTTTCTTTGGCTTATTAACGCGGCTTTTAATAAGGAAATAGTTCTGCCCTACACGGAAGTACTAAACAAATGTTATTTGTAATTTATTAAAACAAAAATAATTGGGAGTTGGGAAATGCGATATTTTTCACCGCTATTTGGTCACATCGATATTTCGAGGCGGTATATTTACACTTGAATTATAAAGAAAATAAACATTATTGTTGACGTTTAAACGGTTTAAAAATCACAGGGCATAGTGTGGTTTAATTTTGGAATATTTCATTATATAAAAATGCAGTATCAATCGCTTTAACTTTGGTTTCTACAAGTATATTAAACGTAAATGCAAATAAAATTGGCAGCAAAAAGCGTTATGCGCTTGTTGTTAACAGATTTTATTCTTATAAAATATGTTGAAAATAAAATAAATCAAGTGGAGCAAGATGTTCCATGTATTATACTTTCATACTAAGTATGTAGAATAGAAGTCACCGGGGGGGGGGGCAGACTTCTATCGCACAACTTTCGAGATGAGTGGGCGTGAAATAGTTGATAGGAGCCAACGGCAGCCTAACAGACCATAGGGACGTCAAGGGGGAAATCCTTTAAAATTTGGATGGTTGGAAGGATACTTCACTGCCAAACTCGTCCCTACATCGATTGGCTAGAAACTATCTCTCAGTTGTTGGATCATCCGTCCAGCTAGAGGCTTTTCTCGAAAGTTGGTGACGTTTTATCGGCAGAAAGGAGCAGAACATGCTAAACTGCTGATATTTTTGGACTCTCTAGGAAGAGAATTTTGGCGAGAATAATTTTTCATTTTTTAAAGAAAACGTATATGTTTGTAAATATAATTTTAATTTTTAATTTCTTATAAATGTTATTTTTTCACAGTTAGAAAAATTATGTCTTTTTTCTTCATTTGGTTACTGATTTTAATTTCCTTACATTACATTTCCCTTCATAATAAATGGGCTATTTTTTTATTATTTTTTTACCGATATATCGATTGATTTTAACGACAATATCTAGATATCGATATTCACTGGTAGTTTGATGATATCGAATATCAATATTTTCTTTTCGATGTCCCAACCCTAGTTCTAACAGTGAGGTTAGGTTCCCAACATATTAACTATGTTTTAGTCATTATACTAGTATTTAGTTTTTGGTACTTAAATTACTTGTTTTTTTGTTTAGAATGTATTTTTAGTAACATATGGGAAAAACAATTTTGTTCCTAAAGATAATTTTAAATAAGTTTATAAATACTTTAAATAGAATAAACTTTCACTAAATAAAGGAATGATAATCATTACTGAATTAAGCTGTTATTCGTACGTATTATAACGTTTGACTCTGTGACTTTGAAATCTGTAAACACAGGTTAATAGGCTTACCATAGTGCACTTTACCCAGCGACACACGTCTACCTGCTAACGCACGCGCAGTATACCAGCTTTGTCTGATTACTCAATGCTTTAGCAAATATTTAACCTCTGACGCCCGCGCATCCCATCTGGCCCTGCGTCATTACTACTATGAGTTCTGTTTTTTGCTAACACTCCACTTTGCAGATAAACAGGTGACCAGCAAAGAGGAAAACTTGGCAGGGATAGTAAATAACGGGAAGATCTACAGTAAAAGCTCCAATATCCGGCACCCTCGGGGGATCCCGTCTCCCCAGCGCCGAGCGGACTACCTGGCATAATCTGACAGTTTTGACAGCCGGAATTCACAAAAGCGAGGAACCGTGGTAATGACGTGTTCCCAACTGAGCGCAGTAAAGGATCAGCACTGGAAGAATGGAGTATATTTCCCATACATTCCATTGCATACACAATAAAGTAACATCGAATTGTAACTAAACTTACCGACTCTCGTACTTTTGAGATGCCCGCTGTTAATCTTGAATGACTATGGAGGACCGCTTATATAATACTAGAATGATTTGCCCATTTAGAGGATTTGCCCTTCTAGTCAAAAATCTAACCTCTTAATAATAAATACACAAAAACCTCAACCACAAACTTTCTTTATTTTACCCTTAAAGACTGACAGTCTTTATATGTTACCCCTCTGAGGATGGTTACTTGGTAACTGAAATGTACATAAGGGTAAAATAGAGAAAGCTTTGAATAAATATATTCATTAAAAGTATTCTTGTTTTTGAAATATTTCTAATTTATTAACTATATTACAAGAAAACATATCACCATATTTAATATATATATATATATATATATATATATATATATATATATATATATGCACTTTCAACACAAGCCCGCAGGGGGGTGCGGACTAGCCGTACCTACGAGGGATTTGGCGTCCCTCGCGGTACCCTAGCCTAACACTACACCACTCACAAAGCATACACACACACACATACACACACCAACACAATCTATACACATTTCAACACTTACATCTTCGCTTAGGGAATTTTGACTGGTCAGAACCGTTGCGCGTTGGGAGTGCTGAAAAGTCCAGAGCGTGACAAACTCTGGTCTGGGACGCTGATGTGAGCTTGCTCTGCCGAAGACGTAAGCGCGGTTTCTGGTCTACCAGCCGCTTCGGTCCTTGGTCAGGGAGTGTCCGCGGTGCATGGGTGTCGGAGCCTGTGCACAGTATTAAGAGTTCTCGACTGATGCCCATCCAGTCGAGCTAAGGAGAAAAGCTATAGGCCTCAGAGTTCTGAGGATTGGAAATGATCTTATTGTGATCCAAGGGTGTACCCGTTCCTATAGTCTCGCCCGTAACGCTTGACACGATGGCTGGCTTAAAAAATTTATGGATTCAAAAACCCCGTCAAATATGACTAGTTTGAAGAGAACACGCCAGGATTCTCCTGACGATGTAATTAGTAAAGATTTGAGTAAAAAGTTGATGGTAGCAACGTCACAGACATTGCCATCAGCAAAGTACTTAGTTGTATCTAGTGCCGAAGAAGGGAAAGATCTTTCCAAAGTTTCTCCTTTCCTGATCAACAAGGCTATTACTGCCTGTGCTGGAGGTCCAGTAGCCTCTATTAAGAAACTCAGAAACGGAACACTGTTAGTTGCGACTTCCACCGAGAGACAAACCCGTGCTCTATCTAAAATGACCTCTTTCTTTGACCAGGTCAAGGTATGTGTGGCTCCCCACAGATCCTTGAATTACTCAAAGGGGATCATCACATGTAGGGATTTAATGTACATTTCAGTTGATGAAATTAAGTCCGAACTCAGTCAGTTACGGACGTTGTCCCTATCATGAAAATGGACAAAGGAGAAAAGGTAGCAACAGCTTCTTTTATCGTCACCTTCGGCAAACCGGAAATACCCGAATATTTACATGCAGGTTATCAAAGGCTCTCAGTGAGACCATACGTGGCTAACCCTAGGCGCTGCTTCAAGTGCCAGCGATTTGGGCATATCAGCTCTACGTGTTCGAAGCAGAACACGGCCATGAAGCGTTGAAGGTCATGATGATAAGGATTGTGTTAATTCTCCGAAATGCGCCAACTGTGGTGGTGACCACCCAGCGCGATCCTACAACTGTCCTACCTTTAAGGAAGAGAAAGCTATCCTAGGCATCATGGCGAAAGACAAGCTGTCGTTTCCAGAGGCCAAAGAGCTCTATCGATCCACTCAGCCAAAGACAGACAGTAAGACTTATGCCGCTACCCTGACCGCTTCAAAATCGTCTTGTTCCAACTGTGCTGAGCTGTCCAAGAAGATTGAAGCTCTAACTGAACAAGTGTCTCGCCTTTTGTGCTTAGTCACAAATGGTCCGTCCTTGAATTTGGTACAACCTGTAACAACGGATAATGTTTTACCTCGTGTACCTGTCCCTTCCACTGGGGGGATTGGAGCACGAAATAAATCACTAAGCGAGCCTTGTGTTTCGGTGCAGAAGATATTATCAACGGGTAATAAACCTTCTGTGCAGAAGACGGAAAATCCAAACCACGTAGACCAGTGTTACGACAGACCACATCGCCACCGTCGTTACCGGGCATTAAGAAAAATGCTAACAAAGGAGGGAATGTGAAAATCCTAAACCCAAATCTTCCTCAGATCCCATCCCTGAACAGGTGAATATGGAATCTGAAAAATGTAAGCCTGGGACGTCTAAAAACGTCCCAGGCAAGAAAGGAGAGAGCACCAATGGGTGTCAAATAAATCCTTTGCTAAGCTAATAAATGTCTTTGCTTAGGAAGTCAGTGATACAATGGAACGTCAACGGTGTTAGGAGACACATAGAAGAACTTCAAGTACCCGTGCGAGATGTGTATCCAATGTTTGTATGTCTACAGGAGACACATCTCCACGAATCGCATAATTTCCATTTAAGGGAGTATTCAGTTTTTAGATCGGACTTCGTTACAGAAGATCGAGCTAGAGGTGGCGTAGCCATCCTAGCCCGTGACTGTATCGATGCTGTTTCTCTAAACTTAATAACTCCTTTACAAGCAGTAGCCGTTCAAACAGCTGTCCCGTATAAAATCACTGTGTGTTGTGTCTACTTGCCACCACAAGAAAACCTGCATCACAGTGATTTAGTAAATTTGATAAGCCAGTTACCAACTCCGTTCTTATTGGTAGGGGATTTTAATGCCCACCATTCGTCTTGGGGATCTCCGACTAGGAACTCTCGAGGTGATCTTGTTGAGAGTGTAAGAACGGAACTAGACCTATGTCTGCTAAATGGCGGTTCTCCTACTCATTTAGCAGCATCTACTGGTGGATGGACAGCTGTTGACCTGTCGATTTGTAGCCCTCAATTAGCTACTAGATGCACGTGGTCGGTACTCAATGATTTGTATGGTAGCGACCATGTGCCTATTAAGATCAGTTTATGTGACTCCCAACCCTGTTATGCTCGAAATTCCAGTTGGATTTTACGAAAAGCCAACTGGGACTCCTACTCGAATTACCTTGTATCACTTGACATGGATTATCTGACACCCATTGATGAAAATATAGAAAATTTTACAAAAGCAATTTTAAATGCCGCTGAAAAGACCATTCCGAAAACCTCTGCGAATCCACGCCGACCGCCTGTGCCGTGGTGGAACGATGAATGCACAAAAATCCTCCGTTTACGACGAAGAGCTCTTAGGAAATTTAAACTACACCCAACGAATGGAAACCTTCAGGAATATAAAATACTCCGTGCGAAAGCACGGAGGATATTTAGGCAGAGTAGAAAGAACTCTTGGGAACAGTACATTAGCACAATTAGACGAACAACTCCGTCCTCCACAGTGTGGAGGAAATTAAGATCAGTTTGTGGTACTTCCATTTCGTTGCCAGCCATTGCGCTGAAGCAACCAGATGGGAGATTAATCACAAACAGTGATGACATTGCTAATGTACTTGGAACATCTTTTTCTAACTTTTCTGCTACTACAGCCTATAATAGATTGTTCCAGATGTATAAACTGAAGGCAGAAGCAATACCGTTTACCGTTGGGTTGTCTGAGGACTCTACTTTAAACACCCCTTTCTCTATAGGGGAATTGGAGTCAGCTCTTGCGTCAACGAAGGATTCTGCACCAGATCCTGATTCCATTGTGTACTCCATGCTAAAACATCTACCATCATCGGCGAAACTTGTCCTCCTTCGAGTATACAATCGTTTATTCGAGGAGCGCTCTTTCCCCGATGCATGGTTAGAATCGACTGTAATTCCTCTTTTGAAGCCAGATAAGGACAAAACCAACCCCAGTAGTTACAGGCCTATATCACTTACAAGCGTCTTGTGCAAACTACTGGAGAAGATGGTCAACCGCCGTCTTGTCTGGTACCTAGAAACCAACAACCTTCTTAGCAACGAACAATGTGGTTTCAGACTAGGACGCTCATCAGTTGACCAATTGGTTTTTTTAGAATCCGCTATTCAAGATGCCTTTCTCTTGCGTCAAACGCTCGTTGCGGTTTTCTTTAACCTTGAAAAGGCATATGATATGGCATGGAAAAGAGGAATTCTGAACACTCTGAAATCATGGAGTATACAAGGGAATATCCTAGCATTCATCGCTAACTTTCTTTCAAACAGATCTTTCCGCGTTCGATTTGGAGGCACGTATTCAAACAGCTATACACAGGAGAATGGTGTACCGCAGGGCAGCGTGCTGAGCGTCACGCTGTTTGCCGTTGCAATAAATAGTATCACCAGTAATATACGATCTCCGGTACACTGTTCCCTTTTTGTGGATGACTTTTGTATATATGTGCCTGCTCGTAGTATGGCAACTGCGGAAAGATCTTTGCAGTTAGCAATATACAGATTGGAGGAATGGTCAAAAACTACAGGTTTCAAATTATCTGCTTCGAAGACCCAATGTGTAGCATTTAGTCGTCGTAGGTAACACCAGGAGCCGATTCTTTATCTTGACGGGGTTCAGCTTCAAACCACGGATAGTGTTCGATTTTTGGGTCTTTTATTTGATAAAAGACTCTCATGGGGTCCACATGTTCGTGATTTGAAGGTGAGATGCAGCAAGAAATTGGATATGTTAAGAGTCCTTAGTGGAACGAATTGGGGAGCAGACAGAACTAGTATGCTTCGATTTTATCGTGCAGTCGTTAGATCGCGCATAGATTATGGTTGTCAAGTCTACTCATCTGCACGACCTACAGTTCTGAAAACTCTTGATACCATCCACCACTCTGGACTTAGACTGGCTACTGGTGCATTTAGAACTAGCCCAATCCCTAGTCTTCTTGTCGAAACTGGGGAACCTGCCCTTTCTAGACGACGTCAGATGCTACAAATATCTTACGTTTCTGTTCTTCGAAGCAAACCCAACCACCCGTCATTTGAAATAGTCTTTAATAATACGCTAAATCAAGTGTACAATACACGTCAACGTTCGACCGCTCCATTTGGCATACGAACGTTAAGAATATTGGATGACCTTGAGTTGCAACTTCCAACTATGTTTGAACGACAAATGTGCTATCTGCCTCCATGGATAATAAAAACGCCGCACTTCGATTTCTCATTGTCCAGTTATATAAAACACGATACTCCTGTTGTGGTCTACCACCAGGAATGTTTATCCATTTATAAATCTCACCAACACAATGAAATTATTTTCACTGATGGATCTAAACTGGACAATGGCGTTGGGTGTGCGTTTTATGCATCTGGATGTACCTACACGTACCGATTGCCCTCAGCTTGCAGTGTTTTTACGGCAGAACTATTTGCTATTTTTAAAGCTTTGGACGTCATTCAATCTCGATCATCGCATTATCTTTTGTGTTCGGATTCCAAAAGTGCTCTTCAGGATGTTTTCTCTAACAACCCTTTAGTTGGGGACATTTTGTGTGCTGTACACAGGCTTCAATTGGGGGGTGTGGGGGTAACTTTCTGTTGGGTTCCTGGACATTGCGGAATACTTGGAAACACAAAAGCGGATGAAGCGGCGAAGAAAGCTACAAGTTTGGTGCCTCTTACTCAACTGGTTATGGCATCTGATTATGTGTGTTTCGCGAAACATTTATTGCTCGCTGCTTGGAATGACGAGTGGCATACCGTGATTCAGAATAAGCTGAGGGAAATTAAAGATACCGTCCGTCCATGGAGGTCTTCAATTCGTTCAAAACGTAGGGAGGAAGTGGTGGTTACACGCCTTCGCGTTGGCCACTCTTTTGCAACTCATGGATATTTGATGCGTCGTGAAGATCCACCAATATTCCAATACTGCGGTGATATCTTCACAATAAAACATATTTTAGTAGATTGTGTTAATGCAAGCAATATTCGTGCCCTTTTTAATTTAAAAGGGAGTTTGAAGGGGGTGCTAAGGGACGATGACTCGGCCATTGACCGAGTCATCGCTTTCTTGCACCACTTGAAAATATTTTTTGAAATTTAATACACAAATACATTTTTTTTTCATTTATACATATAATTCTCTGTTTCTTTTATTTATTTTAATTTAATTTATTTTGTGTTATTGTTATTGAAATTTATTTATTGGTAAACTGTTACCTATTATTGTTTTAAATATTGTTATTATTTATTTACTGTTATATTGTTCTTTGTTGTTATTTTGTTATTTAGTTTTTTAAGAATTTTTTTTCGTTGTTATAGGTTTATTGTTGTTTTTTGTTATTTATTGTTGTTGTTTTTTTGTTTTGTTGTATTTAAATTTATTTGGTTTTATTTAAAATATTGCGTTCGGTTAGATTTTGTTTGGCGATGATAACCACAATTGGTTTTTCGCCAGGAAAAAAAAAAGAAACTCAACACAATACAGTTATTTTGTACTTCTAACAAAATATTTTTAAAAAAAATTTACAAACACCAGCGTTGTTAAACATAAATGTATTGCGCCGAGGGACCACTTAGCCTGAAACCTGTTGACAACTTTACCTTAAAAACACTTTCTTTCTCTTCCTTTCGATAAATTATAGGGAAAACCAAATGAGGTCATAGTTGCCTCATTGGGGAGTTTATTTTTTAATTAACTGACTAGATATAAAATTATTTATGTTAAATTCATTTTATTTAATACTGGATGCATATGAATAACAATAGACAAAGTCTTGGAAATTTAACACACATATATACCAAATAAGATTCTTATTTATGTACATTTCAGTTACCAAGTAACCATCCTCAGAGGGGTAACATACAAAGACTGTCAGTCTTTAAGGGTAAAATAAAGAAAGTTTGTGGTTAAGAGGTTTTTGTGTATTTATTATTAAATTCAACCACAGTATATTCCTAATAAAAATTCTAACCTCTTTATTTTAACTGAAAATAGTTAATAAATGTAGATTCTACTCATAATTACAAGAAAAATTATAGAAAACAACCCAATGTTTACTTTAGTGCAACTTAATAAAACTAAATCTAAACTTAGTACTAACTGCTAAAGTAAACAATAAAACCCAGTAAAGCTAATATTGTTTGGCATAATTTTTGGACCCGGCATTTTAAAAGAGAAGATATTAACCCTAGTCACTTCTGCAACATTGAGCAGACCCTTTGATTATTTATGGGCTCGGCGCTGGGGAGAAGCCACGCCCTCAGGGTCGGCATGTTGCCGGTTATTGAAAATTTCCGGGTAATAGAGCCTAACCTATAAAGCCTATATACAGTACGTTCTGTGCATAACGTTATGCCACCTATCAAGGGAAATTGATTGCACTGTTGAAACCTTACCTTCCATATTTGTTTGTATCCAGTTACTGTATTTCTGTACGTATTAATAGAAGCACACGCGCATACAAAATGTATAAAAAAATTATTGAAGTAAAAAAGTTATTGCAAAAAAACGTTTTTCGTTCATACGACGTCAAAATAAAACATTCACCAGTACTAAGACTAAAAAGACATTAGTAAGTGTGTTAATAAACATTAACTATACAAAGACTAATAATAATATTTCATGTTTTAATGATTTTTAAACTTATCACGGATGTCTAACTTTCTGATACACGATGGGAGTTTTTCAACAATGTATTCCTGATAAGTCACATCTTGTAACAACAAAGAAGCGTACTGTACTGATTTGTTTTGAAAATATGCCGGTTAATAGAACGTTCCGGATGATAGAATGCTGTATAAAACAGCTTTTACTGTGTTACTTTAATATAATGAAATACAGTGAAAGGGATATTGACCACGAAGAAACTCCTTTCCTCTTCACGAACATTGTCTCACAGGTTGAAGACCTTTCATAACCTTCAAAGCAACAAAGGGCAATAAATCAACCTAACTGCAAGCAGCCATACCTTTTGAAGTAGGTGGTCAAAATAATTTTATAAAAATAGACGAGGATGAGAAAACCAAACTTGTGGCACCATTTTACTTTTGTACTAAAAGTTACAACCTGACAGCTGTCAACAAAGGTGGTAAATTATCGGAACCTTTCAAGTAGACCTAATCCTTCCGGTATCCGAAACCGGAAATAGTAGATACAATGACCCTCACTCTATCGATGCAATACACTGTATAATACAAATACTTAGGTTACATGGGTAACTCCATTTTTATGAGGGAATCAAAAACTAACAATTGTATGATTTACTCTGACGCATGTTTTGGACTTTATTATGCACACATAAATTCCTAAAGTGACTTAGTTATATATTTTTTAGTTTTAAACTCATCTCAATATGAATTCATTTGTTAAAAAATACGAGGGGGTCACTCTTGTCAAAAAGACGAAAGTAGAAACATGAGCATTAAAAAAAATTATCGCCTGAAAAATATATTTTCAATGTAATAGTTTGTAACAAATTTCACACAAGTCTGAAAGAAATTCAAGTTTATAACTTAAATGTAGTTTATTATAAACTTTAGACCATAGAGAGGTAATAAATATTCAGTATAAAATGTCCGTAAAAGGCTTCAAAGTGGGCAACTTAGAAAGCGATTGTCGCTTCTTTGAAAAGAAAACCTTAGGAAAAGCGTCTAGACTTACTGCGGCTTACACTCATTAAAAACTTTCTCTAACAAATAATGAAGTTTTTAACAAACTTTTAAAGTCTCAGTATTTCTTCAGAAAAATTCAAGTTTTTTATGTATTTAAAATAAAAACTTATTTAATTCACTCAGTGTGATAATATGTGGGAATGGCAATTTATGATAATTTAAGCGTTAGAAAGACGCCAAAAGATATTTAATTTTCAAACATTTTCTTTGTAGTTGTAAGTTAGCTCCCAATGCCTTCGAAATGTCAATGCCCAACAGAAAAGATTTCTGCCTGAGCTGCGTTCGCTTAGTACAATATTTGTCTCTTTTACTCTAATGATGTAAATTTTCAGAAACCGCGTGTTTTAATTAATTTAGTTGTTCTGGCTCTATAAATACAAAATTAGTTTTAAATCACTTAAATTAAAAAGTATCAAATGAAACATCGATATTTAAACACCGAAAACCTTCGAAGCTCGATGTGTTTGCAACGCAATAGTCTTGGTCGATTTTAATATCGATGGTTTCTACATTCCATCCATATCTGGAATGGTATTCCGAATCATATAGATGAGGTGATTACTCGTCTTCGCATAGGTCACTCCTTGCCAATGTATGGATGGTCGATACAACATAAGTATTCGATCTACTTGTGGGTACCACTACAGACAAGCATATTCTGTTTCTCCACCGATATTGTCAGCGTTGTGCGTTCGAAAGAGTTTTAAAGGTGGTGTTGAGTGACAATGCCGCTGATATAAACTGACATCGCCTTCTCAAGTTACTTAAAATATGTTTATTAAAATTTAATATTTATGGTTTTAATTTGAGTTTGATTAACTATAGAATTAGTTTAATTTTTTTTAATTTTAGTATTTAAATATTTAGTAATACAGGCTATTTTTAGGTTTTAGCACTGTGTTTACTTTTTACTTATTTTAAACTCAGGTTTTAGTCCTTATGTTTGTAGTAGAAGTTTGTAATAGACATCAGTTTTTACTTATTTTAAACTCAGGTTTTAGTCCTTATGTTTGTAGTAGAAGTTTGTAATAGACATCAGTTTTTACTTATTTTAAACTCAGGTTTTAGTCCTTATGTTTGTAGTAGAAGTTTGTAATAGACATAAGTTTTTACTTATTTTAAACTTCGGTTTTAGTCCTTATGTTTGTAGTAGAAGTTTGTAATAGACATCAGTTTTTACTTATTTTAAACTTAGGTTTTAGTCCTTATGTTTGTAGTAGAAGTTTGTAATAGACATCAGTTTTTACTTATTTTAAACTTAGGTTTTAGTCCTTATGTTTCTAGTAGAAGTTTGTAATAGACGTCAGTTTTTACTTATTTTAAACTTAGGTTTTAGTCCTTATGTTTGTAGTAGAAGTTTGTAATAGACATCAGTTTTTACTTATTTTAAACTTCGGTTTTAGTCCTTATGTTTCTAGTAGAAGTTTGTAATAGACGTCAGTTTTTACTTATTTTAAACTTAGGTTTTAGTCCTTATGTTTCTAGTAGAAGTTTGTAATAGACGTCAGTTTTTACTTATTTTAAACTTAGGTTTTAGTCCTTATGTTTCTAGTAGAAGTTTGTAATAGACGTCAGTTTTTACTTATTTTAAACTTAGGTTTTAGTCCTTATGTTTGTAGTAGAAGTTTGTAATAGACGTCAGTTTTTACTTATTTTAAACTTAGGTTTTAGTCCTTATGTTTCTAGTAGAAGTTTGTAATAGACGTCAGTTTTTACTTATTTTAAACTTCGGTTTTAGTCCTTATGTTTCTAGTAGAAGTTTGTAATAGACGTCAGTTTTTACTTATTTTAAACTTAGGTTTTAGTCCTTATGTTTGTAGTAGAAGTTTGTAATAGACGTCAGTTTTTACTTATTTTAAACTTAGGTTTTAGTCCTTATGTTTCTAGTAGAAGTTTGTAATAGACGTCAGTTTTTACTTATTTTAAACTTCGGTTTTAGTCCTTATGTTTCTAGTAGAAGTTTGTAATAGACGTCAGTTTTTACTTATTTTAAACTTAGGTTTTAGTCCTTATGTTTCTAGTAGAAGTTTGTAATAGACGTCAGTTTTTACTTATTTTAAACTTAGGTTTTAGTCCTTATGTTTCTAGTAGAAGTTTGTAATAGACGTCAGTTTTTACTTATTTTAAACTTAGGTTTTAGTCCTTATGTTTGTAGTAGAAGTTTGTAATAGACGTCAGTTTTTACTTATTTTAAACTTAGGTTTTAGTCCTTATGTTTCTAGTAGAAGTTTGTAATAGACGTCAGTTTTTACTTATTTTAAACTTCGGTTTTAGTCCTTATGTTTGTAGTAGAAGTTTGTAATAGACATCAGTTTTTACTTATTTTAAACTTAGGTTTTAGTCCTTATGTTTCTAGTAGAAGTTTGTAATAGACGTCAGTTTTTACTTATTTTAAACTTAGGTTTTAGTCCTTATGTTTGTAGTAGAAGTTTGTAATAGACATCAGTTTTTACTTATTTTAAACTTCGGTTTTAGTCCTTATGTTTGTAGTAGAAGTTTGTAATAGACATCAGTTTTTACTTATTTTAAACTTCGGTTTTAGTCCTTATGTTTGTAGTAGAAGTTTGTAATAGACATCAGTTTTTACTTATTTTAAACTCAGGTTTTAGTCCTTATGTTTGTAGTAGAAGTTTGTAATAGACATCAGTTTTTACTTATTTTAAACTCAGGTTTTAGTCCTTATGTTTGTAGTAGAAGTTTGTAATAGACATCAGTTTTTACTTATTTTAAACTCAGGTTTTAGTCCTTTATGTTTCTAGTAGAAGTTTGTAATAGACATCAGTTTTTACTTATTTTAAACTTAGGTTTTAGTCCTTTATGTTTCTAGTAGAAGTTTGTAATAGACATCAGTTTTTACTTATTTTAAACTTAGGTTTTAGTCCTTATGTTTGTAGTAGAAGTTTGTAATAGACATCAGTTTTTACTTATTTTAAACTCAGGTTTTAGTCCTTATGTTTGTAGTAGAAGTTTGTAATAGACATCAGTTTTTACTTATTTTAAACTCAGGTTTTAGTCCTTATGTTTCTAGTAGAAGTTTGTAATAGACATCAGTTTTTACTTATTTTAAACTCAGGTTTTAGTCCTTATGTTTCTAGTAGAAGTTTGTAATAGACATCAGTTTTTACTTATTTTAAACTCAGGTTTTAGTCCTTATGTTTCTAGTAGAAGTTTGTAATAGACATCAGTTTTTACTTATTTTAAACTTAGGTTTTAGTCCTTATGTTTCTAGTAGAAGTTTGTAATAGACGTCAGTTTTTACTTATTTTAAACTTAGGTTTTAGTCCTTATGTTTGTAGTAGAAGTTTGTAATAGACATCAGTTTTTACTTATTTTAAACTTCGGTTTTAGTCCTTATGTTTGTAGTAGAAGTTTGTAATAGACATCAGTTTTTACTTATTTTAAACTTAGGTTTTAGTCCTTTATGTTTCTAGTAGAAGTTTGTAATAGACATCAGTTTTTACTTATTTTAAACTCAGGTTTTAGTCCTTATGTTTGTAGTAGAAGTTTGTAATAGACATCAGTTTTTACTTATTTTAAACTTAGGTTTTAGTCCTTATGTTTCTAGTAGAAGTTTGTAATAGACATCAGTTTTTACTTATTTTAAACTTAGGTTTTAGTCCTTATGTTTCTAGTAGAAGTTTGTAATAGACATCAGTTTTTACTTATTTTAAACTCAGGTTTTAGTCCTTATGTTTGTAGTAGAAGTTTGTAATAGACATCAGTTTTTACTTATTTTAAACTCAGGTTTTAGTCCTTTATGTTTCTAGTAGAAGTTTGTAATAGACATCAGTTTTTACTTATTTTAAACTCAGGTTTTAGTCCTTATGTTTGTAGTAGAAGTTTGTAATAGACATCAGTTTTTACTTATTTTAAACTCAGGTTTTAGTCCTTATGTTTCTAGTAGAAGTTTGTAATAGACATCAGTTTTTACTTATTTTAAACTTAGGTTTTAGTCCTTATGTTTCTAGTAGAAGTTTGTAATAGACATCAGTTTTTACTTATTTTAAACTCAGGTTTTAGTCCTTATGTTTGTAGTAGAAGTTTGTAATAGACATCAGTTTTTACTTATTTTAAACTCAGGTTTTAGTCCTTTATGTTTCTAGTAGAAGTTTGTAATAGACATCAGTTTTTACTTATTTTAAACTCAGGTTTTAGTCCTTTATGTTTCTAGTAGAAGTTTGTAATAGACATCAGTTTTTACTTATTTTAAACTCAGGTTTTAGTCCTTATGTTTCTAGTAGAAGTTTGTAATAGACATCAGTTTTTACTTATTTTAAACTTAGGTTTTAGTCCTTATGTTTCTAGTAGAAGTTTGTAATAGACATCAGTTTTTACTTATTTTAAACTTAGGTTTTAGTCCTTATGTTTCTAGTAGAAGTTTGTAATAGACGTCAGTTTTTACTTATTTTAAACTTAGGTTTTAGTCCTTATGTTTGTAGTAGAAGTTTGTAATAGACATCAGTTTTTACTTATTTTAAACTCAGGTTTTAGTCCTTATGTTTCTAGTAGAAGTTTGTAATAGACATCAGTTTTTACTTATTTTAAACTCAGGTTTTAGTCCTTATGTTTCTAGTAGAAGTTTGTAATAGACATCAGTTTTTACTTATTTTAAACTTAGGTTTTAGTCCTTATGTTTGTAGTAGAAGTTTGTAATAGACATCAGTTTTTACTTATTTTAAACTCAGGTTTTAGTCCTTATGTTTCTAGTAGAAGTTTGTAATAGACATCAGTTTTTACTTATTTTAAACTCAGGTTTTAGTCCTTATGTTTCTAGTAGAAGTTTGTAATAGACATCAGTTTTTACTTATTTTAAACTCAGGTTTTAGTCCTTATGTTTCTAGTAGAAGTTTGTAATAGACATCAGTTTTTACTTATTTTAAACTTAGGTTTTAGTCCTTATGTTTCTAGTAGAAGTTTGTAATAGACGTCAGTTTTTACTTATTTTAAACTTAGGTTTTAGTCCTTATGTTTGTAGTAGAAGTTTGTAATAGACATCAGTTTTTACTTATTTTAAACTTCGGTTTTAGTCCTTATGTTTGTAGTAGAAGTTTGTAATAGACATCAGTTTTTACTTATTTTAAACTCAGGTTTTAGTCCTTATGTTTCTAGTAGAAGTTTGTAATAGACATCAGTTTTTACTTATTTTAAACTTAGGTTTTAGTCCTTATGTTTCTAGTAGAAGTTTGTAATAGACGTCAGTTTTTACTTATTTTAAACTTAGGTTTTAGTCCTTATGTTTGTAGTAGAAGTTTGTAATAGACATCAGTTTTTACTTATTTTAAACTTCGGTTTTAGTCCTTATGTTTGTAGTAGAAGTTTGTAATAGACATCAGTTTTTACTTATTTTAAACTCAGGTTTTAGTCCTTATGTTTCTAGTAGAAGTTTGTAATAGACATCAGTTTTTACTTATTTTAAACTCAGGTTTTAGTCCTTATGTTTCTAGTAGAAGTTTGTAATAGACATCAGTTTTTACTTATTTTAAACTTAGGTTTTAGTCCTTATGTTTGTAGTAGAAGTTTGTAATAGACATCAGTTTTTACTTATTTTAAACTTCGGTTTTAGTCCTTTATGTTTCTAGTAGAGGTTTGTAATAGACATCAGTTTTTACTTATTTTAAACTTAGGTTTTAGTCCTTATGTTTGTAGTAGAAGTTTGTAATAGACATCAGTTTTTACTTATTTTAAACTTCGGTTTTAGTCCTTTATGTTTCTAGTAGAGGTTTGTAATAGACATCAGTTTTTACTTATTTTAAACTTAGGTTTTAGTCCTTATGTTTGTAGTAGAAGTTTGTAATAGACATCAGTTTTTACTTATTTTAAACTCAGGTTTTAGTCCTTATGTTTCTAGTAGAAGTTTGTAATAGACATCAGTTTTTACTTATTTTAAACTCAGGTTTTAGTCCTTTATGTTTCTAGTAGAAGTTTGTAATAGACATCAGTTTTTACTTATTTTAAACTCAGGTTTTAGTCCTTATGTTTCTAGTAGAAGTTTGTAATAGACATCAGTTTTTACTTATTTTAAACTCAGGTTTTAGTCCTTATGTTTCTAGTAGAAGTTTGTAATAGACATCAGTTTTTACTTATTTTAAACTCAGGTTTTAGTCCTTATGTTTCTAGTAGAAGTTTGTAATAGACATCAGTTTTTACTTATTTTAAACTCAGGTTTTAGTCCTTATGTTTCTAGTAGAAGTTTGTAATAGACATCAGTTTTTACTTATTTTAAACTCAGGTTTTAGTCCTTATGTTTCTAGTAGAAGTTTGTAATAGACATCAGTTTTTACTTATTTTAAACTCAGGTTTTAGTCCTTATGTTTCTAGTAGAAGTTTGTAATAGACATCAGTTTTTACTTATTTTAAACTCAGGTTTTAGTCCTTATGTTTCTAGTAGAAGTTTGTAATAGACATCAGTTTTTACTTATTTTAAACTCAGGTTTTAGTCCTTATGTTTCTAGTAGAAGTTTGTAATAGACATCAGTTTTTACTTATTTTAAACTCAGGTTTTAGTCCTTATGTTTCTAGTAGAAGTTTGTAATAGACATCAGTTTTTACTTATTTTAAACTCAGGTTTTAGTCCTTATGTTTCTAGTAGAAGTTTGTAATAGACATCAGTTTTTACTTATTTTAAACTCAGGTTTTAGTCTTTATGTTTCTAGTAGAAGTTTGTAATAGACATCAGTTTTTACTTATTTTAAACTCAGGTTTTAGTCCTTATGTTTCTAGTAGAAGTTTGCAATAGACATCAGTTTTTACTTATTTTAAACTCAGGTTTTAGTCCTTATGTTTCTAGTAGAAGTTTGTAATAGACATCAGTTTTTACTTATTTTAAACTCAGGTTTTAGTCCTTTATGTTTCTAGTAGAAGTTTGTAATAGACATCAGTTTTTACTTATTTTAAACTCAGGTTTTAGTCCTTTATGTTTCTAGTAGAAGTTTGTAATAGACATCAGTTTTTACTTATTTTAAACTCAGGTTTTAGTCCTTTATGTTTCTAGTAGAAGTTTGTAATAGACATCAGTTTTTACTTATTTTAAACTCAGGTTTTAGTCCTTATGTTTCTAGTAGAAGTTTGTAATAGACATCAGTTTTTACTTATTTTAAACTCAGGTTTTAGTTCTTATGTTTCTAGTAGAAGTTTGCAATAGACATCAGTTTTTACTTATTTTAAACTCAGGTTTTAGTCCTTATGTTTCTAGTAGAAGTTTGTAATAGACATCAGTTTTTACTTATTTTAAACTCAGGTTTAGTCCTTATGTTTCTAGTAGAAGTTTGTAATAGACGTCAGTTTTTACTTATTTTAAACTCAGGTTTTAGTCCTTATGTTTCTAGTAGAAGTTTGTAATAGACATCAGTTTTTACTTATTTTAAACTCAGGTTTTAGTCCTTATGTTTCTAGTAGAAGTTTGTAATAGACATCAGTTTTTACTTATTTTAAACTCAGGTTTTAGTCCTTATGTTTCTAGTAGAAGTTTGTAATAGACATCAGTTTTTACTTATTTTAAACTCAGGTTTTAGTCCTTATGTTTCTAGTAGAAGTTTGTAATAGACATCAGTTTTTACTTATTTTAAACTCAGGTTTTAGTCCTTATGTTTCTAGTAGAAGTTTGTAATAGACATCAGTTTTTACTTATTTTAAACTCAGGTTTTAGTCCTTATGTTTCTAGTAGAAGTTTGTAATAGACATCAGTTTTTACTTATTTTAAACTCAGGTTTTAGTCCTTATGTTTCTAGTAGAAGTTTGTAATAGACATCAGTTTTTACTTATTTTAAACTCAGGTTTTAGTCCTTATGTTTCTAGTAGAAGTTTGCAATAGACATCAGTTTTTACTTATTTTAAACTCAGGTTTTAGTCCTTATGTTTCTAGTAGAAGTTTGTAATAGACATCAGTTTTTACTTATTTTAAACTCAGGTTTTAGTCCTTTATGTTTCTAGTAGAAGTTTGTAATAGACATCAGTTTTTACTTATTTTAAACTCAGGTTTTAGTCCTTTATGTTTCTAGTAGAAGTTTGTAATAGACATCAGTTTTTACTTATTTTAAACTCAGGTTTTAGTCCTTTATGTTTCTAGTAGAAGTTTGTAATAGACATCAGTTTTTACTTATTTTAAACTCAGGTTTTAGTCCTTATGTTTCTAGTAGAAGTTTGTAATAGACATCAGTTTTTACTTATTTTAAACTCAGGTTTTAGTTCTTATGTTTCTAGTAGAAGTTTGCAATAGACATCAGTTTTTACTTATTTTAAACTCAGGTTTTAGTCCTTATGTTTCTAGTAGAAGTTTGTAATAGACATCAGTTTTTACTTATTTTAAACTCAGGTTTAGTCCTTATGTTTCTAGTAGAAGTTTGTAATAGACGTCAGTTTTTACTTATTTTAAACTCAGGTTTTAGTCCTTATGTTTCTAGTAGAAGTTTGTAATAGACATCAGTTTTTACTTATTTTAAACTCAGGTTTTAGTCCTTATGTTTCTAGTAGAAGTTTGTAATAGACATCAGTATTTTGATATTTAGTTTTAATCTCCAAGGTTTAACGTGGCTATAATTATATAAATATAAATAAACTAAATAAATATTTAAAAATTGCAGTTTTTAATGTTAAATAAAAAAATTACTGTATAAAATCTATTATCTTTTATGTACACTAACGGCAACATATCGACAAACTGTTCGGCCACAGTTTTATTGCCTTATATTTATTGTTATCCATATGTATACGGTATTAAAAATAAAATAAATTTATTATGAACTATTTTATATCTACTTAAGTTTTAAAAAACTTCCCAATGGTTTAGTGAAGCAATAATGACCTCATTCCGTTTTCCCTAAAAATTTATCGAAAGGAAGAGAAAGAAAGTGTTTTTAAAGTAAAGTTGTCAACAGGTTTCAGGCTAAGTTGTCCCTCGGCGCAGTAAATTTATGTTTAACAACACTGGGGTTTGTAAATTTCTTTTAAAATATTATAATATTTATAATAGATAATGTTTTTTGTTAGAATTACAAAATAATTAGTTTTAAAATACTTAACTAAGCGAATACGTAATTGCTTACTTGCTGACGCGTTTCAAAACATTCGTTCCTTTTACGAAGCTAACCCTGTACTAGCTTCGTAAAAGGAAAGATCGTTTTGAAACGCGTCAGAAAGTAAGCAATTACGTATTCACTTGGTTAAGTATTTTAAAATTAGTTTAATCAGTGACTTCAAGATGATTACAATCAACTACAAATTAATTGTATTGAGTTTATATATATATATATATATATATATATATATATATATATATATATATATATATATATATATATATACTTTTAACACAATACAGTTATTTTGTATTTCTAACAAAATATTTTAAAAGGAATTTACAAACACCAGTGTTGTTGAACATAAATTGTCTGCGCCGAGGGACAACTTAGCCTGAAACCTGTTGACAACTTTACTTTAAAAACACTTTCTTTCTCTTCCTTTCGATAATTTTTTTAGGGATAACCAAATAAGGTCATAGTTGCTTCATTAGGAGTTTTTTTTTTATTAAATAGCTCAAGTAGATATAAAATTGTTTATTTTAAATTCATTTTATTTAATACCGGATGCATATGGATCCGGAACATTTTAACAATGTCAAAGTCTTCGAAAGTTAACTGGCATATATACCAAGTAAGATTCTTGTTTAAGTACATACAGTGTAAATGATAAGTAAATACAAGAAAATAGTGCTGCAAAATTATATATATATATAAATTACTGAAATGACATTTTAAATAGTAAATGTTAGTATTTAAATGTACGTACATTTATGAATAGTATCGTCTGATCTTGTAAACTCTTCATCTTTGCAGATTCACAGCCTAATTTAGGAACACTCTTTACACAACGAAACTACACTGCCCGACACTTGACTATGAGGGTCATCACACCGGTTAGCACAATAATGACAAAAATAGCTAGGTAACATTTCCTTTATCATGCAGGAGCAGTGGGAGAGAAGTCTTTGTTTATTGTAAGGGTAGTGGGGGATGGGGTAAATGAAATATTTGGTGCGGTCATTTCTGTGTGAATATTTGTATGCTACGTGTTTGCTTCGCTTTTTTGACATATTTTCAGTTGAATTTTTTGGGATAAACAATTTTGTTGAAAACTTGAAGTATTTTAATATTGTGCATTTTTAATGAGAAAGATTTTTGTTGATTTATGTAACGTTTTTTAATTAAGGCCGCGTATATAAGCAAGTATTGCCTGGTTGAGGCAAAGATGAATCTTGTTAATAATATGTTAACCAAATGATAAAGCATTGTCACTGAGTGAACAAAATCACTTGTAAAGGATAAATTTTATAAGCTGGCCCTTTGGGACCGCGGTTCTTGACGAGATTTCGAGGACGATTAGAGGGTGGAAGTGTTCCCAGGTAATTTTCAAAAGCATTGACCCTTGGACTTCCACTGACTCATAGGGTTGACTGGTTATTTTATTTATTAAATATTTTTTAATGTATAGTAAAAATATCAACAAATGTAAATTGGGCGTTCACGGAAGCGTGCTTAATAGAATTGTCTAAGGATTGAACGGGTAGGCCGCTCATGAGGGATGACAACAGGGCCTGATGTTTTCTAGACGACGAATACACAATTTCTGCCTAAGTGGCAGCTTATAAAATTTGACATGTACTCTATGAATAGAGCGGACCACGTAACCGTGAGAGATCGCAGTAGGCGAGACGGAAGGTAGAGGGTCAGTATAAATACTTTCCTACAAACATGATGAGGTCTGTCAAAATTTTAACTTGCATGAGGCGGTCGATATTATATGAATTAGCTTCGGTAAGAAATAACAAACATTCTTTAAATATTTGTAGACATATATGATGCAGAAGCTAACATGTTTTCAGACGTGGTAGTACATGTGAGGTCAAGTGCACGGTTACATAGCCTGCACTAAACGTCGAACAGTAAACTGTTTTTTAGAAATTATAAAAGTGTTATTAAATATTCACACATTTTATGGTGCCAAATTTTGTTTTTAAAATTTAGGTGTGCTTTATAGATTGATAACAGCACTCTAAGCTCCCTGGTTAGATCCTGTTTTAGTAAGTATCGATAGTCAATGTTTTCAGTTCGGTGCGGATGTTTCTGCCATCGATTTGACGAGATCGATGTTTTTGTGCATAGATGGTTTTTAATTATGTTTTTTCTGTATTGATTGTATGTAATTTCACTGGCACTTTTAGTTGACAACCCGAATCCTTCGTATTTGTATATAATCGTAGTGTTTTATTCATTGCGCTTGTAAACTGCATTGTATACTTTCTCTGCAATGTAGTCATGTATATTACTTGCGTAACAATGTATAGCATTTTAGCAATAACACGAAGAATATGATGCGGTCATTTTGAAAAAAAAAAAACTATTTTATTATATACAAAAATATTATAATAGCAGCGTTGCTCGGCGCGCTTTGCTGCGCCCGAAATCCAAATTTTATAATGTAAAATTATTAATTAATTTTCCAATGAATAAATCAAATAAAACATCTAAAATTATATTTCATTTACTGCAATGTTAGAGGATAGACAATGTTTTTCGTCATTTCATTCAGCATATAAACATACGAACTTTTAGGTGTCCCAACACGTGAGCACGCAACATATAATTGTCCGTGAGAAAAGAACAAATGTTCTAAAATTTAATCCAACAATGGTCAGTGATTGTCCTTGTGCCTTGTTTATGGTTATTCCAAATGCAAGTCGCAAAGGAAATTGTAGTCATTTGAAATCGAAGGGTAAATCGGATGAAATGTTCGGTATTCGTGGAATTAAGACCATCTCTTCTTTGAACTTGGCACTTTTTGTTCTTTTTTTGTTGTCAGCCTGGTTCCATTGCACAGCTTTGGTAAATTCAAATTTCGCACGAATATTATCGGCGATCCTACTTTTAATATCAATAAGTGTGGTGGCAATAATTTTACATAGAATTTACAATTTAAAATAATTAATAACGTATTATTTTTACGTTATATTTATATTTTTTTAAAAATAATTAAGTAACGCTAGGAAGGATATATATTTTAACATTAGAGTTATGGAAGGCTGTACACTGAACCATCCTAAACCTCTGGGAAGAAGCCCTTTCTATGGATCTACACCAAATTTCACACGAACTATCCTGGGAATATATTAAACAACTCCTCCAAATCTCATTAACTTCTGTTCAGCGGTATAGACGTTCATAAGATACATACATACACCAGATTTTGAACCATCCTAAGCCTCTGGGGCGGAGTCCTGTATATGGATCTTCACCAAACTTCACACGAACCATCCTGGGAATATATTAAACAACTCCTCCAAATCTCATTAACTTCTGTTCAGCGGTATAGACGTTCATAAGATACATACATACACCAGATTTTGAACCATCCTAAGCCTCTGGGGCGGAGTCCTGTATATGGATCTACACCAAACTTCACACGAACCATCCTGGGAATATATTAAACAACTCCTCCAAATCTCATTAACTTCTGTTCAGCGGTATAGACGTTCATAAGATACATACATACACCAGATTTTGAACCATCCTAAGCCTCTGGGGCGGAGTCCTGTATATGGATCTACACCAAACTTCACACGAACCATCCTGGGAATATATTAAACAACTCCTCCAAATCTCATTAACTTCTGTTCAGCGGTATAGACGTTCATAAGATACATACATACACCAGATTTTGAACCATCCTAAGCCTCTGGGGCGGAGTCCTGTATATGGATCTACACCAAACTTCACACGAACCATCCTGGGAATATATTAAACAACTCCTCCAAATCTCATTAACTTCTGTTCAGCGGTATAGACGTTCATAAGATACATACATACACCAGATTTTGAACCATCCTAAGCCTCTGGGGCGGAGTCCTGTATATGGATCTTCACCAAACTTCACACGAACTATCCTGGGAATATATTAAACAACTCCTCCAAATCTCATTAACTTCTGTTCAGCGGTATAGACGTTCATAAGATACATACATACACCAGATTTTGAACCATCCTAAGCCTCTGGGGCGGAGTCCTGTATATGGATCTACACCAAACTTCACACGAACCATCCTGGGAATATATTAAACAACTCCTCCAAATCTCATTAACTTCTGTTCAGCGGTATAGACGTTCATAAGATACATACATACACCAGATTTTGAACCATCCTAAGCCTCTGGGGCGGAGTCCTGTATATGGATCTACACCAAACTTCACACGAACCATCCTGGGAATATATTAAACAACTCCTCCAAATCTCATTAACTTCTGTTCAGCGGTATAGACGTTCATAAGATACATACATACACCAGATTTTGAACCATCCTAAGCCTCTGGGGCGGAGTCCTGTATATGGATCTTCACCAAACTTCACACGAACCATCCTAGGAATATATTAAACAACTCCTCCAAATCTCATTAACTTCTGTTCAGCGGTATAGACGTTCATAAGATACATACATACACCAGATTTTGAACCATCCTAAGCCTCTGGGGCGGAGTCCTGTATATGGATCTACACCAAACTTCACACGAACCATCCTGGGAATATATTAAACAACTCCTCCAAATCTCATTAACTTCTGTTCAGCGGTATAGACGTTCATAAGATACATACATACACCAGATTTTGAACCATCCTAAGCCTCTGGGGCGGAGTCCTGTATATGGATCTTCACCAAACTTCACACGAACCATCCTGGGAATATTTTGAACAATTCCTCCAAATTATATTAACTCCTGTTCAGCGGTTTAGGCGTCCATAAGATACATAGATACACACATACATACATAGATCTGTTTATATATATGTGTGTGTGTATAGATTGAAAAAAATATAATTTTTATTTGAAAATTCTTATCAAGTACAAACTTTCATGTATGATTGGATGAAACCAACTGTCAAATTATCCTTTGTTTAGCGGCTATTACAAGATGAATATTTACGTCAATACATTACACAGTATTACTTGGCCATCCCACATGGCGCAACATTATCTAATTGTTCAGCAAATTGACCCGCGTGTGATGATTGTGCAGTGTACATGTGGAATAGTTGCGTGGCTGTAGCATTAGTGACAGCTTCAAAGAAGAAGCGCAGGGGACGAAGGAATGGTTTAAACGAAGGAATAAGTGCGCTCGTGAAAATCTGTCAAGTGAACTTAGAATTAGTATAGCAAGAGGCAAAATGTTTTGCTACTAGGGATGGTCGATATTTTCTGTCACGGTGAATTGTCACTGATATTCGTTTGTCGTTGGTAGTACCAGTGACAAAATATGGAAAATATCAGTTCCTGGGACAATGGATCGATCGGAAGTTGCCCCTGTTGTGATTGAGGGAAAAGTCGCAGTCATCGGATGAAACGGCTGTCATTGGTTGATTTGTCGCTGTCTCTGGTTCTACTCATTAAAGTCGTGTGTGGGTGGTCGATTTGGGTCAGGTTTTAAGATAGTGACAGTGATCTGTACAGTAGACGCTATTTCGCACTCGGTAGTTTATTTTAAAATGAAATGAGCCTTCCAACAAAATTTAAAAAAACGAGGTGTGGAATCATTTCACCAGTGTGGTATGCCTGGTATTGGCACATACAGAGTTGTCTCAGAATCCCTTGTCACCGGTAAGCGAGTCACTGATCCAAACCTGGCGGTGCCATTAAAATCAGCGATCCGTTAAAGTCACTGATCGACCATTGATATTTGCGACTAGGTAGTACATTATTTGATGTATCTGGTGTCCCACCGCTACTTTCTTCAGTTTTTTTTATTCCGCTTAATTCCTTTCTGAAGTTAGTGCGCTTCGAATTAAACTTTCTAATTAACTGCGTGGTATCAGCATCTGGTTAGTATTCTCTATATATACGAAGCAAGTGTTCGAATTGTTTATTTATAATGCTGTTGTAATCCTTACTTTTGCTATCCCACAGAGCAGGTAAACTCTCATACGCCTTGATACATACAAAACTGAACGTTCGTTCTTCATCGTTTCCCTTTGCAGCCATGGTAGATGTTTACTCCCATACTGTTTAAACAGAACTGAACCCGTATTGTGCAATATTGCCAACAAGCGGAGCAATATTTATTAAATTGCGCAATAAAATCGAACTGTTTTTGATTCAATATGTTGCGCAATCTTTCACTGTGATCTGCAGACGCTCAGTATTACAATGACAGTTATTGTGCAGTACGATATAGATCGTCTGGGGGCCGCTTACCTACTTTCCCTGTCCTTCCTGTCTTCGCTCAGCAAGATGGAAATGTGAAATAATTTCTGTAGAGTGCGTTCCTCTCAAGGCTATTTCATTGTGCATACGTTTGGAAAACGCTCAATTAGTATAATTAAACGATAAGTATAACAGGGAAAAGTTGCTCCAATCTTGACACTTAAGGCCTAAACTGCAAGTTTATGTGCGGGCAGTATTTGCGGATGGAAGTCGGGTGGACAAGTGGACACCTCTCCCATCACCGTTATTGAGCAGGTGTACGTCAGAAATATAGGAGTATGTCCTCGTGTACCACAATTCCCCTCTATTTCAGTATCCCTACTTTTCCCTCTTCGTATATAAAAAAATTGAAAAACCGTAAAAATGTTTCACTTAGATGTTTTTTAAAATTTAATCTTGGATTTTATTTTCAGTGTTATTTTGTTCTCTTATTGTGTGTGTTTTATTTTTCTTTATGATCATATTGCTTAGTTATGATTTATTTAGAAATCTAAATCTCTTATATTTAACAACTCTTGTTAGAAAAATAACACTTACGCGCGCGCGCGTTATCGAAACCACATCAAGTGAATAAAATTAGGTCGATTTTTATAAAATGGTCTATGAATGCTCTGACTTCAGGTACTGGTAACATTGACTTTATTTCCTGCAGCTTCCATATCTTAGACTGTGAGAGGATTTACCAAGAATGGTTTACACATTAGAAACACATTTTCGCTTTTCATTTTTTAGGTTTAACAGTTTTTAAATATATTTGAATATCAACAAACCAACCGAATTTGAAAATCCTTATTATTTCTCTCAAAAACCACCGAGAAGTATCCTGAAACATTTCTTTCAAAAGTCACCTAGACGTATACCAATACATTTCTCTCAAAAGCCCCCTAGAAGTATCCCGAAAGATTTCTCTCAAAAGACCTAGAATTATCCTGGAACATTTCTCTCAAAAGCCACCTCGAAGTAACTTGAAATTTGTCTCTCAAAACCCACTTAGGAGTACCCTGAAACATTTCTCTCAGAAGCCACCGAGAATTATCCTGAAACATTTCTCTCAAAAGCCGCCTAGAATTATCCTGAAAGATTACTCTCAAAAACCGCCCAGAATTATCCTGGAACATTTCTATCAAAACCCAGCTAGAACTATCCCGAAACATTTCTCTCAAAAGCCTAGAAGTATCTTGAAATATTTCTCTCAAAAGCCACCTAGAAGTATCCTGAAACATTTATCTTAAGACCCACCTAGAAGTATCCTGAAACATTTATCTCAAAAGCCACCTAGAAGTATCCTGAGACATTTCTCTCAAAAGCCACCTAATAGTATCCTGGAACATTTCTCTCAAACGCCAACTAAATGTATCCTGGAACATTTCTCTCAAAAGCCACCTAGAAGTATCCTGAGACATTTCTCTCGAAATCCACCTAGAAGTACCCTGAGACATTTCTCTCAGTAGCCACAAAATAGTATCCTGGAACATTTCTCTCAAAAACCACCGGGAAGTATTCTGAATCATTTCTCTCAAAAGCCACCGAGAAGTATCCCGAAACATGTCTATCAAAAGTACATGCCACTGACAAGTATAAACCCAAGTAAAAACATAGTTAATGTTATCTAAATACGATCCTCCCGGTGTTCCAATTTTAACTTGTGTGGCATTATTTTATGAATGATTTAAAGTTTGTGTGAGAAATTATCATTCTTAGATGCCAAACTTGCATGCCAGGTTTCAAGTTCGAATGCTAGGAAATTATTGTTTGTCAATTATATTTGTTAAAACTTTATTTTTCATCTTCACATTAAATTAAATCTTAATTTTGTTTCGTTATTTAAAACCATTAACTTACAAAATGTCTTGATAATCGCTATTATAGCTCTGCTCCTACCTATTTCGTTGCGTTGAAAAAAATGCGTTTGCTTGTATTTTCTTATCTGATTAATGGGAGACATATTTTATCGCTAAAAGGAAATGAAACGTATTTCTAACGTCAGATAAGTTGTTTTACTTGGTGGATATGTATTTTGTCGTAGCGTAAAATTGCCATTTGTGCTCTATATAGATTAAACTGCGTGGGCGCTAGTGGTATTTTATTCTAGGAAACTGCAGCCTGCGCCGTAAGTATGTGGGCGTAAAATTGTAACAGGGACCTGAATTGTGTTTTAACTGGCACCAATTGAAATTTATGTTATTTCACGATTATTATTTTTTAAAAAGCTCAATGCGTGTGAAGTAAACTAGGAAGTAAGAAAATACTAACCCTAAAATACAGTCCGGAGATATTGAGCATGACGAATCTCGCTACGATCCAATAGAACACTAGATAAAGTAGTGTAGATCCAGTTAAGCCTTTGTTAACGTGCTACACTTGTAGGGGTAATCACAATGGGGTCCTTGAGGTATCGGAGATTTGATGTTTTTACCTAAATGAGACAAAAATCTTCACCCATAAAGTAGATAAAGAAGGTATAGATCCAATGGAGCTATTTTTAACGTGCTGCACATGTAGGGTTAATCACAAGGTAATGATCCTTGAAGTATCGGACATTTGATTTGACTTTTTTCTTGAACAATACAAAGAAATGAGGATTCAGTCGTAAAGTAGATAAAGAAGGTATAGATCCAATGGAGCTATTTTTAACGTGCTGCACATTTATGGTTAATCACAAGGTAAGGATCCTTGAAGTATCGGACATTTGATTTGACTCTTTTCTTAAAAAAAGGGAAAGAAATGGGGATTCACGCATAAAGTAGATAAAGAAGGTATAGATCCAATGGAGCTATTTTTAACGTGCTGCACATTTATGGTTAATCACAAGGTAATGATCCTTGAAGTATCGGACATTTGATTTGACTTTTTTCTTGAACAATACAAAGAAATGAGGATTCAGTCGTAAAGTAGATAAAGAAGGTATAGATCCAATGGAGTTATTTTTAACGTGCTGCACATTTATGGTTAATCACAAGGTAATGATCCTTGGAGTATCGGACATTTGATTTGACTCTTTTCTTAAAAAAAGGGAAAGAAATGGGGATTCACGCATAAAGTAGATAAAGAAGGTATAGATCCAATGGAGTTATTTTTAACGTGCTGCACATGTAGGGTTAATCACAAGGTAATGATCCTTGAAGTATCGGACATTTGATTTGACTTTTTTCTTGAACAATACAAAGAAATGAGGATTCAGTCGTAAAGTAGATAAAGAAGGTATAGATCCAATGGAGCTATTTTTAACGTGCTGCACATTTATGGTTAATCACAAGGTAAGGATCCTTGAAGTATCGGACATTTGATTTGACTCTTTTCTTAAAAAAAGGGAAAGAAATGAGGATTCAGTCGTAAAGTAGATAAAGAAGGTATAGATCCAATGGAGCTATTTTTAACGTGCTGCACATTTATGGTTAATCACAAGGTAATGATCCTTGAAGTATCGGACATTTGATTTGACTCTTTTCTTAAAAAAAGGGAAAGAAATGAGGATTCAGTCGTAAAGTAGATAAAGAAGGTATAGATCCAATGGAGTTATTTTTAACGTGCTGCACATGTAGGGTTAATCACAAGGTAATGATCCTTGAAGTATCGGACATTTGATTTGACTCTTTTCTTGAACAATACAAAGAAATGAGGATTCAGTCGTAAAGCAGATAAAGAAGGTATAGATCCAATGTAGCTATTTTTAACGTGCTGCACATGTAGGGTTAATCACAAGGTAATGATCCTTGAAGTATCGGACATTTGATTTGACTCTTTTCTTGAACAATACAAAGAAATGAGGATTCAGTCGTAAAGCAGATAAAGAAGGTATAGATCCAATGGAGTTATTTTTAACGTGCTGC
>JBAIZL010000005.1:78916665-79171665 GCA_036971475.1 Prosapia bicincta
TATACATCACTAAATCAAACAATTATGTTTTTCCCATAAAATAGTTACATCTTTACACGCATAGGCGGGGACTCCCCGCCAAAACAACTTTAAACTGATTTCGTTTATTGACTATCGTCTCAAGATCAACGGATTCGGATTTTCAGGTGCATGCTGGGTAAAGGAAGATCTCGAGTTCCACTCAAATATTACCGCACGCTTAGCAATATTGCAAAATACACTAAGAAAGCGGAGATTCCCCGCTTCGCGCTTACGGAGTGTTAAATTAATGCCAGCATTAAAATTGAATGTCGAGAAAGAGAAGTTTAATTTAAAAATTTGTATTCACCCGATATAACTTCAAACCCAATAAACAGCTGCACAAGCTTCTTCCCACTGCACTAAGTGCAAACGCAGTAAAGCAATCAATATCGTTTAGAAAAGCGTGACGCGGTTATTAGAATGCTCCGCAAGTTCTTTCGTCGCGTGCGATAAACCTAATTACCTTATTTCTAAGGTACATAAACATTCCACGTGTAAAATGGAAACCTTGCGTCAAGCGGGATCTTAGTTTCGAATTATAAAATCATCAAATTGTAAATCTGTCTTTGTATAAGGAAGGCAAATTTGTGCAAACCACAAGTACAATTTACCCTTTTCCCGTATTTCTGTAATAGAGTTTCTATAAATGAGTATTTTTCAATTTTATTGTTTTTATAATTGGTATTTCAGCTGGTTATAGATAAGAGTTTTTACTTTTAGTCGGGACCAATAAGCGTTCATTTGACCTTCAGAGATCGCAATAGACGAGACGGGAGGGGGGTACGTGAGTCAGTATACTTTCCTAGAAAAACTATAAGGAGTATCAAAACACCGACTTGCATGAGACGGTCGATATTAGGTAAATTCGATGATAAATTAGCTTCGATATTAAATAACAATCTTGAAATTTGTGTGAACATAACAAATGCAGAAGCTGTAGATGTATAGAACATTCTGAAAATGTAACATGTTTTCAGAAGTGGTAGTACACGAGATGTGAGAGGGAGTAAGTGTACTGTTATTTAGACGCAACTATACATAATGTTGAGGGCATTCTCGTGACTGTTATCATCAAAACACTGATTTTAATATTTTTCTATAGTCATTCTTTTCTTGGTAAAGGGTTTTCAATGTATACAACCTCGAAAATTAAATCTGTCAGAAAATTAGTGTTCATGTAAGAAACGACATCGTGAAAGCGTGCTCAACTTTAATACCAGAAAATAATAAACTTGTCATGAAATTAATTATAATTATACCAAATCCCGACCGGAAGCGCCACAGAGGATTAGGCTACCCTCACATATTCACTCGCACGTACCCGGCCAGGCGGCCTACCTGTAACCTAATAGGGCTTGTTCTACAAAACTAAAATTGTTTTAAACTGTAACATTTAGGTGACTTGAACTGAAAATTTTTTTTTTACTACATATTATTCCTTGGACAGTTCTAACATTATGTAATTATGTCACTCCTGAGATTAATATACAGTAAAATATAACATTAGATATTGTCACATTCACGTTGTTTTTGGCCTCTATTTCCATGGAATAATATGTGAGATCAAAATTATCAGCAATAATGACCTATAACAGTTTAGAAATTGTTAGTTTTGTGAACCAAGGCGGCTTAGTACATGGAAAACCTTCGCATGGAAGTGTGCGCATGGAGGTTCCAGGGCACTTCCTAGTCTGGATGACTTATAAGCCTAATAGCTCAACTTATATATAGGCTAAGTAATTTTTTTATATATAGGTTTAAACACCTGCGTGGTGGATAGATATGGGAACAAATTATGTTTATTGTATTGGTAAAAAAAATTGCTTTTTACATAGAAATAATGTACAGTCGTAGAAAGACCTATATTATCACAAGTTTTTATACCTTTTTATTAATATTAATATTGAAAATGAAATAATTATGGAATTTTCAAATAAAAAATTATGGGTTACAAGAAATATTTCTATAAAACGTACGATTTTTATGAAGTTTTTTAACTTTTTGTATTGAGACATTTGACTTTATCTATCGTGAATTCGAGCTGTTGCAAAATGTGTTATTTGCCGCTTTTGTGTAACCTAACTTGTATAGATTACGAAAATCTGTTATTTTCTTCCTTCCTGCGCAATTCTGTAACCCTATGGTCTATGAAACTACCCTGGCTCATACAATAAACATACCTATTTAGGGAGATTACACAGCTTTGAATGTTTATTAATACATTTTGTTTACAGTATTGTCTTTTTTTTAAAAAAAACTCTCAGATATTACATTTTTAAGAAAGTATAGTTAGCCTATAGGGTTTTCTAAAAATTTAGCTATTTTGGCCTTTTTATACAGTGTTCAATTTCATTACTAACCTTCTCCTTTCCGGGTATACTCAATATAGTACTTCATTTTCGACCTACCGTTAAATATTTTTAAAAAGTCAGCCCGGTAAATTAAAAATGGTAGTAGAACTGGTCAAAAATAGATCTGCAAAAGGAATTATTTGACCAAAAATAAGCGTCGAAAAGACAGACAAATAGACAAAATAGCTGAGCTGTTGCTTCAATTTCATTGAATTTCTATTGACACGTTCGCGCAAGATGTAGTAAAAACGTCATCTCCTTTCAGTTCATTTAATTATACTAGCATTTCCTTGGGAGATGAGAAATTTGTTCCCTATTAACTTTATTGGCCCCCACCACTCTCTCTCTCTCTCTCTTTCTCTCTCTCTCTCTCGCTCCCACCTATAAATTCGAAGTTTCAAGTTTTACAATTCCACAATGTCCTTTTTCAATTCCTTCTATTAGCTCACACTCTCCTGTACAAATTTCCAATCGTTGATAAAATACGTTTTTATCCATCCAATCAAGTCCAGATGCATTTTTTTAACCTATAGCAGATGACAATTAATGTTAATACAGTTTTTCAAATATTTATTCAATAATTAAATTATAAAAACTTGGGGTTCTAGGTCGGATTTAAACTGAGTATCTTCTTTTTCGAAGTCTAGTCAGCACTGTGCCAGCATTTCCATAGCTAGAAAAGTACTTCTCAAAGATTTATATGAATTATTGTTTTTCCTCCCATCTGGTTGTCGTCGAAACCTCCATTGCACAACCTTAAATTGTTGCCATGGTTACCAAACCATATCATAAACAATGCTCTAGGAATAAAAATAAATGAAAAGAATAAAACAAACAAACAAACTGGATTAACGGTATCGAATCTTGCTAAAAAACGGACAATGAGAAAGGAAAGTGAAAAGAAACTACAACACAATGCAAGCGACGAAAAAAGAAAGCGTATAAATAGTAACAAACAAAAATAATAGTCCTACACAATACATAGAAAGGAAAATGGAAAATTGCAAGGAAATTCGCTTTTTATTTTTCCACTTAATAATGTTATTTTGACATGTATATACATATTTATATTAATTGTAATTATAAAATAAAAAGAGACTACAGTGAAATTGTTCTCCGTTGACTTAAGTAGGAATTTACTTATTAAAAAAATTTGATTATTTGTTTATTGTTTTTAAACATATTTTTGTTATAATCTTTGTTTTATATTGTGATGTATAGTACCCACTCTCAAACAAATGAAGGAAAACTTTCACATTCGGGTTTACTCTGATATACTGCCTTTGTAAATTGTAATATAATTAATTAAAATCTAGGTTGGTTGCCGTTGATCCTTTGATGTAAAAATATCTTTTAGTTGGGCCCCTACAAATAGTTGGTCCTTTTTTTGTTGGTAGGAAGTTTTAAGTCCATTTCGTATTATTAACATATACCGGTATAGTTTTTTAAAATGATTTTCCTAATTGTAACAGACATATGGTTCAGGCTTGACCTATTTAGTCAAGACACGAGTTACACAAGAATTTTATCTTATTATTAAAAGAATCTATGCACTGAGTAAAAAATGACAAAACCGTATGATATAGCGTAGCTGCTCTTTACTCTTAAAACCCTAATTTAACAATTTTACTTCCGATCGAAACATTGTGTATGAATACTGTCACAAATCGTTAATCATTTCATGATATTTTCAATTTAAACCTTATATCCCGGTGCATGGCGCGGCGCCCCTGACAAATAAATAATTCATAGCTCCCCATGTAGTCACAGCGCGCACTTTGGGAATCACTGCTCTAGGTCATGATTCTAGGCAATTTCTCGTATATTAGAAATTTATATTGCATGGTATATATATATATATATATATATATATATATATATATATATATTACTGGGAGAAATGTTACTTTATTACATTTCGCTTCTTATCGTTTATGTAAGTTTTTCTCGCAAAGGGAATTTTTTCCTGCGGCTGTTTGCAGTTTCTATGTCGGCAAGTTGTTTCCATCACGAACCCCGAGTGACACTATGACCTATATTGTTATACTGGAGTTGGCTTGTTACCGACGTTGGAACGTGTATCGATCTTGTTCTCGAGCGTGGTGATGTCGTGACTAATATATCCCAAACACGGTAATGGCTCTTCAGCGACGGGCACGGGGGTACGGTTACCTGCGGAATCACTTTTAAGGAACAGATTTAGTTTGAAACTTTGTGTTAAACAATGGATTTAATGTGACAAATAGTTTTTTTTTTAAATTTCAAAAACCTTCAAAAGTAGAAATCATCATTGTTGATATGCTTATTATATTTTCGTGTATTCCATATCGTGTGCAATTAAAATGATAAAATTCAATAGAAATTCTTGGGGAAACATGTTTTTTAAAACTCATACTATAGACTTTAAGATATAGGATATTTTTTTTAGCAAATCTGATAGTTAATAAGAAATTTATAAATAAAATTACATTAATATACATAAAATTAAAGACCTAAATTGCTATTGGTGTATAATGCATTCTTTGGCTATCCATATAATAAGAAATAATAGAAAGCACTGCATGATTTTTTGTTCTTAATTTTCAAAAAATTAATTTTTAAAAATAATGAAAGTACCCGCTCTTGGACATTAATCAAAATGGGAACTTGTTTATTTACTCCAACAAATAAATTGTCTCAGCGCAATACACTCTTATGACTCAATACAACAACCCATTCACTTTCCTAGCCCAATACACTCTCCCATTCCATACACGCTTATACCCCACTGCATACTCCTAGCCCAATACACATTCCTAGTCCAATACACACTCCTAGCCCAATGCACACTCCTAGCCCAATACACACTCCTAGTCCAATACATACTCCTAGCCTAATACACTCTCGCATTCCATACACGCTTATACTCCAATGCATACTCCTAGCCCAATACACACTCCTATCCCAATGGATACTCCTAGCCCAATACACTCTCGCATTCCATACACGCTTATACCCCAATGCATACTCCTAGCCCAATACACACTCCTATCCCAATCAATACTCCTAGCCCAATACACTCTCGCATTCCATACACGCTTATACCCCAATGCATACTCCTAGCCCAATACACACTCCTATCCCAATCAATACTCCTAGCCCAATACACTCTCGCATTCCATACACGCTTATACCCCAATGCATACTTCTAGCCCAATACACACTCCTATCCCAATCAATACTCCTAGCCCAATACACTCTCGCATTCCATACACGCTTACACCCCAATGCATACTCCTAGCCCAATACACACTCCTATCCCAATGCATACTCCTAGCCCAATACACTCTCGCATTCCATACACGCTTATACCCCAATGCATACTCCTAGCCCAATACACACTCCTATCCCAATCAATACTCCTAGCCCAATACACTCTCGCATTCCATACACGCTTATACCCCAATGCATACTTCTAGCCCAATACACACTCCTATCCCAATCAATACTCCTAGCCCAATACACTCTCGCATTCCATACACGCTTACACCCCAATGCATACTCCTAGCCCAATACACACTCCTATCCCAATGCATACTCCTAGCCCAATACACTCTCGCATTCCATACACGCTTATACCCCAATGCATACTCCTAGCCCAATACACACTCCTATCCCAATCAATACTCCTAGCCCAATACACTCTCGCATTCCATACACGCTTATACCCCAATGCATACTCCTAGCCCAATACACACTCCTATCCCAATGCATACTCCTAGCCCAATACACTCTCGCATTCCATACACGCTTATACCCCAATGCATACTCCTAGCCCAATACACACTCCTATCCCAATGCATACTCCTAGCCCAATACACTCTCGCATTCCATACACGCTTATACCCCAATGCATACTCCTAGCCCAATACACACTCCTATCCCAATGCATACTCCTAGCCCAATACACTCTCGCATTCCATACACGCTTATACCCCAATGCATACTCCTAGCCCAATACACACTCCTAGCCAACTGCATTCTTCTAGTCCAATACACTCTCCTAATCCATCGCACTCTCGCATGCCCTACCATAGATAACACGACAGATAGTTAAATGTTGGAATATTTTATTTAGTAAAACCATTTTTTGGGAGACTTCTAAGTAGCGGGTGGTTGGCTCTTAATGACCAAGGTACAGAGCAGGTCTCCTTTAGGCATAGTAACTTGACCCGTCTTATACTTATACTTTCGTCTAAAAACTAAGAAATGGGAAACCCGTTAGATAAAGTCAAAGTCATAATATGTACAGATCGTAGTAAATTCGCTGAAAATGTGTAATCAGATGGCAAGTCCGCTATGAATGGGCGTATAGGTTGACCGTAGTGGTATTAGAATAAAGCTTTAGTAGATAATATAAGAGCCGCTGACGTGGTTCTCTTATGCAGAGTAGTCGAACCATCTACTTAACCCGAGCTTAATGTCAACCCTCTTCAAGTCAATTTGTAATAGAAACCACAAGTCTAATAGCAAGTAGTTTGTACTCTTCGATATTGACTGGTAAAGTACTTTTTTAATTTTAATTCTACTACATTAACTTTTTAATGTTATTATTAGGCTTACTGATTCTACCAACATTTTAAAAGAAATTAAATCGTGCCTTGGACAATAAATACGATTAGGATTCATGTAAACAATAGGGAAATTAAATGAAAACCAGTATATTTAGGCCCACTGCACAAGGTTTAGTAGCAAGTAGTTAGTACACTTCGACATTGACTGGCAAAGTACTTTTTTAATTTTAATTCTACTACATTAATATTTTAATGTTATTATTAGGCTTACTAATTTTAAATCTTCTACCAACGTTTTAAAAGAAAGTATATCACGCCTTGAACAATAAATTCAATAATAAGATTCATGTGAACAATAGGAAAATTAAATGAAAATACACCAGTATTTGTAGGTCTACTGCACAAGGTTTATAAAGCAATGTATGAGCTACATTACCATAATGTTAATGCTAATATCTTTAAAGGTCGTCTTCAGAGTTCTTTATTTACTGCTCAAACACAGTAACGCGTCAATACTGTGCAAACCGAATTATCTCCTTCCATAACAGCCTGAATGTCTAATCGCTTTTTATGCTTGTTTTACGCCGCGTATTTTGTAAGGAGGTAATTTTTTGTCGTAATGTTGCAGCCCTTTTACCACGAGTTGGAAACGTGTAACAATAACCTATACCGTGAAATTTGTCACTTGAATAGAGTAGAAAGTTTGTCCGCGTCAATAGAGTACAGTGATTAGTCTGTGTCTGGACTTGGCTGGTTATATATGTTAATCTGGACGTTTCTTGTCGGGCGATTTTGTTGTTTGGGAAACGGGCGCGTCAGGAAGTCAGAGAGTATGCCGCACATCAGCCTGGAGTGTTCTTGGAACGAGGAGTCGAAGGAACCCTCGCAGGACCTTACTGGTTAGTTATGTGTGATTGAGTAAATGGAAACACGCGTTGTGTTTTTAGTTAAAGAACTAGAAAAGTCGCTAGTACTGCTGAGTCAGGTTTGAAACGTTTTACTAATGCGGTGGTACCAATTAAATCCGCTTTGTTGCGCTGCACAATTAATTATCACAATGTGAATCAGTAGTGAAATATTAGCAGTGAGAAAGGTACAATCCGAGCTAATAACATAGAATTGTAACTAGTTTTACAGAACGTTTCATGATGCAATTAAATATTTATTTAGTTTATGGTTTTTTTCTTAAAAATGTGTTAGCAGTTTATAACCAGGAGATATATATTTTTAGTGGGACCTATTCAATATGGTGAATAAATTATTCAAATTGTTTATGTGATAAAACCCTTTCACCATTCTAGGAGTTGTCTTTGCCTGTACAAATGTTAGTAATTTCTCTGTAAAGTAACTTAGGATATTTCAAAGTACTTGCCTTTCTTTCCTACTTGGGTTAGTAAAGAAAAATTTTATTTTAGTTACCCTGTAACTATGGTAACCATGGCAACGGTTTAAAGTTGTAAAATGGAGGTTTCGACGACAACCAGATGGGGGTAAAAAAATTCATATACATCTTTGAGAAATATATCTCTAGGTACTGGAAAGTAGGCGCAGTCCCTAGGGGCACTAGACTACGAACATGAAGATTCTCAGTTCGTCTGGCTGGACCCCACGAATTTTATAATTTAATTATTGAATGAGTATTTGAAAAAAAACTGTATTAACATCAATTGTCGTCCACTGTAGGTAAAAAAAAGTGTATTTGAACTTGCTTAGATGAATAAAAACGTATTTTATTAACGATTAAAAATTTGTACAAGATATATATCAGGAGAGTATGGGCAAATAGAAGGAATTTAATAAAAAAACAACTTAGTGGTAACGCTTGTAAAATTATAAATAAAAAATTTAAATAGAATAAAAAATAAACAAATCAACAAATTTTACAAAATCAAGGATTTTCTCATAAAACAGAAAACTATGTTATATTACTTTAGAATGTAGCTATAAAGTGTCTAGCTAGGATATATTTGGTTATAAAAAAAAACTAAATAAACTTTCCTAACTTAATTTAATTTAACTTATTGACCAGTGAAGTGGTCTTCATTTTGTTATCGTCTTTGCATCGTCACATGGTATAAGGGGGCAATACAGTATGCCCTCGCTATTCGTGGTTGGCAAAATGAATATACGACAGATGTGCCCAGCGACACTTGTGACCATGATGAAATATGCGACAGTTGTGACCAAGCTACCCCAAATATACCATGGATTGGGAGACCCACATTATTTCCTGCATTAGGTATGATTATAGCCTCTCTGATTCCCATCACACTTTGCCCAGGCTTTGGACTGGCTAAATGATAGAAAACAAGTTTCGCCATTACTTGGAAACACAAGTCATCATTTAGGCGTGTTTAAAATCAGCTATAAGCTTTGTCATTTTTATATTTGTTTTTTTATATCATAGTTTAACATGTCAATTTCTTTTTTTTGTATTTTAATTTTTGTATTTTTTTTTTGTTTTTTTAAATGAATTTCGTACTATTTACAAATATGGTCATTACTTTTATCATTATCCAGTTTGAGCTCAGTCTAATTTTTGTAAGTAGGACATAGTTAAAAGAAATGTTCTTATGTCACCATTTTGTTCATAAGTCTTGAATGTTTTTTTAATACCCTCGTCCAGTCTTATATAAGTGGATTTTCTCCTCTTCCCTCCAAGGTTCAACTTTAGCGTCATGTATGCGCGGTCTGCATTTTCCGCTTCAGATTTCAAACAGCTAATCAATTGTTTGATTCTAGGATTTGTTTTCCGAAGGGTGTTGTTTAGTCTGTTGTTCCATCCTTCAACAGCATTAGTTGTTCTATGACGTCTGTTGTGGCAGTTCCATAGTTCAATAGGGTAGTCATAATTTTCCAGCCATGTTTCTATGAAATAATCAAAACACTCAGTTATTTTTGCATTTTCTGGAGCCTGAGAGTAGATCTCCAACCAACCGTCACTAACATCCTCAGGTTTAAGGAATGCAAGAGCTGCACACATTTGAATGTGAAGGCGTACTTGGTCATTGTCTTTGTAGTCGCGCGTGAGACCTACCTCCTGCACTCTTCTCCACAGACACTTCTTCATGTGGAAATAACACCCCTTTACCACAACCAAAGGGAACACCTCTTTTAACGCTGATATCGCTGCTATCGAAGTCAACGTTGACAGTTCTTGGCGACCAGCTAGGTATAACTTCACGTATAATTTGAAACAGCCTTATGTATGTCTCTTTCTTTTTATTCGGCAACAGTGCAAACGCCACAGGGTATACATTTGTTTCTTCTGGCGAACTTACAAAATCGGCGTGGATTGAATATATCTGCGAAAACTGCTTGCTTGAGCTCTTGAACGTTCCATCCATAAAAAACTCTTTTTGGAATTTCAGTCCCTCCCTTCCTGTGTTTCCACAGAACACTAAAATTCTTTCACCAGCGTTGTCGTCAGCGAGAAGAAAACTGCTGCCATCTTTCATTTTCAATATCTCTTTATCGAGGATGATGTCTTCGCGTGTTTCGGGCTCTGTTTGGTTTCCTTGAGATTTGTACCGTTGACGATGGAGATCTCTCTTCGCCGCACGTTGAGATGGCATCTCCGTGACAAATTCATATCCTTTGTTGTGAAGTTCGCCTAATTCTTCATTATATATTTTCGAAATAGATGTATCTTCATCTCGAGGCCTCTTATTCGCTTTTTGAACAGTTTTTTTCACCTCCAGCCTTGCAACATCTGGAGCTCCACATTGATGATCGGTTTCACTCAATACCTCACCGTCTCGGCTCTTGATAGCGCCAAAACACTTTTTTGAGTTTACCTTTGAACATCGCCAAGAAATCACACCATCCTCATTTTCCCGCTTGAAGTAATAGCAGTAGCCTTCGTATAGCGCGCACTCTTTACCCTTCGTTGTCGTAGAGAGCTCCATGGTAGTATAAACGTCACTGAATACACTATACGAACAGTCCGAATACTAACACCAAGACAACCAGGAATACTAATTAACACCAAGACAGCCAGGAGGAAGTGTCAAGTGACTGGGGCATTCGGCTTAGCAGCGTGTCAGGGTGAGGGTTGGGATTTCCAGTGTATCTTCCCCCCCCCCCCTTGAACCAATGTGGTCACAAATGTCGCTGGGCACAAGTGTCGCTGGGCACATCTGACGCGACACCGGCAAAATTACAGGACATCCAGCTAATATATATCGTGTTTTTAAAAGAAGACAAGTAAGACAGTATAGTTACTGTGCAGGTTGTAGGGTAATGTGTCTCGTCTTATTTATTGTGTACAGTACTGTAGTTACTTATCACAAAGAAACTTGAATATTCTCCAAACATCCGTTATACTGCACGCTACTAGGCCTACTACTCGAACGATAAGCATTCCTTATTTATAACAAGTGGTGTTATCGTCAATGACAAACAACGATGAGTCAATCCGGCGCCCGCATCCAACTCCATACATAGTGTAACATTATTTCTATTTACTTACTGTTAATTTGATAGTTTTAGAAATCCAAACATAAATAATCGTATCCGGCGGCCAAAAATAACTCTGATTTTGTTTTTCTCGTCAGTTATTAAACAGGTGTCGAATTCGATTAGTTTTTGAAACGTCGCGTCTGCTTGTGGACGTGTTTAGTTCGGATTGAAGGAAAATGTAAATACACAATAAAGTGTGTAATTATCTAGTACGTAAATATACCATACTGTATTGTAAGTGTACAGTATGGCTGTAATTAATGTAGACATTCTTGATGTGGAACGTAACTCTTCCCTTTCCAGTATTCGCGGTAAGTTCGGCGAACGTAACCCCCACGAGTAGCGAGGGTTCACTGTATTTCACTTAATGCATGATCTTCATCATCGTGAAGTTTTTATAATAAATGTGTGCTTGATTTTATTTAAATAAATACAATATTTTATAATTTCTCAAATCGTCAAAACAAATAAAAGGCTTACATAAAACTCACAAATTAATTATGTATTGACTCATACACGTTTCAATGACAAAGACAACATCATCAGTGAGTTTTGCTACTCAATAAATGATTAATTTATGATATTTGTGTATGTCTTTTATTTGTTTTAACATGACCTCACAAGCTAAGCTCAAAGAATAGTTGATCAAATCGTAACCAGATACTTTGTAGCTATATTGTGATGTATTATAACTTACTGCCCTGTTTTATAAAGAAATCCTTGGGTTTTTAAGTTGTGTGTGTGTGTGTGTATCTCCTATTTTGGTTTCACATCTTCAGTGCAAGTATTAATTTGATTTTATTGTAGATCTACAAGTGCATTGTCGGGCTACACATTCTTATCGCTTATCACTAATAGTTTTTCATTCGTGTTTTTTTCAGTTTTGAAATTATGCTACCTCTTTCTTTAAGACGAACAGCACATTACGGCTGCTATCCCGTAGGGTTTACAAAGGGACGCGGTCTCTTGAGACAGGGCCCTTGGAAGGGAAAGGTGGTTGATCGCATCCATGCGACCTACTTCACATTATGTCTTCTGGACTTAGTACATTGCATTTTTTTCTTATGTTTCTTAATAATTTTATACCATTTCTAATTAATCTTGAAGGGTTTGAGAAAGTAATCTAGAAAACCCGTTTGTGGAGATTATTTTCTAGTTCCGCCGTTGATTCTTGCTTGAATAAGGGCACGACCTTGTGTATTGTGTTCAATATTTCCTTCATTTATAACTCACATTCTTGTCTGATGGTATTTTTTTAACTGTTTTTGTTTTTAAATGTCGTTTCTCGTCTCTCTGGCGTTTAAATTCTTACACGTTGATAAAATGATTGAATTAAATTTATTCGTTATTTAAATAGATTGCACGCTTTAAGAGTACTCAATATAGATTACATTTAATTACACGTATAAAGAGGTATTTGTATAGAACATCGACTTACAGGCTTGCAAGGATTTATTAAGATCGTAAGACTAAGAGTAAACTTTAAATTATTTGCATTTCTTATTGACAACAATTCTATAAAGAAACATTGAGTATACATTACGTTGTTGAGAGACCGTTAAAAACTTTATCGTGTGTTACATTTATTTTCTCCTGGATATGCGTGCTTGTTAGAGCATACACGCATTTAGGTGATTTACGGGTATTTTCTTTCTCAGATATGAGATCCTGGTTAAACGATGGTATGCACATTGTGTAACCATATTTATTCACAGCTCTGCGCTAACTGTTAACTGAGATTAACCCCTCTTTGCGCGGCTATAAGGATTTTGAAAAGCTACGTTTGGTTCTTTACATTCTCTTATATGAGGATATTGGGTTCAATCCTTAAAGAAGGAAAACTATTTATTTCAAAGTTCAATTATTTTACGCCTAGAATTAATTAATTTAGTTATTGATTTTATTTTAAAACAGTTTATTTAAACACTTTCCATATTCGTGAATATAACAGTAGCATGCATAATGTCTTTGAGAATGTTTCAAAGACAGTTTATATTTTAATTTACATTATACAGTTTATATTTCAAGTCCAATCCATTGCTAGGATTGTTCACTTCGGTAAGACAGCTCTGTGCATAACTAGAGCACTCACTCGCTTTAGTAAGATATTGAGGCGTTCGAATAGTTCCGGCAGAGATCGGCGTTTTATTCCTGAAAAGTAATAAACAGAAACTTTAATTTCGGTTCGATATTTTCATTTAAAGTTTCAACGAACATACCTTATCGTCATATGTTCTGTATATGCAAGGAGGGGTAGAGAATATGTAGGGGTAGGAGAGGACAGTGACCTCAGAGGTCGTTCCGTGTCAAATCAACGAATGGTCTGGACCATGACACCTTGGATTTTTATAAATTTGGTTAAGTAATAGTGCCTACCAAGAATATAAAAATTCTAAAGTTTAAATTTTTAATTTTTGAGCTACCGAAGGTAAAACTTGAAGGATTTCAATTTTGATCTCGCATTTATACCTTTAATTAAAATAGATCATTTCAGACACTAATTAACTTTAAAAATTCAATTTTGGAATGCAAATTTAGAGTCAACTGAGGTAATATTTTTAAATGTATAATAGCACACTTTTTCGTTGTAGAATTTCATATTTTCATTTATATAATAAAAAAAAGATTGATATGAACATAAAATTTAGAATTTTTAATTTCTTTTATAGGTTATGCTAAACAATAAATTATTAAAATCAAGGAAGCCTTGTTCAAAGTTATATTGGTTCAATTCTTGGATAATACTATGGCATTGAGAGACCCTGATCACGGCTATCTATCTTTGGTACAGGAAAGCCCTATCTATGCAAGTATAGTACGGACCACGTAAGCGTGCAATTGACCTTGAGAGATCGCAGTAGGCGAGACGGGATGTAGACGGTCAGTACAAACATAATAAGACTGCCAAAACACTGACTTGCATGTGACGTACTATATTAGATAAATTTGCTCCGGTATGAAATAACAAACATTCTTGAAATATGTGTAGACATATCGGATGCAGAAGCTATTGATGTATCGAACATTCTTTATATGTACCATGTTTTCAGAAGTGGTAGTCCACGCAAGGTCAAGTGGACGGTTACGTGTCCACACTACACTTCCTTAAGAGATAAAAATCAGAGTAGCCTACAATTACAGTTTGATGTAGTAATATATCCATAAATACAACATGTAACTCTTTTTTTCAGACATTAAATATAATGTATTGTCTGTATTTAATATTTAAAAAAATATAACTCAAACTTCTTTATGTTGCAGGTATGTGAAGACTATTCGTTAAAAAAAACTGTTAAGGTGTTGTATGGTAAATTATATTGATTTTATAAGTAGAAGATAAGAATTATATTTAGGAGATCTTATTACTCGAGATACCCAACATGTAACTGGTGAAAAAGAAGGAGAGATATTAGAGAGGGGAGCTTTTATTTAGTTATCGATATGGTTTTCAGTTTTCGTAATCATTCCGCAGTAAAAAGGGGTAATTTATTTACACAGTCAGCAAACTTACCCACAACAGTCCAAATTTCAAACGCTCTAAACTATAAAAATACATACACATTTATGTCCTTAAATTGATAAGCATTGACTGTTTTTCTCTTGAACATATGTTATTGTTACCGGTTCTCTTACATTTTAATTTAAATAATTTTATTATAAATAAGTTGACATTGCTTTTCCCATGAACATGTTCATAACAGGGCACGCAAAATTAAAACATGAGCACCCCAATTTAAACCCCATATTTTGTTGGTAGTCTTTGATAACTGTTTGGAAATATTTAAATGAAAACAGGAAACTGTTGCATAAAATGTGTACAGTAAATGCATTGATAATCATTATACAGGTTTCTCTAATTCTCTTCTTGTCTCCCGTTTTTGACAACAGTTATTGCTGACGTGTTTGTTCTATAACTTCCTCGATTTACCCTGCTTTCAGACTTTTTGTGTGCATTTTTTAAAATTTGAAACGCTTTGTTTTTAGATTTATATTTTTAATGTTGGGAATAATATTTTTTACTTCCGGCACGCCCATGTTTCTGCATTACACGGCCTACAAAGCTCTACACCATTCTCTCCTTCCGATCTTTTCCTAGGGGTTATCAAAGACTACTTTTGTCACTGCTGTCTAAATTAGCTTTCTTTTCTCACGAATCCAGCCTGAGTTATTCTTTACACCGACTACAGTGAAACATTCAGTACAAAATTAATAAATTCATTAGACTAGAGCAGTGGTTTTCAACAAAGTTTTTCAAGGACCCCCCCTCCTAGGTCGCTATATTGGCAAGGACCCCCTCCTAGGTCGCTATATTGGCAAGGACCCCCTCCTAGGTCGCTATATTGGCAAGGACCCCCTCCTAGGTCGCTATATTGACAAGGACCCCCTCTTAGGTCGCTATATTGGCAAGGACCCCCTCCTAGGTCGCTATATTGACAAGGACCCCCTCCTAGGTCGCTATATTGGCAAGGACTCCCTCCTAGGTCGCTTTATTGGCAAGGACCCCCTCCTAGGTCGCTATATTGGCAAGGACCCCCTCCTAGGTCGCTATATTGGCAAGGACCCCCTCCTAGGTCGCTTTATTGGCAAGGACCCCCCTCCTAGGTCGCTATATTGGCAAGGACCCCCTCCTAGGTCGCTATATTGACAAGGACCCCCTCCTAGGTCGCTATATTGACAAGAACCCCTCTCCTAGGTCGCTATATTGGCAAGGACCCCCTCCTAGGTCGCCATATTGGCAAGGACCCCCCCCCCTCCTAGGTCGCTATATTGACAAGGACCCTTTAAGCTCTCAAACTTCAATTTTAATTACACGCAAAATAATTTGAGTTATATTCGTTAGTAAGTAAATTATGGTTTGCCTACCCACTTACTTTAAGGTGGAAACTGTTGTTACATATGGAAATTAAGTTAATAAATTATAATTCAAATATACATATGGATAAAAAATATATTAAGAATATTAATATTATTAGTTGAAAATTATTATACAGTGCAATTGCATCAACACAACTTAACAATAATTTCAGTGAGATGAGTTGAATCTGTTCTTTTGAGTTCATGATTTCAGAAGTATTAGGTTCCATAATTGACACTTTTACTCTGAAATCCTACTGCATATCAAGCCTATTTCTGTATTTATTTTTCATGAAGCACATAGCTGATAATGCCTGTTCACATTAGTTGGAAAAGGTGGTATTACCTTCATTGCCTTATTGCTGAGTGCATTGTAGTCTTTACGTACTCTCAAGCCAAATTCTACAATGTTTTCGTCATTAAAAACATTTTATAGTGTGCCACGGCTGGTTAGAACTACAAGTTGATCTTGTACCTCTTCTAAACGACACTAAATCTTTTCTATTTCAGAGAAGTAGAACGAATTTCTAATCCAACATTGGGATCTGGCTCAGGAAAGTATTAGGCTACCTGAAAGTGGTTGCTAAACCTTGAAGGTGATCAACTTTGTTTAATTTGGTTTGTTAAGTTTATTTCGTTTCATCAGAAGGCTCCAAAAACTCTTTCAAAGTGGGGAAGTTGGTAAATCAGGATTTTTCTGGGAACCACTGGACTTGACTGATAAGAGTTATTTATAAGAAGCTACTCTCTCCCTAAAAGCTCGTATAAAAACTGAAAAGTGTTATTAAATGTGCGCAAACAACTGGAAAATCCGAATAAAGGGACTTGTCTGAAAATCGTTACCATCGCCTTGAGTGAACAGTAAAATGTGCCAAGTTGGCAACACGTAGCCTGGTGGGATTTGGATTCTGTCGATACCATTGTTTATTGTGGGAGACGTAAAGCTGTCGCCAAAGGATAAGATATGTGTTTAAAGCAATAATGTGCCACAGGATGTACATTAAGGCAGCTCCTTACATTTTCCCTATAAACTTTAATTTATTATATGACGCAAAAATTTGATGTTCAGGCAAAATATTTTTATATCGTTCTCTTAAGTATAACCTCAATAAAGGACATTACGTGTGAATACATAGACTTGAAAAAAGTTATCGTTTTACAGTGAAACCCCATTGTAACGGACTCTGTGGGGTTTCATACCAAAGCCGGACCGGGCGATGCCGAGCCGTGCGATAATCGCATGGTCACTAAATACGCATGTGTTCATATGGGAGCTTTCAAATACAACGCCGGGCCGTTTTCCGCAGTCATACCTTCCTCCAATTCAAGCGGTTTCTGCCTTCGTTCAGTTTATTTCAGTGTTCGAGTCCAGTGAGTTAAGGAACATTACACAATATATTATTTCTTTATTGTTTCAAGTTATTTTTGTTCTTTATATTTTGTTAATTCTAAAATACAATTATAATGAGTATTGATAATTAAATATGAATGAGTTCGATTCAAGAAAGACCTCCGATGTGGGTTCAATCTAACAAGAAGTACATGGATACAAATGTGCCGCTCGATCATATGTAATAAGAGTTTTTAACACTCTAATATCCACAATAATACGATTGTTAACAATATTATTTTTCGTTTCTTGTAGCGAAGAATTCAGATATTGTAGCAAAGTAAAATGGAAACATTTGAAGGACAATTTTCGGAGTGAATTAAAAATTGAGAGTTTCTCGTATAGAGTTACGAGTCCTCTAGTCTCGTGAGCTTTATTTATTGCTATTGTGTGTCCAGTATCGTCTTCTTTCTCCCACACATTCATCATCAAGTGAGGAACTATCCAATAACACCATCATCATCAGAGTTGATGACGTTATTATTGCACTACGTTGCAACTGAGACTGACAGGAAAGTTGCACTTCTCCCTACAAGGCTAGGAATCTGCCTTGTAGCTTCTCCCTACTACGTGCGAATCGGCTTCAGTGCGAACGCATTGCAGATCTTCGCATCGTATCGCTACGCCCGGCCCGGCTCGGCTCGGTTTTGGTGTGTAAGGCGATTCACAACTCGTCGCTTGGCCTTCTCGGCTGCTGATATAGCTGGCATACTGTCAAATGTTATTCCCTCTAAAAATGATCCAAAAGAACTATATATAATGTAAACATACCAGTCATATCTATAATACAGACTTGGCAACTGCTGACAGATGTTTTGTAACCAAAGAGCCAATATAATTCTGAAGGATTCTTTTTTAAATGAATAAAAAACCACATTTTTAGCTGTGTCAATAAACGTTACCTCACAATAGCCACAGCGATCGTGTCAGCTGATGTTAATCGCTGTAACTAAAACATACACGTTTTAATCAGTTTATTAAATTCCTTCTATTAACTCACTCTCTCGCTATACAGTACTTGTACTTGTCCTGTGCAAATTTTCAATTTTTTATAAAATACGTTTTTATTCATCCGATTAAGTTGGAATACATTTTTTTAAACCTGTAGTGAGTGACAGTTGATGATTTTAATTCAGTTTTTTCAATTTGTTTTAATAATTAAATTATAAAAATTTGGGTGTATAGGTTGGATTCGAATTGAGTATCTCCATGTTCGAAGTCTAAGCGACTTTAATGCTAATAAGAAAGAACAATGCTAACAGATACGTCAAGGGAAATACTCTGTGGAGAGGGCTGCAGAGACCGAACGGTCAATGCAACAAAGCTAGAACAAGGCCTGAGCCAGTGATTTAATTACTCACTTCTGCATCTAAGTGAAAATTAACAAGGTTTGCCGACATATTGGTGTCCTGCTACTGACCTACTACGTCATAACACTATTAGGACCCACTTAATTACGTCACACCTGACTAGCCTTAAGCGTAGCTTTATTACAGTTTCTCCTGCTCTGCGACAGGGCGGCTGGTGTTTTTAATTACCATTAAATGCCTTCTATTAGCTCACACTCTCCTGATATATATCTTGAACAAATTTGTAAGCGTTAATAAAATACAATTTTATTCAACCAATTAAGTTAAAATACATTTTTTTTTTTTAACACGAAGGGAGACAATTGATGTTAACACAGTTTTTTTCAAATAATTATTAAATAATTAATTTTATAAAAATTCGGGGCTCTAGGCCGGATTCGAACTGAGTATCTTCATGTTCAAAGTTTAGCACTTTTGGCACAAAGTCAACTTTCCCATAGCTGGAAGTGTATTTTTCAAAGAAGTGTATGAATTTTTCTTTGGTTGTCGTCGAAACCTTCATTGTACAACCTTAAATTGTTACCATATTTACCACATTTTATCATAAAATAATGCTCAAGCATTAAAAATGAATGAATAAAATAAACAGACTGGATTAACGGTATCGAAACTTGCTTCACAAACGGATAATGTGAAAGTAAAGCGAAAAGAAATTATACCACAACGCGACAAAAAAAAAAAAAGAAAGCGAATAATTAGTAACAAACAAAAATAATAATCCAACACCATACATAGAATGAAAAATGGAAAATTACAAGGAAACTCGCTTTCTATTTTGCCCCTTAATATTGTTATTCCGAAATATGTATATACAAATTTATATTTATTGTAATTATTTAATAAAAAGAGGCGAAGATATCGCCTGTCGCTAACGCTTTGGCACTGAGTCAACTTTCCAATTGTCAGAAATCTGTGACTTAAAGATATATATGAAATTATAAGAGAGAGGTTCCTTGCAATGATGAACATGTTCCTTGTAAGATGAATTGAAAAAGGAATTATAAACCACCATCAGCTTCATAAACTATAAACTAAAAAAAAGAAAGGGGATAATTAGTAACAAACAAAAATAATAGTCCAACACTATATACTGTATAGAGAGGATGATGTAAAACGGCAAGGAAATTCTCCTTCTATTGTGCCACTTAATATTGTGATTCTGCCATATGTATATACATATTTATATTACCACCGCATATTTATAAAACATCTGGATTATTTAAACAAATAAAACAACAAAAAGGAAAACGTCAGACAATGTGTAGATTGCATTTTAGATTCCTCAGGGTATATTAGATTCTTACATTAAGCAAACAGGCCGCACTTCCTGGAAGGATAAAAACCTTCAAAAACGGCCCAGACGCAAATTTAGCTAACCACAATTGAAACAGGTCACAGATACCACAACGTAATATTTCTCCACAAAACAAAACACATACTAAATGGACAGATTCTAAATTGGCATACACTGTTGGGTCACATTATCGGAAACCTGCTTTGAAAGGCATTAAATTTTTTAACATTTTCTTGTAGCCAAGATGTACATTAAATGTAGCACGTAGTGTACACTAATGGTGATTGTCCTGTACATTAAAACAAGTCATATAAAAAATTTTTTTTAGGGGCCCCTCTTTGGCCTGGAGATCGACGGGAACCAGCGACCTAGATAGAACTATTGCGTGTTGATTTTTATTAGTTCTATTACAATTTATTAACGCAGTATTTCAGAAGAGATCCAAATGGCAAAGTTTTCTTTCATTTATTTAAGGGTGGGAACCTTAACTATACATTAAAATATAAAACTAATTTTATAGCAAATATACAAAAATATGTTTATAAATGTTTATGAAAAATTTTAATTCAATTCCTACTTGAGTCAACATAGAAAATTTCATTGTAGTTTCTTTTTATTTTATTATTAGAATTAATATAAATATGTGTATACATATGCCAGAATAAACGATATTAAGTGGCAAAATAGAAAGAGAATTTCTTTGCCATTTTCCATTTTCCTTTCTTTGTATGGTGTTAGGCTATTACTTTTGTTTGTTACTATTTATACGCATTATTTTATTTTCGCTTCATTATGTTACGTTTGCTTTTCGCTTTCCTTCCGCATTCTCCGTTTATGAAGCAAGTTCGATACCGTTAATCAAGTTTGTTTGTTTATTTTATTCTTTTCATACATTCATAATCCTTGAGCATTATTTATGACATTGTGTGGTAACCATGGCAACAATTTAAGGTTGTACAATGAAGGTTTCGACGACAACCAGATGGTAGCAAAACAAAAATGCATATATTTCCTTGAGAAAAAGACTTCCCTCTATGGGAAAGTCGGCTCATTGCTAAAACGCTAGACTTTGAACATGAAGATTCTTAGTTCAAATCCAATCTAGACGCCCAAATTTTGATAAATTTAATTATTTAATAAATATTTGGAAAAACTGTATTAACATCAATTGTCTTTCACTACAGGTTTAAAAAAATAATGAAAAAGGCCACCCGCTCTGTCGGAGAGTAGGAGAAACTGTAATAAAGCCACGCTTAGGGCTAGTCAGGTGTGACGTAATTAAGTGGGTCCTAATAGTGTTATGACGTAGTAGGTCAGTAGCAGTAAGTGGCAGGACGTATACTAATATGTCGGCAAACCTTGTTAATTTTCACTTAGATGCAGAAGTGAGTAATTGAATCACTGGCTAAGGCCATGTTCTAGCTTTGTTGCATTGATTGTTCTGTTTCTACAGCCCTGTCCACAGAGTATTTCCCTCGGTATACCTGTTCGCATTATTCTTTCTCATTAGTATTAAATATTAATTATCCTCTTGAATTTTGTAGTCATTACATTCGGTGAATCTTATTAATCACTTAAACAATAGTTTATGACTATCCGAACGTTAATTTTAATTAATTAACTTTAATTAATTAAAGTTCGGATAGAAATAAACTATTGTTTAAGTGACTAATTATTTATCCGTAGCGAGCGCGTTTGTGTGTTTAAACAGGTATTGTCTAAGTTGGCTGCTAAGCCTAATGGGAAGTAATACATTTGTTGAGCATTGTGGACTAATTTTGAACTAACTTAATAAAACTCACTAACCTCAATACAAAAACTTTTATTTTACTAAAATTACTTTATGTACATTTTGATTACTTTGAAGTACTTCTGAAGAAGATTACCATGTAATCGAAATGTTTATAAAGTAATTTTATTAAAATAAGATTTTTGCATTGTGTTTGGTGGGTTTTACCTTCTGTGAATTGTAAATAAGTTACATATATGATTCAGGTAAGAACATAAAATGCATCGGTCTGAGTATAGTTCAGGTTTAGCGATAGAATCACAAATCTGCCAATTTCGAAAGTATTTTGAACATCTTTAATATTGTCGACGTTTTTATATGTAAAGAATAATTCAGATAACTTTTTATACTTTTTACCAGATATAAATATCTTCTTTAGTGCCTTGTTGTTTCAAATCTGAAATAAATTCTTGAATTTTGTAGTCAATTACGTCCGGTGAATCTTATTAATCACTTAAACAATAGTTTAAGAATATCCGAACTTTAAATTTAGTAAATTGTTTTTACAAAAAAAAATACAAAATTTTAGTTCGGATGGTCATAAACTATTGTTTAAGTGATTAATAAAATAAATTGACTAATCATTTTCCAATACATAAATCCTTTGTAGTTAAAATAGTTTTATAAAAACTGTGGTGAAATTTATTAATTAAGACAACCCGGATGCGATTCAACCACACGTTGTCGGTATTGTGAAATGAATATAGATAACACAGTCTTTAAAAAGTGTTGTGAACACTACAAATTTAGACGTTCTTAAATTGTTAAACGACTGCTTATTTAGTCTATCAGGTAAGTTTTAATATTAATATAATCACTGCCGTATCAATTAGAAATTAGTAACAATAGTAAAAATAAGTTTTCAGAGGCCAGAAAACGTTGTGATTTACTATTTGCTAACATCCAGTCACTCGTTACTATGCGAAGTTTTTATAACTGTTTTATTTAAATGCGCCAAATGACAAAACAATTCTTTTCGCACGTAAAGTGGGTTTTGCGTTCCGAAACGAACTGAATGGCCGGGTGGAATGTGAAGCTTTACGACATGCAATCAACCTACTTGTTCAAACTTTGTACACCATTAACTGAAACTGTTCATCAACGGTTAGTCTAGAAGTGTAAAATTATTTAATTTCTGATTTTCGTTTAAAGTTGCGCCGTACTGGACTCTTGCGCATGTATGATAACTGGCAAAGAGTAAAGTTAGACATTGGCCGCGGCAAGTGGTATATCTTATATGCCAGTCATTGGTTATCTATTTAAGTAACTGATTACGTGCTATGTAGCTCGACTATATACTGTTCAGTAGCTTTCTATTTAATTGGATCCAGTTCTGGTTCTCATTCTTTTTGTGGTTGAATCCATGTTAATGGCACACTTCTTCCTGCGTGTAAATCTACGTGATGACGTGGGCACCCATATGAAAGTTTGTAAGGGAGCTGTATGTAAAGGCATTGGAGACTATAAATTAAGGCAGCTAAAAGTTTCAAGTTTTAACCTTGTTTAACCTGTGACTGCACTAGGCCACGGTACTAAATGTATAAGGAAAACAAGTAATATAAACAAATGATTATTGTTTTCTTATTTCCACTTTTTTTTTATTTTATTTTTTGTGTTTATTTTTAACTCTAGAGTACTATTTACTGTATTGTGTGATAACTATGGCAACAGTTTAAGGTACAGTAGTACAATTCATATATATCTTTGCATATAGGTATCTAGGTGTTGGAAAGTTGGCGCTGTCCCAATTTGAACACGAAGATTCTCAGTTCGAATCCGGATGTACCCTCCAAATTTTTATGATTTATTTATTGAATAAATATTTGGAAAAACTCTATTAACACCAATTGTCATCTAATATAGAATTTAAAGAAATGTATTTAAACTTGATTGGATGAATTAAAACGTATTTTATAACGATTGAAAAAGACAGAAGCCTGTCAAGAGAGTGTGAGATGATAGAAGGAATTTAATTAACACATTAATCTAATTACTGGTACTTTGTATTAAAAAAACAATAATATGTAAATATTCGTTAAAATACACGTTTTTTATTGTAAATATTTTATCCTAAATTATGTCCTACAATTCACAAGTTTTTAAAACAACTTTCTCGATAAATACTAATCTACATATAACGCTTGGATATGTACTTTGTTTTTTGAATCTGGGGGGACCGTGGCCCCATTGCCCTCAGATATTAATACCTATGCCTGATGATCTTTCTGCATACATTAAAAAAGTCTTGATTTAACATCATCCCCGACTAAACTGCATATGAAATCTCTCCTCTACAATAGCTAAGCTACGTACTGGGCATTTCAAGGGCATGAAGATATCACCAACTAATATAAAATCTTATCCCATTTGCAAGTACTGTCCCCAATCACAACCAACCCCAGATCATGTTTTTGGCTGAGAAGCCATTATCAGTTCCCTCCTTCAACTTGGAGCACCGCCAATTGAAATGCTTCATAGCCATCGAGCTCCAGAACTGGCAGATCTTGTCATCAGGACGTTGGGACGAATCTGAACATTTTTGCACTTTGCACATCAATAGACTCGACAACAACAACAATGATGTTTTGGTTTTTCGTTACTACTTAAAGAATGGTTATGACGATAAAGTAAATAATTGTTACCGTTTATAAAGTCTCTTACTGTCCCGAAACCGCAATATAAAAAATGGACTCTCCGACGATTTTCAAGTAAGGATACGAACAAATATTTTCGGCAACTAATCGTAGGTTCAAAAGTTTGTGGAACAATTTTTTCGGAAATTGGCAGTGGATGTTCGCTAGTGCATTAAACATGATTTAGTGGGAAGCTTTCAAGTTCTCAACTCACGCATGAAGAATCTATTGTTCATTTGTTCTTTACAGTCAGAATGAAGTGGTGCCCAGTACCGTTAGATTTCTCCGTAGTGGCGTGACGTTGTACAGACTCATCTCTCCCGGAAAAGTATTTTTACTGTGGGTGCATTGTGTTTCTTTCTTGAAAACGTACATTGTTTGTATTGTTTAAGGTTAACTCATTGGATTAGCAAATTCCATAAATACTTTATAAGAAGTTCTTAACTGTGGCGATTTTTTAGTTTTGGATATCCAATTATATTGAAATACAGATTTTTAAATAGGATGTGCATTTGTGTTAGGACGCAACTACACTTATGGATTTACCGAGCGTGTATTGTTTCTACAGCAGAGCTTTTTGCCATTTACCAAGCTCCAATAACTATTCCATCTCCGCAATCCCCATTATCTTGTTTGTTACGATACCAAAAGTGCTCTCCAGGCGATTTTGGTAATATACTTTCTAGTTGTATTCATTCTGTGTTAATACACAAGCTCGCATTACGTGTCGTGCGGGTATAATATTACTCGGTGTCCGGTCACTGCGGAATAGCCTGAAGCACAAAAGCAGATGGAGAGGCAAAATAGGCTATGATGTCATCGCATCTAACTTTGTATGCAAAGTAAAGTGCGACTATTCCTTTCCTGGAATGAGGAATGGTAGGCTGGAAAGGGGAAAAGCTCAGGGAAATCGAAAATACCGTCTGGCCATGGAGGTATTCAATTCGTTCGAATCGTAGACAGGAAGCTGTGGTTACTTATCTTCGTATCAGTCACCCTTAACGCAACATGACGACCCGGCACTATCTCAGTTTTCTGCAGGTACCATTACGGTCAACCGTGTTCTGCTTGAGTATGACGAGTCTACCGAGATTCGTGAGCGAGGGGGTTTAAGGGATGATGTATTGGCTTCTTGCTACACCTACATTTATGCCAACAATTGAATAATGTTTTCTTTAGTTTTAGTTAGTAATTTTTATGTTAGTATCTACCTTTTACTTTGGAGCGGAGTTTAAAAGATTTATGATAACACTAGACAAGCGCAGTATTCAAAATTAAATTCTATTGCTTGTTAACATTACTTTTTTTACACCTATCCAAAATGCCATATTAGTAATAGGCCTGAACTATAAGATGAACTACGCCTGAACTTCTTAAAAAAATCAATTACTGAGATCTATCTAAGTAAATACAATACGAAAAACTGGACGTTTTAAGAAACCTTTTTACAATTACAGGTTTAAATCATTGTTTCAATACAAGTAGTCAGACAGACAAGGAGGGGGGCTTGCTGCATCTGTCAGCGCGACACTGGCTACAGGTGAGAATGTTGGAACAGGGCATTGGACTGAATTTATTGAGAATATTTGCAAGGCAGGACGTTTAATGCTCGGGCAGGTAAAAGAAAGGTGTTTTTACGCTGGTGGACTGCGTTTATTTTAATTTTGTTTTTTTTTTATTGGAAATTTTGAACAATCGTAGATGCTTAGTTATACTCGACAATAATTACAATTTTTAGTTTCATTTTAAAATTGCGGGTGTTTTTAACCCCTACACACACCCCTCGCAGGGTACTGGGTGAGTTTGAGGTATATTCTATAAGTGAGTTGTCAAATTAAACTTAAGTATTAAACATAAAGGCTTAGATAGAAATAATGTGCGAAATTACAGCCACCTAAATATCTAGTCAAGACGTCACTGAGAGGTTTCCGTTCATTTAATGAGCAGAGAAACAATGGCAAGTAACGACGTACCTCAAGGGTGCAATTGTAATGAAAAAATAAGTTTTCAGAGGCCAGAAAACGTTGTGATTTACTATTTGCTAACATCCAGTCACTCGTTACTGTGCGAAGTTTTTATAACTGTTTAATTTAAATGCGCCAAATGACAAAACAATTCTTTTCGCACGTGAAGTGGGTTTTGCGTTCCGAAACGAACTGAATGGCCGGGTGGAATGCGAAGCTTTACGACATGCAATCAACCGACTTGTTGAAACTTTGTACACCATTAACTGAAACTGTTCATCAACGGTTAGTCTAGAAGTGTCAAATTATTTAATTTCTGATTTTCGTTTAAAGTTGCGCCGTACTAGACACTTGCGCATGTATGATAACTGGCAAAGAGTAAAGTTAGACATTGGCCGCGGCAAGTGGTATATCTTATATGCCAGTCATTGGTTATCTATTTAAGTAACTGATTACGTGCTATGTAGCTCGACTATATACTGTTCAGTAGCTTTCTATTTAATGGGATCCAGTTCTGGTTCTCATTCTTTTTGTTGTTAAATCCATGTTAATGGCACACTTCTTTCTGCGTGTAACTCTACGTGATGACGTGGGCACCCATATGACAGTTTGTAAGGGAGCTGTATGTAAAGGCATTGGAGACTATAAAATAAGGCAGCTAAAAATTTCAAGTGTTATCTTTGTTTAACCTGTGACTACACTAGGCCACGGTACTAAATGTATAAGGAAAACAAGTAATATAAACAAAATAATATTATTATTGTTTTCTTATTTCCACTTTGTTTTTTATTTTATTCTTTGCGTTTATTTTTAACTCTAGAGTACTATTTACTGTATTGTGTGATAAGTATGGCAACAGTTTAAGGTGCAGTAGTACAATTCATATATATCTTTGCATATAGGTATATAGGTGTTGGAAAGTTGGCGCTGTCCCAATTTGAACACGAAGATTCTCAGTTCGAATCCGGATGTACCCTCCAAATTTTTATAATTTATTTATTGAATAAATATTTGGAAAAACTCTATTAACACCAATTGTCATCTAATATAGAATTTTACGAAATGTATTTAAACTTAATTGGATGAATAAAAACGTATTTTATAACGATTGAAAAAGTCAGAAGCCTGTCAAGAGAGTGTGAGATGATAGAAGGAATTTAATTAACACATTAATCTAATTACTGGTACTTTGTATTAAAAAAACAATAATATGTAAATATTCGTTAAAATACACGTTTTTTATTGTAAATATTTTATCCTAAATTATGTCCTACAATTCACAAGTTTTTAAAACAACTTTCTCGATAAATACTAATCTACATATAACGCTTGGATATGTACTTTGTTTTTTGAATCTGGGGGGACCGTGGCCCCATTGCCCTCAGATATTAATACCTATGCCTGATGATCTTTCTGCATACTTTAAAAAAGTCTTTTTAATGATTTAATATCATCCCCGACTAAACTGCATAAGAAATCTCTCCTCTACAATAGCTAAGCTACGTACTGGGCATTTCAAGGGCATGAAGATATCACCAACTAATATAAAATCTTATCCCATTTGCAAGTACTGTCCCCAATCACAACTAACCCCAGATCATGTTTTTTACTGAGAAGCCATTATCAGTTCCCTCCTTCAACTTGGAGCACCGCCAATTAAAAATGCTTCATAGCCATCGAGCTCCAGAACTGGCAGATCTTGTCATCAGGACGTTGGGACGAATCTGAACATTTTTGCACTTTGCACATCAATAGACTCGACAACAACAACAATGATGTTTTGGTTTTTCGTTACTACTTAAAGAATGATTATGACGATAAAGTAAATAATTGTTACCGTTTATAAAGTCTCTTACTGTCCCGAAACCTCAATATAAAAATGGACTCTCAGACGATTTTCAAGTAAGGATACGAACAAATATTTTCGGCAACTAATCGTAGGTTCAAAAGTTTGTGGAACAATTTTTTCGGAAATTGGCAGTGGATGTTCGCTAGTGCATTAAACATGATTTAGTGGGAAGCTTTCAAGTTCTCAACTCACGCATGAAGAATCTATTGTTCATTTGTTCTTTACAGTCAGAATGAAGTGGTGCCCAGTACCGTTAGATTTCTCCGTAGTGGCGTGACGTTGTACAGACTCATCTCTCCCGGAAAAGTATTTTTACTGTGGGTGCATTGTGTTTCTTTCTTGAAAACGTACATTGTTTGTATTGTTTAAGGTTAACTCATTGGATTAGCAAATTCCATAAATACTTTATAAGAAGTTCTTAACTGTGGCGATTTTTTAGTTTTGGATATCCAATTATATTGAAATACAAATTTTTAAATAGGATGTGCATTTTGTGTTAGGACGCAACTACACTTATGGATTTACCGAGCGTGTATTGTTTCTACAGCAGAGCTTTTTGCCATTTACCAAGCTCCAATAACTATTCCATCTCCGCAATCCCCATTGTCTTGTGTGTTACGATACCAAAAGTGCTCTCCATGCGATTCTGGTAATATACTTTCTAGTGTGATACATTCTGTGTTCGGGACTTCCTGCCCGTTTCAGTGGCCTGCGAGGAGGACCTACAGCGTCTCTTTGGCGAATTGCAGGAGAGCCTTCGCAGCGGATTCCGATGTGTCGTCACCGTCAGGACATCAAGGGTGACGACTCCGAGCGGCCAGTGCAAGGACTGCGGGACCGTTGGACATGCGTCCAAGCGGTACGGCGGCTGTCCGAAGCACGAGTCCCGGCCCCGCCGACAGAAGATGCAGAAGCAGACGCCCGCACCGGGAAGCGATCGCCAGGTCCTCGTGGGACCTCCAGTCTCCCCCAAGGTGCTGCCGCCAACACCTGCGGACAGCAAAGAGGCTGCGTCGTCGTCATCGTCGCCGCCGGATACTGTTGCGGTATCCAAGAAGACTGCTCCCCCTCGTAAGAGGAAGTACCGCAACACTGAGTACAGGGAGGATCCCGCTGCTGTGGCTACCGGCTGGGAGAGAGTCTGGCGTTGCCGACGTCGCCTGAAGACCAGGCCGGCCCGTATCGAGGAGTTGAAGAAGAAGTATTTCTTCTGAATTTCCGAGGAAGCGGACGAAACCTGTTCTGAGCTGATCCCGGACGACGAGCTTGCGACATCGTTCAAGGAAATTACTGAGCTCGTTCTAGCTATGGGAGTCTGCGTTAAGGACATCAATTTCGCAGATGACCACATCAAACTCTACGAAGACCTTATGACAGACGATTTGGAAAAAGAGCTCAGGACTAAACGCCGGTGGTGGAATAAGCAGCGAGCATGGCGAAGGCAACGACGCAGAGAAGCGGAAGCCTATTAAAATAAGTTATGTTCTGTATTTCAATAAATTGTATTTTTTTTCATATTCTTTCTAAATATGTATTTTTTTTGTTTGTAAAAATTTTCTGAATAAACTAAACAAGCTCGCATTACGTGTCGTGCGGGTATAATATTACTCGGTGTCCGGTCACTGCGGAATAGCCTGAAGCACAACAGCAGATGGAGGGGCAAAATAGGCTATGATGTCATCGCATCTAACTTTGTATGCAAAGTAAAGTGCGACTATTCCTTTCCTGGAATGAGGAATGGTAGGCTGGAAAGGGGAAAAGCTCAGGGAAATCGAAAATACCGTCTGTTCATGGAGGTATTCAATTCGTTCGAATCGTAGAATCGCTGTGGTTACTTGTCTTCGTATCAGTCACCCTTAACGCAACACGACGACCCGGCACTATCTCAGTTTTCTGCAGGTACCATTACGGTCAACCGTGTTCTGCTTGAGTATGACGAGTCTACCGAGATTCGAGGGGGTTTAAGGGATGATGACGCCTTCTTGCGACACCTACATTTACGTCAACCGTAATTATTGAACCGTCAATTACATACAATTGAATAATGTTTTGTTTAGTTTTAGGTAGTAATTTTTATGTTAGTATCTACCTTTTACTTTGGAGCGGAGTTTAAAAGATTTATGATAACACTAGACAAGCGCAGTATTCAAAATTAAATTCTATTGCTTGTTAACATTACTTTTTTTACACCTAACCAAAAGGTCATATTAGTAATAGGCCTGAACTATAAGATGAACTACGCCTGAACTTCTTAAAAAAATCAATTACTGAGATCTATTTAAGTAAATACAATACGAAAAACTGGACGTTTTAAGAAACCTTTTTACAATTACAGGTTTAAATCATTGTTTCAATACAAGTATTCAGACAGACAAGGAGGGGGGCTTGCAGCATCTGTCAGCGCGACACTGGCTACGGGTGAGAATGTTGGAACTGAATTTATTGAGAATATTTGCAAGGCAGGACGTTTAATGCTCGGGCAGGTAAAAGAAAAGTGTTTTTATGCTGCTGGACTGCGTTTATTTTAATTTTGTGTTTTTTTTTTATTGGAAATTTTGAACAATCGTAGATACAGACTGGCCAGAAGGTATATATTTTTGCCATGTTGGTAGTTTGCAACGCCGTAAAAATAGATTGTTAATTAAAATCTAGGTTTGCGTGCTCAGTGTCTGACAGTTCGTTTCAGCGGCAGCGCTATTTGCCTTGGTGAATTTGCCTTCGAGAGGTGAGACGGTGACGGGCGAGAATAAGTACTTTCTTCACTTTACCACCAATATTTGGGATCTGTAGTAACTAACGTTCGACAATACACAAGCATTTGTTTCATATACTAGACTTTAATCAGTTCACCAGCGCATGCAGTGGCAACCTTACAGCGAAAGACTGCACATTTTTCACGTTTAGACAACTTTTCAGTTTACTTTTGGGAAACTTTACTGGCCCACATATTGTAAATGAGTGTACTTCATCTATACTTCACGTATTCCTGAGTTGACTCTTATCTTAAGGCTTATTCGGTTCTCTTGAGAGTTGCAGACGCTGTTAGAATAATCTATAGCGACTTGTTTTTTTATATATAGCTCACTCTCTATTCTTCTCTTCTTAAAACATCGACCTGAGGAACCTGATCATTAACATGAGCATGACTCTTCGCTTTATTTCAACGTCAATAAAAAGAGATTCGAATTGAGGTGTTTGCTCCTTAAAAATACCGTGGCTCTTCGTTTTATCTCAACGTCAATAGAGAGATGGCCTACCTGAGAAGTCTGATCCTTAGAATGAACCATGACTTCGCTTTATCTCGACGTCAATAAAGAGAGGATCGGCCTGAGTAGTCTGATCCTTAAAATAAACCGTGGCTCTTCGCTTTATTTCAACTTCAATAAAGAGCTGATCGACCTGAGTCTGATCATTTAAATGTACCGTGACTCTTCATTTTATCTCAACGTCAATAAAAAGAGGTTCGTATTGAGGAGTCTGATCCTTAGAATGAACCGTGTCTCTTCGCTTTATCTCAACGTCAATAGAGAGATGGCCAACCTGAGGAGTCTGGTCCTTAGAATGAACCATGACTCTTCGCTTTATCTCAACGTCAATAAAGAGAGGATCGGCCTGAGTAGCCTGATCCTTAAAATAAACCGTGACTCTTCGTTTCATCTCAACGTCAATAGAGAGATGGCCTACCTGAGGAGTCTGATCTTTAAAATGAACCGTGACTCTTCGTTTCATCTCAACGTCAATAGAGAGATGGCTTACCTGAGGAGTCTGATCCTCAAAATGAACCGTGACTCTTCGTTTTATCTGAACGTCAATAGAGAGATGGCTTACCTGAGGAGTCTGATCCTCAAAATGAACCATGGCTCTTCGATCTCAACGTCAATAGAGAGATGATCTACCTGAGGAGTCTGATCCTTAGAATGGACCGTGACTCTTCGCTTTATCTCAGACAGATGCTTTTTTGTTTTCTATAGTTGTTATACAAATAACTATTAAGGCTTTCGTAGAGTATAATATGCTAAAATATCCACCTTAACATACAAATAATTTTAGGCTAGTAATTACTTATTGTTGGTCGGAATTTAGCCCAATTAGTCGGATGTATGTAATTATCACATGTATGTATGAAATATATTCTTTTCCGAAAGAGAAAGAACTGTACATGCTACCACCATTAGCACAGCCATATTTATCAATAGGAATTGTAACTGATCTCTGTAAAGTACTAGACAACGCGGTACTCTAATCTAATAAGTTACATTACCGACAGTAGGTTTAAACCGTCTGGCGCCCGCACGTGACTCAGAATCAGATGCGACGAAATTTATTTGTACCCTTTTAAAAATTATATGGCGCGATATGCCGACGTACTGATGACAAAATCGATTGTGTTATATCAAACCAGCCCATTACACATCTGATGCGCTATAACTTGTGCATCAAATTCATACAGTCCCCAACCTGTGTTTGATTCCCAAAACTAAATTCTTTTAAATCTATGTTTAATTTTAATCTTTCACCTCGTTTATTTTTTTAATTTCTAAATAGAACCTGAAACTTTTAAATCGTTGTATGTTTTTAATTTTTCCATCCCGCTTAGCATTTATATTCTTTACACAGAACCTGGTTGATTCATTTGACGTTTGGTTTCAATTTTCTTCATCAATGTTAGTTGTTTCTGTAAGGAGTTTATCTGTATTTGATTCCTGCTCCTGAATTTTGAATTAGACATGCTCAAGTAGTTTTTAATAAATAATTACTTCTATCAATATGTGTACTACTTTAAACGTCTGTATATTAGTAACAGGGCAACATGAGTTGATAAATGTAAGGATTTTATAGATAAGAGATGATTTTTCGGGGGTTTACTAATCGAGTTTGGGAGATGCTAGGTGTCCCCAATGATGGCTATACCCCGTCTCAGGTTAAGTTGAGGCAAGCCAGGTAGCTGGGGATTAGGATCAATCTGGGCCTATGAATAGGTTGGGACGCCCCGGCGAGTACATCCCATTACTCACGCATAGCTGATTACGCTACTTAAAAACGTTAATCTAATAAATACGCATTTTTTGAGAAAAACGTTGATATACTATTTTCTTAATTATTATTAAACAAACAATTGTCTCATGTTAATCGGTCGGTTTGAAATGTTATAACCGGAGCTTATTATAAATTTTAATTACCGAAGCATAGCCGATAATCACTGAAAGTCGCCCTATTAATATGAGACAAACGCGCAATTGTTTGTTTAATAAAAGTTAAGAAAACCGTATCAACGTTTTTCTCAAATAATGCGTATTTATTAAATTAACGTTTTTAAGTGGCGTACCTAATCCTCCAGCTACCTGGCTTTCCTCAACTTAACCTGAGACGGGCTATAGTAAATGTGGAATAAAACAATGATTAATTCTCAATCGTTGATTTCAGTTACATATTAGCGAAAACCGTTCATATTTCTCTTGCTTCTCACGAACTGAATCAGTATGTATCTTATTACTGTATTTTTTATTTATTAAACAAGGCTATGTCAACATTTACCATGTCTGAGGTAAAACAAGCTTCACCGAATGTATTATGGTAAAAGTTCGAAATGAACGACGATCACAGAAGAGTTCCCATTTTTACCATTAAGAGTTGGTAAATCTTAGGTTATCTTGGATAACCTTGAGATTCACCAGTATACGGGCTTTTGCATTAACATATATAAAACTTAACTTTCTTTTCCCACTCATAGCTTATTGTTCAAGTTATTCGTAATCTTATATTTACCTCGTTCCTTCGAACCTTTTATCAGTTCACTAGAGCGTCTCATATTTTGTTCGGCATTTCGCCCTCAATATAATGTAATATATTTACTTTTCCACCGGTAGCAAGATCTATTTCAGATAAGCGCCTCCGTTCAGTTTATCTTTGCTAACAAGGCTGCAACTACGGAGGTTTTAGGGGTTACCCTCTCACAGAACGATAGTAAGATTTATAAAGTCTGGTTAAGTTGGCTTATCCAATTCTTTTCGTTTAGTTCACACTCTCCTTATGTACAGTGATCCCTCGTTATTTGCGGGGGTTAAGTCCCCCGAACTTACCGCGAATATTGGAACCTAACTGTATATAGAAAGGGGAGAGTTTCGTTCCACATCAAGAATGTCCACACTAATTACAGCTATACTGTACACTTATAATACAGTGGGGTATATTTACGTACTAGATAATTACATACATATGTTTATTGTTTATTTACGTTTTCCTTCAATCTGAAAACACGAAAAGTTTATTAAATTTGCGCGCTCACACACAGATCTACGTATTCTTATTGTTAAACACGATCCACTAAAGTTTTAAGTACCTAATTTTAGACAAATAATATTTTAAACCCTGTTAATTTAATTTTTTAAATCTTCTTATTTTACTTTGTGCGCTATTTTTTTCTAGTTTTTTTACACACTTTTTTGTATGGTGGCAGTGCTTCTTCCAGCTCTCGATTAAATTTTAATGCCCATTCTAAACAGAAATGAATTTCAGTAGCGTCTGCAACTAACTGTTGCCCTAAGCATACATTTCACCGACAGATTTTAATGTCAACTTAAAATAACTACAGCGCTGTACAAAATAAATAAGACGGGAGCACATTATCCTACAACCTGCACAGTAACTATACTGTGTTTCTTGTCTTTTTTTAAAAAAATACAATACGTGTTAGCGGGATGTCCCGTAATTTTGCCAACCGCGAATACCGAACCCTCGAATGGCGAGGGTTAACTGTATATATATATCAGTATATATATATATATATATATATATATATATATATATATATATATATATATATATATATATATATCACTTTCACTATATGTACTTAAACAAGAATCTTACTTGGTATTTGTGCGAGTTAACTTTTAAAGATTGGTAGCATCTCCATCATAGGGCATCACTGACCGGTGGTTGTAGTGGCAGTCTACTACCATAAATACCAAGTAAGATTCTTGTCAAGTACATATAGTAAAAGTGATCAGGGAATACAAGAAAACAGTGTTGCAAAACCTATATATCTTTTGTTCAAAATTTCAATTATTAATTAAATATTTTTTATTCATCCATTCAAGTGCAAATAAATGCTTTTACATTTGTAGTGGTTGACACTTGATGTTAATACAGTATTTTCAAATATTAATTTTAAAAAAATAATTGTTTTTAGTTTGAGTAGGAGGAAAACGTTTTACAAAAGTGGCTAGGTATTCAATATAGTTATTTCGTTTCATTTGGCTTAAAATAAGTGATAACATATGACTTCATAAAACAACTGATTTTATGTTACATGTTATGTGGTAGAGCAGCTGTTTCTTTGTAATTATTTCTTTGTTACTTTAATTGTAATTATTTAATAAAAAGTAACTCAAATAAAACGTTTCGCACTATGCCATTGCATTGTTCAATGCTGCGAGTCACGGACCTAATTGTGACTCTCAGCATGGAACAATTCACTGACCTAGTGCGGAACGCGTCTGCTGTAAATTTTCAGTTAAAGTGGTGGTTTTTATTGCCACGTAATACCAACACTAGTACTGTAAATAGACCTCAAGATGTAGACTACAACACAAAAACTGCAATTTTAATTCACTAATGTTGCCATATTGTGCCGAATTCCAAGCGTTATAAAGGTTAAAGTGTAATTTCAACATTCAAAATTTTGCCTTGGGTTAGAAATACATTCAGTATTCTCCCCAAGCTATTCCTTAGATGCACGTTTACTCCGCCTACCCTCTTTATTTTGCGGTATAATTATTTACACGTTCCAATTACCCCAATAGGGAATAGGTTCCATTATAGCATACTTCCTTATATTAGACCGAGGTGGTTTTGTTTTGATCTTATCTAATTAATTGTAATTCTTTTCAAATTTTTCACAAGCTTAAATTTTACTCATAACCTCTACAGCAAAAAAAAAAAATCTCGTTCTAATAATTTCGAATGTTATTCTACCACTTTTCCATAGACTATTGTTGTGCGTTAAATTCTAACTTCTCACTTATTCTCCCTACAGCTCACTTTAACTAAGAACAATACAATTGGCCCTACAGGTAATGAGGGCTCCTTTTCTGCTCAGTTCATCTTTATTTTAGTGATTTTAACTTAAGGAGTCTTTTTAGTTTTGAATTATTTTTTGGCAAAAACATAAATTATCTAAACTTTTATAACTGTATGAAGCAACTGTGGCGTAATGTTTAACATTAAAAAATTAAACCTCTCAACCGCAAATAACTTTCTTCTTTTATTTAAAACCTTATGTACATTTCGATTGCATAGCAATCATCCTCAGAGATAATTTACAATGAATTTCGTTTCAATGTATGTTCATTGTAAATTACCTCTGAGGATGATTGCTATGCAATCGAAATGTACATAAGGTTTTAAATAAAAGAAGAGAGTTCTTTGTGGTTGAGAGGTTTCATTTATTTATGTTATCTAAACTTTTGTTGTAACCAATTTTTTTTATAATATGCTATTTTTGGAAACAAATGCTGTCGATCTTGTGTAGTTTTCGTAAATAGGATTTCGCTTTCTTTCTAATATTCATTTGGCTGACTAAGTTATATCTTTTAAAATAGGTATATTTGCTAGGACAGCACTTTTTAACTCGACTACATTCCTATTGTTATACGCGGTCTATTTTCAGCTGACGCATTTCGAATAATACAGGCAGGCTGTTTAATTTGTATAGAGAACTAGTCCGGCTATTTAAACATCTATACATTGAAGTTGGCTTAGGCAGTTGCTCCTTCATATATTGATTAGTAATTACTTAGGAAGTGTGAATATTTCTTCCCCTCCACACACAAAATAATGAAAACCGTCGCCGATCTGCATTGATACAGTTGCTCACAGTTACTTGACAGTTTGATAGAAAGGATAATGCCCGACGCGAATGTGGAGGGGGTCAGAACGGGATCCCGGACTCGTCTAACCAGCGGACGCGAGTGGGGGCGACGTGGCAGCTCAGTCAGCGCAGTTTGATGGCCTCCACCAAGCATCGCGAGAACAACAACCAAGGACCCGAGTCTTTGGAGTTCGAAGAGGACTCGTATATCGCGTTCGTCGCCAAGTCAGACACGCCCAGCTTCGACCCGGAATGGGCCGAAGATGACGACGACTGCATGTTCGTCATCGTAGACGAGGATTTCGAGGAGCCGCCCAGTCTGGAATTGGAGGAATCGTGCCGAGTGGAAACGGAGTTCTTTGATAAGAGGACAGGGAGGAATAGGTTTATACGCGGAGTGCGGGTAAAGTTCCAGGACCTATCGAAACCGTATCTGGCCAGGATTACCAGCCAGAAGAATTACTACAAGTTCCTACAGTTAGTGAAAGGAGGTAAACCAGGTTTTATTATGTCGTTACTTTCCAATGCGCGTTAAAGCTTTAAACAGTTTTTTAAAAATTAAACCTAGATGTTTCTGCATGTGTTTACCATTGGATCAAAACATTATCCTTGAATTATTCTAACACAAGTTTGTGTGTTCAAAATTAACTTATATTTGAAAACATGTTTGCAATATATACTTACGGTCTCTCCGTAGCAGTTATTTTGCATTAATTATCAGTTTCATATTTACGTACATATTTACGTATTCATTCAATTTGTCCCCTTAGTCCACACTCTCCTTATGTATACTGTTCTAATTTTCAATCAATAATAAAATACATTTTATTCATCTACTCAACTTCAAATACATTTTTTTAAACTTATAGTGGATGACATTTGATGCTGTTACAGTTTTTACAAATATTAATTCATTAATTAAATTTGTAGAATTAATTTTAGGCTTATATGGGAGGAAAACGTTTCACAAAAGGGATAAGGTATGCAACACAGTTATTTCGTCCCATTTGGCTTAAAATAAGTGATAATATATGAGTGGGAAAATTGTATTAAAAAAGGTGGTTCTAGGAGGTATTATGCGTAATTGTGCCAAATAGTCTGTAGGACTGCCGTGTTGAACGTTTGTGTGTGTATCGCACTCCGTTAGGTAAGGTTAAATAAAGTGTATACACATTTAATTTTTATAATTTTGCGTCTATAGTTTAAATTAATTCCTTTGTTACGATTAACTACACACTAAATAATTGGTCTAAAAAAACCAAATTAAAACTATTTATAAATAATATTCAGAAACGTATAACCACAAATATTTGTACAATAAAAGTATTGAAAACAACCCCAATACCACAAAAATAATAAAAAATAACAGGTTATTCGTAAGAATAAACCCTTAGATTTTCTAGATTGTAATTTTGTAATAAGACCCTCTGATGATGATAAGATGGTCATCGAAATGCACATAAAGTTTTTGTCTTACGTAAATTGAATGATCAGTTATTTTTATTATTTTTATGGTATGGGGGTATTGTTTCCTATATTTTTATTCTAGTATATTGTACAGTGCTCTTGATACTGTACACAAATATTCTTATTTTAACCTGATGCACATTTCTGTTACCAAGTAACCCTTCCTTTGGTCTGACAGTACTAACTGTCCTTCCTCATCAAGTTAGGTTTTTAAGGGGAGTCTCATGCAACCCCCTAACCCCCATTTCGTCTGACAGTGCTGTCTTTCCTTCCTCATCAAGTTAAGTTTTTTAAGGGGGGTCTCATGCGTCCCCCTAACCCTCCCTTTTGTCTGACAGTGCTAACTGTCCTTCCTCATCAAGTTAGGTTTTTTAAGGGGGGTCTCATGCGTCCCCCTAACCCTCCCTTTGGTCTGACAGTGCTAACTGTCCTTCCTCATCAAGTTAGGTTTTTTAACGGGGGTCTCATGCGTCCCCCTAACCCCCCCCCCTTTGGTCTGACAGTGCTGCCTTTCCTTCCTCATCAAGTTAGGTTTTTTAAGGGGGGTCTCATGCGTCCCCCTAACCCTCCCTTTGGTCTGACAGTGCTAACTGTCCTTCCTCATCAAGTTAGGTTTTTTTGAGATAAGGACAAGCGTTTTTCGCCTTCCCTTTTCCCTCTTCATTACCTCTTTCTTTAGTAAAATGTTACCTTTTTCGTAACAGAATTGACATTTCTTAGTCCCAAATGAAACGTTCGATTTATCGCAGAGAAGGACGTAGATTAACCATTAGATACACGCACGGCATCTGTGGATTTCCTCCAATATGGTACACGTTCTGAAAACCTAAACTTGTAACGAACAAATTTTAATTATTACAATACATAATTACTTGCGACCAGACATTTTATTACTATAAGTTGTTTAAATTATATTAGAGGGACTAATATAATATCAAATCACCTCATGGACACTAACCACTCACGCAATAGTAAGGAAAATAACATGAACATCCTCTATGCATGCATCAAAGGCCACAAATTAAATACGTTAGGACAATACTATATAAATTGATTAACAACCGGCTCGTCATGAACAAAAGCAATTTTTCGAAACGTTTAATTCTCTCGTCAAAGTACAAAAAATACTTCCATAATTAACAGAAATGGATTTTCGTTTTCTTTGATTTTAAAGAGCATATCTGCCCATCGTTTTCTTTGATTTTAAAGATCATATCTGCCCATCGTTTTCTTTGATTTTAAAGAGCATATCTGCCCATCGTTTTCTATGATTTTAAAGAGCATATCTGCCCATCGTTTTCTTTAATTTTAAAGAGCATATCTGCCCATCCTTTTCTATGATTTTAAAGAGCATATCTGCCCAGGTTTGAAGTAAAGTAATTGATACATATTTTATTGTTAGATTATCGGCTTTAGCTGTAAGTCATTGTACAAAAATAGTACACAAGTCTTACTTATAGTCAGTAGGCTTACTTGACTAAACCTAGGCAGATAAGGTATTCAAAAGTTAGAAGGGAGATGAGTAAGTGAATGTTTGACGCACTGTCAGTGAAACGAGCCGCAAAGTAGGTCAATAAGTGAAGAAATTATGAAACACGAAGGCTTAGCTTTCGGAACGAAGATGCTACATTGTAAGCTGAATGTAGGGCATTTTGTTAAAGCCAGGCTTATTGACGTTTGTGTGAAATAATAGGGAATGTGCAAACATATTGAACAAATGTTTTCCTCGCCTTTAGACGAAGTACATAAGGCTTTATTGTAATAAGTAATAAATGTAACAAGTAATATTTTAAAAAATCAAAGATTTTTACAAATCTGTGATCTGTGATCAAATCACAGAATTTTGGGTAAGCATTCCTAGTGGCAAAAATACGAGACTGAAGAAGTCGTAAGACGAAAACGTTTCCTCCAAGTGTAAGTTAACAATTTAACAACCTTTAGTTAACAAAAAGTATGGTAGCAAGTAATAACAAAAGTGTAATAAGTAATTAACAATCAGCTAGTCATGAATAGCAACAAGATTTCGATATTTAAAAAATCAAGTTAATTCCTACTGAGGTCAACAAAGCAAAATTTGATTTGTACTACTTTTTATTATATAATTACAATTACTGTAAATATGTATATACGTATGTCAGAATAACCATATTAAATGGCAAAATAGAAAGCGAAATTAATTCATGAATTAATATTTCAAGAACCTGTATTAACATAACCTATAAGGGAAAACAGTTGTTCTACCACATAACCTATTAGCTGTCTTATGAAATTATATGTTATCACTTATTTTAAGCAGGGACGAAATAAATACATTGCATACCTTGCCTTTTTCGTGATAAGCTATTGTCCAATATAAAACTAAAATTAATTTATTAATAAATTAAATTTATGGATTATTACTTGTGAAGCTGTAGTCTATTAACATCAAGTGTCATCCACTACAAGTTTTAAAAAATGTGTTTGTACTTGAGTGGATGAATAAAAAGTATTCTATTGACGACTGAAAATTCGTACAAGATATAAATAAGGAGAGTGTGAACTAATAGAAGGAATTTAATAAGGCAACATTTAGAAAACAGATTAACATTACATTTATTTAATAGTGTTATCCATTGCAACGAGTTTTCCATGTGTGTTGTTTCACTAATTGGTAAATTAATTAATCCTAATTAAGATTATTAATTAAACTGTTTAATAAATTGTATTATTTTACGCTATTCTAAATTAATTTCTGCAAGAAGTATTTTCGTTGTGGAGCGTTTTGGCGACACACTTTCTTACCAACGATGCGACGACAAAGTACTTGGGGAAAAGGAAATCTCCTGGGAAACCTAAAACCATCTAAATAATACTAATTGATGGTCTCATTATTAATACAGTATGGGACTTTTAATTACTGCTATATTCCAAGGCAGATAACAGTAATACCACTCAATGAAATGCCAAGTGTGACTTTTACGTATGTACTTCAAAATCATTCCGGGTTATCCGGAGATCCGAGTTAACGGGGTCCGATTTATAGAGGTTCTACCGTAACACCACTCAATAAAATATTTACTTACGTAGTTCGATCTTTAGTCGTAAACAGCTCCTTTGGCAATGGATGCTTCTTGGACATTTTTTCAGTTCCTCCTATTAGTTCACACTATCCTTGTATATATTTAGTTCAAATTTTCAAACGTTAATAAAATACTTTTTATTCGTCCAAAAATATTTTTTTTAACTTGCGGTGGATGACACTCGATGTTAATACAGCTTCTTAAATAATAATTCATAAATTTAATTTAATAATAAATTAATTTTAGTTTTATATTGTAAAATAGCTCATCACAAAAGGGGCAAGGTATGCAATGTAGTTATTTCGTCCCTACTTAAAATAAGTGATAACATATGATTTCATAAGACAGCTGATAGGTTATGGTTATGTGGTGGAACAACTGTTTTCATTTATAGGTTATGTTACTTTACTTATATTAAATGTAATTATTTAATAATTTAAAGTAACTAGAGTGAAATATTTAGTTGTGACTTGAGTAGGAATTGTTTTTAAAAATGTTTTGTTTATATTACTTATATTAAATAGATATTGTTTTTGTTGTTGACTATAAATGAAGTTATTGATAAATAATCAGAATAAATTGATAAAAAACCTGGAGCCGCCTTTGTATAAATATTTTTGTATATGAAATATTTATTCATAAATAAATAAATATTTAACAAAATAAACGTCATCCGCAAATGATATATGGTAGGGGGTATTTTCCTATACTTTTTAAACCTACAGATGATGGTTGATTTACATAAATGTTATAAATCAAATAAAATTATTTACGGCAAATTATGTACAATAATCTATGCTTGTGGCGTAGACTAGGTTATTCGAGTAATTTTTGTTCTTGCATGTTTAGAAAGGGACACAGGTTTAAATTATCTTAGGGGACGAAAGGGTTTTTGTAGCATTATTAGACTTACGAGATTTAAAATGTTTATTTTATGTAGGTTAAGACGTGATTTGATAATTAAGGTTTTAATGCGTAGAAATGCTTCGTCATATCTCAGAGAAATCAGATTCTTTGTGTACTGCACACATTCTTGAGAAACAAATTTTTTGTTAAGAAATAGGTTTTGATCGGAGCATATTCGGCCGTTTCAAAACCTGGTGTCGTTAGTTTTTTTACAACCTAACCATTAATACGAGATCCTACTAACACAGTGTTCGAATAGCAATCTTATATTTATTCTCTGACGTACTACATCACGGATCAAATAGTAAATAAGATTACATTGTACCGAGGTGTCTTCAAACAAGTCTTACGTATGCAACTTTCTCCCAAACAAGCGACCGTGAGCAGGAAGTGTACAGATATTCCTGCATAATTATTTGCCTGGAACAACTTCCAGTAATAGACATGACTCATTAAATCTGAAAACACGATTATAAAGATAGATTGAACCTGGGTTCGATCATGAATAGAAACATGGAACGGAAGGCAATGAGGGAAACGAAGCTGCTGCTGTTATCAGAGAATAGGGGTATGTCTTCAAGGTAACGCGTCATAAGGCGGTTGCAGTATTCTCTCGGACGCCGAGGGATGAAGGATCGGAAGATAGGAGATTCGTTTCGTTCCCTATATTCTTTACTCAATCTTTTATGCCTTTATAGCGTAATGTGCTAAGTAGCTGTATTTTTAATACCCTCTTCTTCATTCGGCTTTATTAACACTTTCAGACCTACGTCCGAGTATAGCTCGGGTTCCCGTATTTATTTCCACAGCAACGTATTCTCAGTTGCGACGGTATCGTTTTTTATATTGGTTATTCTACTTTGCATATCTTTATCTTGTGTAGCGACCCAAGAGCTATCAGACATTTGTTTGACAGGTGTTGGTTTGGTCAGATAGTAAGTGTTTTATTAGTGCGTGTTGCTTACGTTGCAGGTTTATATGTTAAGAATTTTCTATATTTTACCTAAAAACCTCCAGGCAGACGGGCGCCTACTAAGGAGCTGGGCTTCAAAGTGTCAGAAGAATATATTTTGGGGGGTTTCGTTTTCGTTTACCCAAAATCTCCAAATAAATTGGGAGTTTGAATGGATTAACTTTACGTAAAAATTAAAACCTTACTAGCCAGCGTTTAAATTAATTTCTATTGTTTAGAAAACAACACCACTGTCAGAATTCACCGCAGACTCACAATGATACAACACACCCGAGCAACAATCTTGTCCGTGACTCACAGCATTGAACAATTCACTGATTAGTGCGAAGCGCGAAGTATAGGTAATATTTTATAAGCTGGCACTTTGCGAGAAGCCTAGGACGAGGGGAAGGTGGAGGTGTTCGCAGGTCATTTTCAAAAACATCGACCCTTGAACTTCCGGTGACTCATAGAGTTGACTCCATATTGTGTTCCTTATTAATACTTTTTAACGTTTAGTAAAAATAACAAATCTAAGTAGGGCGTTCACGGGAGAGTGGTAATAGGATTGTCTAAGGGTTTTTTTTTCTTTTTTTTCTTAACTTGGGAGCGGGTTTTAACCTGCCCAAAGCACTGCTACCTTAAGGTATGTGTCTAAGGGTTAGGACGGGTTGGCCGCGATTTATGGCCCCGATGAGAGATGACGTCGTGTCTGATGTTTTATAGACGACTAATACACAATTTCTACCTAAGAAGAAAGTGCCAGCTAATAAAATGTGACATATAGTGGTTTTTGCCAAGTAATACCAATAGATATTATTTTTAAAAACCTCAAGATGTACAGCACAAAATCTGCAAGTTTAAAATTAATATGATAGAACCGTTCAAACAAGATAAACAAACAAATCTCAAGAAGTAGCCTACATAGGGTTTGATTCTTTGAGTTTAAAATTTCATTTTGATTTTTTATATTTGATTCTCTCATTTTTTAATAACTATTTTTCGATGTGCTCTCTATAAGACGATTCTTTGGGAAAACGTCTTGGGGGGGGGGGGAGATTGAGTTTCATGCACAATACAAAAACCTTTATATTGTGGTGAGGTGAAAACGATAAGGCCATTCCTAAAAACATTTCTAACATAAAAACGTTAGATTTACAGAAAATTACAATGCAGAAACGGGATCATATATAATTTATTTTGTGCACCCTTTTTTAATAATATTAATACTTTTATCTGTAAACACTTATATTACTTTCTAGAATATAACTACTAAAAATCTTAAGTTCCGTTAGGTTATGTTTGTAGGTCAGGAATACATCGACAGCGCATGTGCAGAACTGAAAACCGAGCATGACTCATTTCTAAGCCAGGGCTCTTCTCTTGTGCCACAGTGCAAGAGGAAGAAAGGAGCAAAGCAAAAACCCGCTAAGGATATAAATCTTCAGCCATAGTAATTTGCCAAAAAAGACAGATATTGCTGTGATTGCTTAGAAACATGGCCTCTTTCTTGAGCAACCAAACCCGTACCGGCTAAAACATGATGTGTGCGAAACCTCTCTGTTGTCACGGTGACAGTCGGGAAATGCCGTTATACGACTCGTATTGCCATAGGTTAGCAAAAGGTCGCTACGACAGTAAACCTGGACAACCGCCGTAAAAACACATTGCTAACTCTAAGGATTATATCGCCCCGCAGAGAACTACTTATACTCCGGCATTACTCTCCACGCCTCGTCATTGAGCTTTGCTGTGTAATTCTATCTTCTCTTAATTCTACCTTATATTATGTATAATGGTGCATTATAACCTTTTCTATTGTATTTGTAAAATGTGTGTTATTTGAATTTTGTAGGTTTTTGTTTCTTTTTTGTCTTTTTGGATTTCCTATATCCAGTAATTTAGCTTATATATATATATATATATATATATATATATATATATATATATATATATATATATATATATATATATATATAAACTAATAATAGGGTTTCTTCCACTCAAAGAAAACATTGTTGTACTTAATTATTTCTTCCAATTACTTTAGAAAGATGTTTTATTATTGTCTGTATGATGTAACCTGTCTTCTGACAGATCGGCGACCGGGGTTGGCCCGGACATGCCTTATCGCTCGCAACAGCTTCCAACTGTTTTCTTGGAGCATTACATGAGTAATGTATTAGCATTTCATCTAATTAAATTAACTTCCTTAGCATAATCATAGTTTTTAAATTTCTAGTGAATTGAAAAATACGTAAAATTACAAGAAGAACGATACCAAAACCCGAGATAATTGATTTTTTTGTTGCTATTTCTTGATCCTTACCACACATATACGGGGTACGCCTATACGGTTTGTTTGTTTTACCAAATTATGTAATATTTTGTATCGTTCGTCTTGTGTTTTACGTGCTTTTCTAACGCTCGATAAAAATTAAAAAATACTGATTAGGGTAATAAAGTTAATTACGTAATAAGGGATGCTAGTACATGACTCGCTAATAAAATAGCTGCAAGCGATAAGACACGTCCAAGCTGTCATAAGACAGGTTACATCATACATACTATAAAGGCATTAATCAGTATTTCCATAAGAACGTAGCCAGTGGCACTGGATAAAGTACAGGTAATTGGAGTTTTCAGCCCGTTCAATTATGTCATCCCTAATTGGCGCATTTCATTGTTTTCGTCGTTTTCCATGCTTTCTTAAACATTTATTGATTGAACATTTAGATTTAATAGCATCGTATATTTTGTTGATCAGGCCTCCCTATTTCGACATCATACGCTCCCTTACGTTTCATTATGACACTCCTTTCTTAATACCTTGCATACTTATTATTTAACTTTCCTCTTTTTATTCTCTGGAGGAATCCAATCAGATAATTCAGGGAGTCTATCCTCCTGCATATGCCTTTTGTGCCCCCCCTGATTGCCGCTTCTCAACATCAGCGATTATATTTCTGTTATTTCCACATGTGCCATAATTTTATTCTTTAAGTTTTTATCTTCAAAAATTTTCCGACTGTCTTTATAAATCCATTCTGTTTGTTCGTTTTTGTTTCGTTTTTCTTGTATATCAAGTTTCGGAAGAGTGCTGTGCCCTCAGGCTCCGGCCTTATAATCCAGTGCCTCACAGAGTTTGATATGTGTATCGTCCTTTATATAGAAAGATATGAAGGTAAAGACTTACTACCTGCCTTCTGTATCAATGACAGTTATGCAATCTTTGTTAATGTGACACTAAAAGTAGGTTGACTACTTGCTTTAATTTTGTAGATTCCTTTTTTCAATACCTTCTATTAATTCACACTATATATCTTGTACAAATTTTCATTATTTTATAAAATACTTCTTATTGATCCACTTAAGTTAAATACATTTTGTAGTGGATGACAATTGATGTCAATACAGTTTTTACAAAATATTTATTCATTATTTAAATTAATTAATGAATTAATTTGAGTTTTATATGGAGGAAAAAATCTTCACAAAAGAGGCAAGGTATACAATGTAGTTATTCGTCCCGTGTTGTAGATTATGTGGCAGTACAGATGTTTTAACACAGGTTGTTATTTTATTTATAATAATTGTTATTTAATAACATGTACTTGAAATAAAATTTTCTTTGTTGATCTAAGTAGGAATTGACTTTAAACAATGTTTTTTTTATATTACTTGTTAATGTTAGTAAAATAAAAATATTGAAAACAACCCCAATAAGATAAAAAATAACTAATACTCTGTAATACAAGTTAGCTAAGATTAAACCCATGTCTTAGGTAACTTGTGTTATTAGTTATTGACTATTTTTGTGGTATTGGGGTTATATACAGTATTTTATTGTAACATATTGTACCACTGTGTTCTTGATATTGTAAAATGTTAGCGAAGTTTATTTTTCAAATAACTAAATCTGTCCCAAGTGAATACACTGTAGCGGTGTATTATAATGGAGAATTATGGTAATGTGGTAACAAAGCTGCAATGTATTAACAGTTCATTCTTAAAGAGATGTATGTGAAGTTAGGTTATGTTTAAATCCCTATGTATAACGTGAGTTTTATATAATGTGTGGTTCTGGACGTTTAAAATTGTCTTTGTATTTTTGAGCATGTATTATTCAGTGACATATGTAAAAAGGAAAAAATCCAAGGTTATGAGAAACTGTAAGCGTTTGTCAATTGTATGGATATACTTCATTAAGTTAGTAGGACTCGAACAGCTGTGGATTTTTTTTTTATTACCTTAGGAGCGGGTTTTAAACTGCCCGAAGCACTGCTACCTTAAGGTATATTGTACTTACCTCCCTGATCTAGTCAAATAGCCCCTTCCCTCTTACCAGGTTTAGGAGTTTCCTGACTAGTGTTTTACATTCAGCATCCACCAGAGCTGTACTATCACCAAAGAGGTTGAAGCGCCTCTCGGCAAGTGCCTCACATCTATAAATAATGTGTGTGGCAGTCTCCAGTTCCTGCCCGCATAATCTGCACACTGGTTCATCTTTGTAGATACCCATTCTATGCAGATGTTTCCTTAGTCCACCGTGTCCCGTGAGTAGACCTGTGGCTATCCTCAATTTCTGGCTAGACAGATAGATGAGACTCTTCTGCAGCCCCAAGGAAGGTTTCCTAAGGGTTAGCTTACTGTGTCTCATCCCTTCAGCCCTGATCCAGTGCTCACAGTGTCTTTCAGCCATCCACCTTCGCACTGCCACCTTGACCATAGATTTGGAAATGCCTACCGCCGGCTCCGGTCCAATCAGGGGAGTCGAAGACCCCTCTCTGGCCAGCGCATCTGCGGCTTCATTTCCAAATATTCCCCTATGCCCTGGCACCCAACCTATCTTGATTTGATTGTACCTTGCCAGGGCTTGTAGGTTATTTAGGCACTCCCTGACTATGACCGAGGTGACCACATGTCCGTTTAGTGCCTTAATTGCTGCCTGACTGTCAGCTGTGGATTAGAAACAGTTTAAAATTTTATATACAGTAGCTGAAATTCTAGCTTGGTGTACAAAATAGTTTCTGAATTAATTGAATGGAGAAAAATCGCTCTGAATATTTTTAATTATATAATTGTTAATATTATGAGTTAACGCAATGTTTAAGGAAGACTGCACAAATGAGAAATTTTAAACATTTTAAAGGTCAAGGTCAAGTTGCACGAGTATAAAAAACTGTAAGTAATTAAGTCGAATTAAATATCAGTAAACATTGGCGTTGTGACCTTTAGATTCCCGTAGTCAACACATTCTGTGTTGGGTTAAACGTAACCCGCTTTAAACTGCATAGGATTTGCTGATGTTGGAGTATTAGAATGTAGGGGGCTGCTTCAAATGACCAATGTGTTAACTAACCAAGGTACAACGTACATACGCAACGCTCAAATGAACAATGTGCGCGATGACCAACTAATCAAGGTGCACGACTTTCAATCGAACAAGTTACACGCATTTCAACTAATCAATGTGTCAACTAATCAGGGTCTGTTCCAACTTACGCGCATTTCAAATAATCAAGGTGCACGAAGACCAACTAAACAAGGTCTGTTGCGGGTTATCGTATTGCCGCTCCGCAGGCGTTCACTGCACAACTCCTTTAAATTCATAAACGGTAAGTAACCTTTCATTATTATTATTTCTGTAAATATTTAAAGAGTGTGTAGTTACAAAACTAATCTAGTATTAAGATGCAAGTAATATTCGTAGTTTTAAAACTAATTAATACATAATTAGTAAATCTAAAGTAATCTTAGTCTTTGAAAAGTAGTTTGTAATAATACTTTTAATTCTTCAAAATACTACGGTTTAAACTTAGTGTTATCTAAGTAATTGTAATGTAGCAATTTTTTGGTTATAGCATAGCTCATGAAAGTGTCTTATTATGTCTCTAAATATTTAAACATCGTATTGAGTAACAGTGTAGTTAGTATTTACAAAACTTTAGTAATTTTAGAGTGTTAATTTGTAAAACATTTTTCAAAACTCTACTATATTTAACATCATATTGACGCATAATTAATAAATCAAAAGTAATCTTTCTCTTTGCAAAATAGTTATTTTTAAAACCTATATTTTTGTAATATACAAATAATGTCCATATTCATTTGTCAACTTATAAACGATATATAGTCAAATAAATACAATATTAGAAAAATAATAGTTGAAATATATTTTATTAATAACTTAAAATTTTAATTTGGTAGTTACATTTTACAATAAGATACAAAAAAACTACAAAAAGATAAATAATATGAAGCAAGTAATATGCCAAGTTTTGAAAATAAATAACACCTAATTAGTAAATCGGAAGTAATCTTTGTCTCTGCAAAGTAGTTTTTAATACTACATTTGATTAAATTTTCAAAAGTACTTCGGTTTTAATTTATCGTTAATCAAGAAACGGTAATATATAGCAATATATTTCGACCTGGTTATAGCACAAAACATAAAAGTATCTCATCAAGTGGTTATTTTTAAAAAGTTATTCTAGATGCAACAGCCTACTGATACTTTTTATTAAAGTAAACTAGTCAAAGCAAAATCATCAATGGATCAAGAAACTGAGCCCCTTATAGTAAGGTAAACTAGTCAATTTAAGAGCAATAATCCATCAAGAAACTATAAATTACAATTGAAAACAACTAACAATTCTATCCATATCAAAACCATAATTTAATTTTTGAATTATGATGATATAGGCCTACCTCTACTCAAGAAATTCCAGAGTAGAAGCTATGTATTAGTATTAGGGAAAGGGGCAAATTGGTAATCAGAAATAAAAAATGACTAAAATACCATTAAAGGCATAATAATAGTATGTCCTCATTTTTTTTTTTTTTTTGCAAAGGTTATTTCAAAGTACAAATGTTATTGCTAGTGAGGTAACGAATTCGGTGACCAAAAGCACAGCAACAATCCCATATTTTCATCTATTACCAATTAACAAGACAAATAACATATGAATTTGTTCGACATACAAATACGTGTTTGTATATAGTCCGCAGAATTGTCCCAATATTATTTTTAAAAACTTCATATTTTAAATGCTATTGTTCCTTGAAAACTAATTTGACAAAATATAATTCTGTTAGTAAAGAGAACCACTTTAACCCCCCCCCCCTCGCTGCTCTTTATCTTAACTCGCAATAAAAATGTGAATCAACACACGGTGGAGGTTATAAAAGAAAAATGTATACTTGCTATTACCCGTTGTAAAAACATTTGCTAGCAATTATACACATTCTAGACGCTAACCTTATCGACCAAATAACGGCCAGATATCAAATTATTGGTTAGTAAATATTCACATTCTATTAATATACCTTTGATACAATGGATTTGTGCTATCATTGTTTCATCACAAGTACACCTTTCAAGATAAACTAGATTTTGATTTGACATTAGCTGTTTACACCCCCTCATTGTGGTGCAAAATATACTCACCTATGTAACCTCAGCTGGTTTCCAAATATTTAATTTTGCAGGTAAAACATCAAATCAGAAAATTTGCGACGATGTACTCAAAATACTTGGTAGGTTTTCGGTATAAACATATTCTGCGTCGATGCTTTTGCCATAACCTCAATCATTTATATACCCTTGACTAGTGTTATCATTGTCAAAACAAGTCCATCTCTTAAGATAAACCAGATTTTTTCAAACCTCTCAGCTTGTTTCACCTCTCGTGGTGATAAAAAAAATGCACTTACCTGTTATATAATTCATACCAAAATATTGCATCCAATTACACAAAAACCCCAATATAAACATGACCAAAATGGATTTATCTTCAGCTACACATAACGTTGAGGATGATGAATACAATATATTGGAGTTAAAAATAAAAATTACAACAGTCCCAATTGTGGACAAAAAATATTCATATTAGGAACAAAATTGGTTAGTTTATTATTTTGAAAGAAATGAAAACTGTCCTAATTATAGAGAAAAAATATATTGGGAATAGGAAACTGTCCTAATTATAGAGAAAAAATATATTGGGAATACCATAGGTTAGAATTATTAATTTTAAAATGCAACTGTCCTAATTGTACATAAAAAATATTCATATTAGGAACAAAATAGGTTATGTTATTATTCGGAAATAAATGAAAACTGTCCCAATTATGGTGAAAAATATATTGGGAATACCATAGGTTAGAATTATTAATTTGAAAAGGCAACTGTCCTAATTATGGACAAAAAATATACATATTAGGATTATAATAGGTTTAGGTTATTATTTTGAAATGAATGAAAACTGCCCTAATTATTGACAAAATATATTGGGAATACCATAGGTTGAGATTAATTTTAAATGAAAACTGTCCTAATTGTGGACAAAAAAATATATTAGGTTCACAATATGTTATTCCAAAATTAATGAAAACTGCCCTAATTATTGACAAAATATATTGGGAATACCATAGGTTGTGATTATTAATTTTAAATGAAAACTGTCCCAATTGTGGACAAAAAAATATATTAGGTTCACCATATGTTATTTTAAAATTAATGAAAACTGCCCTAATTATTGACAACTGTCCTCATTGTGGACAAAAAAAATATTCATATTAGGAACACAGTAAGTTAGGTTATTTTGAAATCATGAAAACTGTCCTAATTATGGAGCAAACTATATTGGGAATACCATAGGTTAGGATTATTAATTTAAAAAGGAAACTGTCCTAATTGTGGAAGAAAAAAATATTCATATTAGGTACACAATAGGTTAGGTTATTATTTTAAAATGAATGGAAACTGCCCTAATTATTGACAAAATATATTGGGAATACCATAGGTTGGCATTAATAATTTTAAATGACAACTGTCCTAATTGTGTAAAATTCAAGAACTCAACTTATACAAGTGTTAACGAATTGACATAACCTTTAAACCATCCACTCAACAATTGACAAAAATACAACTTTGTGGATGCGCTTACAAATCAATATGTAAATGTTCTTGAAAAAGCATCATGTTGTATCCTCAAATATATAGACTTTGTATCCATACTTACTAGTAAAAAACACTTGTTCATGGCGATCCCGACCTTATACAAGTGTTAAAGAATTAACATAACCTTTAAACCATCCACTTAAAAAGCCCCAACAATTGACAAAATTACAACTTTGTGGATGCACTTACAAATCAATATGTGAATGTTCTTGAAAAGCATCATGTTGTATCCTCAAATATATAGACTTTGTATCCATACTTACAAGAGTAACTTACCTGCAGTTGCTACTGGAAAAAAAAAGTTTTAAATAACCTAAGCGTTCAAATTTATGCAAATCCCTTTCACATTAAATTCCACTTTAAATGTTGTGAAATGTTTGCTTTATAAAAGGTTGCTTTGAGGTAATTTCAAATGTGCCTTGAAATTGATTGTTCAGTCTTAATTTACATTTAAGATGTCCATGTTATAAACATTATTACGACAAATTGCATATTTTACTTATAGGTTATAACAATTTGTGGATAAAGCTTTGCAAGATATTACACAAAATTCAACTATAACTCAATGAAATATTTATTGTTGTTATTACTTTAATTTGTAGGTAAATTATACTGTCGCAAATATTGTGTTATAAATAATAATAACCAAACATACATTAAATTACAAGCATTTTCTGTTAATTTTTATTATGCACGAATAATATTTTAATTTAATATAGTCAATATAGTTGGATTATGCAAAAATTTTCAATACTGCAATAATATACATCTTATAATACACAAATATGTAATTACAAAGAGCACAGTGGAAGGGTCAGGAATCAAAACTTTTATTTGTATAAAATTTTCAAAAATTGTGTTTTTTATATGATGTGAGTAAATACTTTTAATATTTAAGAAGAAAGATACATACCTGTACAATAGTTCCTTAAAACTTGAACAACAGTTTATAAAATATCAACAGTCATAAACTATTGTTCAAGTGATTAATACTATTCACCGGACGTAATGTACAACAAAATTCAAGATTCCCTTGAGCACTTGTAAATATTTACAATTGCTTAGTGAAAACTAGTAGCTAACGTGAAGATGAAATCAACAAATATGAACATTTCCTTCTTAACTTACCATTATGGAAAATCAAACAGTCTGTCGAACTAGTATGTTGAACAGTACCCAGCAATCTTATACTTAAGACGAAGAGGTCACTAGGCTGTTGAACAGTACCCAGCAATCAGCTGATACTACTGTTTTCTAAATAATCATGTAAACTCTTCAACGTATGCATGACAGGTTAAACAATAATTCTCTTAAATCATAAATGATATTTATACTTAAGACGAACAGGTCACTAGGCTGTTGAACAGTACCCAGCAATCAGCTGATACTACTGTTTTCTAAATAATCATGTAAACTCTTCAACGTATGCATGACAGGTTAAACAATAATTCTCTTAAATCATAAATGGTATTTATTCTTAAGACGAAGAGGTCACTAGGCTGTTGAACAGTACCCAGCAATCAGCTGATACTACTGTTTTCTAAATAATCATGTAAACTCTTCAACGTATGCATGACAGGTTAAACAATAATTCTCTTAAATCATAAATGGTATTTATTCTTAAGACGAAGAGGTCACTAGGCTGTTGAACAGTACCCAGCAATCAGCTGATACTACTGTTTTCTAAATAATCATGTAAACTCTTCAACGTATGCATGACAGGTTAAACAATAATTCTCTTAAATCATAAATGATATTTATACTTAAGACGAACAGGTCACTAGGCTGTTGAACAGTACCCAGCAATCAGCTGATTCTACTGTTTTGTAATAATGTATTTATAAATTGTATGTAATAATTGTATTGTATAAATTTATAACCAAACCCATCCTAACTGGAGAAGTTGTTTTTAAAATATCTACACATGTAAGGTTGAGTTACGTACCGCTGTCGATGCGTACAACCTTATGCGCAGCACTGTGATACGTAAGTATCACTCCGTACCCATTCACAACTTCTACATCTGTGCTGAATTTATTACCCTACTTAAATTGAAAAAATTTAACTTTCCTACTTCAATAAAAAAAATTCTTTTGGATATCGTCCTATTTGATGGTTTCGAACAATTTCCCAAAATATCGAATGGTGCCGAGCTTATGCACAGTAACCATATATATATATCAACTTCATATATATATATTCACCTTATAATATGTATTCTTGTGTATTAATAAAGAAATAAAACAATTTACAAATACAAGAATAATTTATTGACTTTTACAATTCAAAGCTTACTCGTTGGCAAACATTACCAACATCCTCAGGAATACTAGAAATTTTAAGTATCTCTGAGGATGTTGGTACTGTTTGCGAACGAAAAGCTTTGAATTGTAAATTCAATAAATTACCTTGTATTTTTTAATTGTTTTATGTCTCTCTCTCTCTCTCTCTCTCTCTATATATATATATATATATACAATGTGTCTGTTATACAAATCTGAATGTTTTTCATGGTCTGCATTCTGGAATTCATGATCTCAAATAAAGAATTATTGTAACTGTATAGATAATTAATATGTAACAGAAAAAAATACCACTTAACTATAAGCACCACATATTACTGCGCACACAAGCCTTACTGTATAATAGAACTTACAAAATCACTTTAGACAACACTAAGCACAAAATTCCACACACAACACAAGAAATATTGCACTTAACATTTGCATATCCTTCATTTGTAACTGGCCTAAAAACCATTAAACTTAGTTCGCAATATAAGGTAATTGTTTACGTTCCTAAACCAGGCCTTTATTTGCAGGAAACATTCCGAAACATGTAAAAAGGCTATTTTGGTAAAAATTAAGAAGCTCGGCGCCATACGATATTTTGGGAAATGGTTTAACATCATTAAATAGGACGATATCTACAAGAATTTTTTTAAAATTGACTTCGGAAAGTTACTTTTTTTTCAATTTAAAGTAGCGTAAAAAATTCAGCGCGGATGTAGAAGTTGTGAATAGGCGCGGAGTGATACAAATGCTTCGTGATGTTACAACTGTATTTCAATGTATAAAATTAAAACCAAACCTAACCTGACTTTACACATTTTCGGTATATTTTAATATAGGTATACAGTATTTTATAAATTTAAAACCAAATCTATCCTAACTGTAGAAGTTGTTTCTCAAATATCTACACACGTAAGGTTGCGTGACGTACCGCGGACAATGCGGACAACCTTATGCGCAGCACTGTGACGTAAGTATCACTCCGCGCCTATTCACAACTTCTACATCCGCGCTGAATTTAGTACCCTACTTTAAATTGAAAAAAGTAACTTTCCTACTTCAATTTTAAAAAAATTCTTGTGGATATCGTCCAATTTGATGGTTTTGAACAATTTCCCAAAATATCGTATAGTGCCGGAGTACTGCATTTCAACCCAATCAGCTGCTATTGTGCATTAATTACATCGTGGATTTAATAAATTTACTTATTTTAACAGTAGGAAGTACGACATTATCCAAAATATCGTAGGTGTCCTCGCTTGTAAACATTTACCAATAGAACTTGAGAAATCACTCATACACACACAATTCCACGCACAAAACAAGAAATATTGCATAGAACATGTGCACATCCTTCATTTGTAACTGGTCTGAAAACAATTAAACCTATCGCACTATTGATTTTAGTCATAAAATATCAAAACAGAAAGTATTGCACTGAACGTTAAAACAACAAGCATTTTACATCAGATATTAGTAACATAACTTCTTCCTGTAAATAGACAGCGTCGTGGTCAATTGAAAGTTCTGAAACAAAATAATAGCATACTGTAAAAGGTTATTAAAAACCTAATTATATATTAAAAACTAAGTTTTCTATTAAAAATATTAAATTATTTTAAACGAGTAAAATTCAAAAAAGTACACAGATACATAAATACATACATATACATAAACACACGACTATATATATATATATATATATATATATATATATATATGAAGTTATTATTATTACACAGTGGTGGAAAAAAGTATTTACAAGTGATAATAATAACTTCATAAAGTCAGTGCAACGGAAAAATAATGGACAATGTGAAAAAAAAAATATATATATATATACACACACATGTGTGTGTATTTGTATAAATATATACATATTTATATGTATATAATATAAAATGTCAAGATTGTAATCAATTATATGTGGGAGAAACAAACAAGAAATTAAAAGAAAGATACAATGAACATCTAAACTAAACAAATACAAATCAAATTCGGTTACTCATTGAATAAATAATCGACAAAGATTATATATATATAAATATCGCAATATGTATTCTTGTGTATTAATAAAGAACTAAGTCAAAATACAATTACAAGAATTATAATTGAATTTGAAATTCAAAGCTTTTCGTTGGCTAACAGTACCAACATCATCAGGAATATTAAACAATTAAAATTAACATATGTGCAAATTAGATCAAATAAATAGCTATGCCAAATCAATTACAATGTTGTTAAACTTTTATTTTAACCTAACCTAACATTACAAACACTGAATATAAATCTAAATTAGATAATATAATCAATGTTTGTAATATTAGGGCAGCAAAATAAAAGTTCAACAACATTATAATTGATTTGGCATAGCTATTTATTTGATCTAATTTGCACATATGTTAATTTTAATTGTTTAATATTCCTGATGATGTTTGTACTGTTAGCCAACGAAAAGCTTTGAATTGTAAGTTCAATTATAATTCTGGTATTTGTATTTTGACTTAGTTCTTTATATACATATATATAATATTTCTTATACTGTAATAATCTTACTTTTAACATCTAAAGCTTGTACAAAACGCTCCAAGAATCCATCAAAAGCAACATTTCAGCAACACTGTGAGATGCAGGTAGGACTCCAAATCATAGGTTCCCCCATCAAGCTAAGATTTTTAGAAAAAAAATAATGACATGTAAAAAAGGCCAGTAATAATTATATAAACTGTATATTGAATTAATACCAAAATATACTGTTACAGTACTAGAAGTAAATCTGCTAATAGCAAATTGATAATTTATCAATTACTAATAAACATGGTATTTATCTCCTACTTACACGTAATCGATTTTTGAAACAAAAACTAAATTATAAAGGGGGATGTCATTAAGTCAAAAAGTCATTAAGAATTAAAAGGAAATTATGAAAACATTCGCAAGTCTAACAAAATCAGAATTTTGGAAAATAGAAACTCCCCCACCCCTCCACTGCATACCTCAAACATGACTAATTTAACATGTTGGCTTCATTTTTTGTAAGTAAAAGCTAGCAAAGTGCCTGTAAATATAATTCATTTGCTATTGTCTCCCAAAAATAAAAAATTTTAACACAAAATTTAACTTTAAGAAAGCACTATTAGCAACCTTGGCACCATGTTTCATCCTGCACACACCTTATAGAATTACAAAACTATAGAATAGAACACAAAAATAAATACCATATATACAAAACACCCTTGCAAGAGAAAATGTGAGAATGAATTTTTGTAGCATAGTAACTTTTTACTGCTTCTAGTAATTACTTAACCCAACACACACACACCGATTGAAATAACAATAGCAAATTCAATTTTTTGTGTGTTTGTAAATGGCAAGTTAATTTACTTTCCGAGGCATACTCCCTTAAACAATTACGCTGAAACATTGAACAAGTTATATAATGATAAAAACTATCACGTTCATCACAATTTCACTTTATCTATATACATTTTCAAAAGTATGCTAAAGTTATGTTTGTTACATACAAGTTCATCTATTATTTAATGTTCATCTACAAATAATTTAATTTAACAAAATTACATTAATCTCAAATACAAAGTCGTTTGCTTATTTATCTTTCTTTTTACGGTAATGTAAAACATCATTAGGAATAAAAAACTAGTCAATGTTAGTTAATACCCTTACTTTAGTTTATTAAAATAAAAAATTTAAAGCATCACATGAATATCACGAACATGAATAACTCTTAACTGGTAGGTTAGAAATATATTATTATATGATGATGATATATTTATATATAGATGATCTTACTTTGAACATCTAGTGCTTCAATAAATCCTTGAACAATCCCAAGCATCACATAAGCTGACACATTGTGAAATTCAAGCACAACATCCAAATCATGTTCATATCACATTGGTTTTTAGCACTAACTCCTGTACTTTCACTATCTAATCACAGATTTTGAAAAAAAAACAAAAATAAGACAAAATGTAAAAAAAAGACAAGAGGGCAACTTCATTTTGGATGTATACTTTAATATGGCCTACTGTGTTATTGTAAAAGAAATAAATTTGCTTATATTAAATTGATATTGTAATATTAATGTATCAATTATATATATTGATATATATATTATGATTATATATATTCAATACTATATATATTGTTATTAAATATTTATAATTTGTTTGATTATAATATTATTAAATAATATAAATTATATTATATTATTAATAATTAAAATATATTAATATTTCAATATTTTTACAGTTAGATTTTTGAAATTAAATTTATATGTAATATCCTCGCAACATAACTGACAAAAATCAGTGGTTAAACACAAATGAACATAACATTCAATAAACTGTTAGAAACATTAACGGTCTTGTACTTGCAAGGTTTTAAAAAATCATAACCAAAACCACATGTGAATTTTTTTAGGCCACATAATTAATACCACCACATAATTGCTTCTGTAAAATGACAACCTATAATACATTATAATGTAGGTATAATAAATGAAATATAAGCAAACATTTATAACTACATAAATGTACTTACTTCATATTTATATGGCACGTATGTCGGAAAACTGTACTTGACTCCGTATTGTGCAACAAGTAGCTTCATAGTAAATTTTTAGGCCACAAGGAAAAAAACAAATGAATTAACACTTCAAGATAACCTTGAAACAGTGGCGCCACAACGTATTTCCTCTCCGTGATATAAGTTTTAACTAATGTCCCAAACAAAAGGTTTTAGTTAGTTACAAAACTATTATACTGTAAATACGAATTAGTTCATTTACCATAATCAATATCTAAGTGTTGTTGTTGTTCATGACGAGCTGGTTATTAATTATTTATTATACTTGTTAAATTTTTAGCTTACACTTGGAGGAACGATTAATACGAAATCGTTTCCTCCAAGTGTAAGTTAACAATATAACAACCTTTAGTTAACAGGTCAGGTCGCCAAGCGCAATAAGTAATAATCAACATATAGCCTATAATAAGTCCCAGATGATAACTTCATCACTTCACTAAATAGAGATAAATCCGGGAATTATAACTTTACTATAAATTATCACTTCGTTTTCTTATTAATATTTTGTTTGTACAAAATGTTTTTCCTATTAGTAAATATTAAAATAAGCATTAATTTATATTGGACTGATATTGTGTACTGGGTTTACTAGATTATAAAATGAAAAAGAATAATTGCAAGATAAGATATAATATGTAGGACTTTGGGAATATTCGTCAAGGGAATTTCAAAAAATAATTACTCAAATAATTACGTCCCATTTTCCATCGAAGTTGATGAGCAAATGTAATTTGTTGTTTGTGTAATATGTTTGTTAATAGGAAGATTCGCTCAATCGCGGTTGACTTTATGCGAGCTTTTTAGTTAAGGAAAATGGGTTTTTCATATTCTACCAAAAATAATATGGTAAAATAATAAGCTAAGAAAAGGCTTTAGTGTAATTAATTACTTTATAGCTACTATTACTTATGAACATTTGTTTTATAGGACCTTGAATATAATTTGGTAGCCATATATGACTAATATAAATGCATATACTGTATAACACACCGTGGAAACAGTTTATTTTAACGACTAATTTTATGAATTCGTTCAAGCCGTGCCCACTAATTATCTAATGACAGTGTTTTAGACCGACTGTAATTTTTCCGAATAATAGGTTGAAGCATTTCCCCTCTACATGGTAAATGTTTAGGTAAATTTATTTGAAAAGACAAATTCCGCTGAAGTATTTACGTAAATGCCCTTGTACTTAAATACATCATTTGCGAGAATTTACTCTTTATTCTTGAAAATCAAAATGAGGGTTATTACTTTTTATTTGCTATCATACAGATCGTAATTAAAATAAATTAAAAGTATAAACTTACAGTTCCGTTATTTACATTAACCTTTCTTCGCTAGCAATCTAGAAATAATTCATTTATTGTCATCCTTTGTTTACGGTTGTACACTATGGTTAATATTATGCAATAACATTCACTAATTTTTTTAAAATCAGTATTAAAATATTCTTTTATATTGATATGTTAGTTGTTACATGGTGAGCTTGGCAAAGGAATTTATTACGGCAATTGAATTCTTTTACCGATGACAACAAGTTGAGTGAGGGAGCTGAGTAAGACCAACTGAATATCAATCTCTAGGAAGGAAAATCAAATCTTACCTAATGATGGCGATTTCAATGAAATGTGGTTTACAGGTTGTGTGGTTTAAAAATGTGTGTCTGTGTGTGTGTGTGTGTGTGTGTGTGTGTGTGTGTGGAATTCATCATATTCTACATTTAAATTAAATGAACAACGATCATCCAACTTGTTTATAGGAGGGATATAAATATACAAAATTCGCATAGATAAATAGTGGAAAATTTGCTAACATATTCAACGGCATGAAACGGATTTCGATTCTAATTGAGATAAAGATTAAAATTCAGAATTACAAAAAATAATAAATGAAAATTAAAAAAAAAAAAGAATCGACTTACCAAAAAAATTCCTACTGTATAATTTCAAGTTACGAAAAAAGAAAGTAATATTTTCCTACTCCGAAAACCTATTTAATCATAGGCATATTATACCCACAAAAATTTGAATCGCTTTATTTCCCAAGGTTAGTTATAATTGAGAGGTCTTGAAATGTATTGTAAAATTTATTTCATAATATGTAAATGTTACTGAACCTAAATGCACACTGAAATATACTTTAAAGTTTACAATGTGTTAATCAAATGAATTCCTAGATATAGTCTGTTAAGAGTCTTAACTTAACTAGGGTTTCTGTAAACGCAGATGCTGTGAGCATTCCACTCTTATCTCTCCAAACATAAACAGCTAGCGGTCAATGTACAAATAACAGTGAGGCGACTTAGCTTGCAATCCACGTTTCCACCAATACAACAATTATTAGTAGGCCTATAGTGTTTTTGTGTGTGTATAGAATTATATCCATTTTAGAAATATGTATTTCAATCGTATGAATGATAACAATTTTTGGTACTTACATATAAACGCCGAGATAAATTATATAATAAAAACCTTTATTTAAACTGTAGCCGGAGGCTAAGATGAAAGTTTGTGTTTATAAATTAATTAAGTTAATTTCAATACTTTGACTACACATAAAAGAGATTTGCTCAAAATATGCTGCATTATATTTGAATGTAATTAAAAAGTTTAGCCAGTTATCATCTTTATAAAATCCAAACTATATGAAACTAAGCATATACATATTTTTAAATAAGTATGTAGTTATACATGTGTAACTGGTAAAAAATTATAATAACATTTAATTGCAAGTTCATTTATTACAATAAAACTATATGCGATAAAATTTCATTTAAATTTGTTGAAAAAATCTTGTAGTCTAGAATTTGTTTTTCTACAATGTAGCTCTAAAACGGTTGTAGTTTAGACACCCGTTACTGGGGGTTTGTAAATACCCGTCAGGGCTAGGTGACATTGCTAATAAAATAATAATACGGACTGTTATCGTCTGAGTTAATAGCCTGTAACTAATTTATTAATGTAATATAGATTAATCACTTCAACATTAGTTTATGACTATCCAACCTTTGGATTTATGAAAGTTCAAGTGATTAATTCTAAATGCGTTTTTAATGAATATGGTAATAAAAGTAAAATTTTACCCTACTTGTGTGATTGTTGGACTGAAATATTACAAGAGGAATTTAATACTAGTACTGATATTTTACACTTCGAGTTCAAACGCAATGGTTTTAAATCACTTTTAATAGAAAATACTTCGTTTTTTTAAATACTTTCACTGCCTACACAGTTACAAAAAAAAAAAAAAAAAAAAAAAACTGATGCTCACAGATGTTTCAGCATAGACAACCAATTTGCATGGTTAAATGAATGGTTTGAGTATGATTGTGATAACCGATGTTTTTGGAACGGGTGTATCGTAAGAAATATCTCTTGGGAGCTTTTTTAAAATGAATAACTAATATTGTAATGAACATCTTTAAAATATCTTAAATATGCAACGTCTTAACACTAAACAGTAATTTTTTGTAATGTTTAATATTATTATCAATGCAAATATTTTGCCTGCCTTATTAAAGATTTGAACTCACAACTAGTGATATGTGATCAAAAATTTAATTTCAATGTATCAGTGATGGTAATGTTTATTTAAATAATGTCATTTTACGTTTACACATTATCAGGTTGACTCAACAGTTAGAAATTAAATATCTGTGAATGAGTATTTTTCTTTTCATTGTAGACATCTGAGATTTAGGAAATAGCAATATCAAACATGGAATATAATATTTCCTTTACTTGTCAATTTTTGAATTATGTGTTTTTGTGTGTAATTTATTACTTCCCTCGAAATAAAGATTTTTTAATGGAAATAAACTTTTGAGATTAAATAAAAATGTCAACAGAAAATAGCTAAGTACATGCGGATAGAACTATGCTATAGCCCTCATATGAAACGAACGATTTCATATATAGAATATAGGGTGTGGGATTTTAGCAAAAACATTAATTTCATTTATGGAAAAACAATAATTACAGGACATAGTTTTTGAACAAGCCTTTTTGTAATTTGGAAACAGTATCAATATTTTATATATTTTATCACAACTTTAACTATTTGAGGCTTATTGTATTACTGAAAGACTTGTTAATTTTAATTGCTACATGGAATAATTGAACTAAAAAAATATGTAAACCGTTTATAATTACCTTTTTGGTCCGTTCGATGCTTTAGTAACTTAACACAATTAACGTTTTGTTTTTCAACCAATTTAAAGCAAACACAGTTAATACAACTGATAAAAGAAACTAAATGTAATACTTTATATGCATGTAAACCGTTATTATAAACTTATTTCACAATTCCAATAAAACGTACCCCAAATAACTTGGTATGGTCTGTAACAAATGCTTCTCAACACAACACTGAATTGGAAATACGAAAAACCTCTGCTGACGGATAGATATTTATGTGGTAAGTAAACAAACATGATGACATTCATGCCCCTTTTTCTTTGGAGCCAGCTGTTACGCCCTTTGTTTCACGTTGACTGACAGGCAGTATAAACCATGCCTTTGAAAATACATTACAAAACAAAAAAATTTCATGGCTGAAAGTTAACAATAAACTTTACAGCCTGTAAGATAACGGAGAATAGCGCTTTTTTCCCCCACAACTTTAATAGGACGTTTCTCTAACACCTTCAAGACATGGTCAGGGCATTAGTAACCCAAGGAATATCATAGTCTTTTTATAAGGTAGTGGATTTTATTAAACTGCTTTACAAATCTACACCTTTATGCAATTTTATCGATTCTTTTATTATAACATATTGCCAATGTAAGAAGTAATTAAGCCTACTTACTATCCTGTTACATCACCTTAACTAAATTAAATGATTTTTTAAATTGAAAATTATCATATAATTTTACATATAATTACATTTTACATTGTCTTAGGCATACAGTATATTAATGATAATGGAATCAATCTAATGACACACGGTATTTGAATATATTGTTTCTGTTTTTGCGAATTAATTCTTCAAATATTTACCTAATAAAATGTTTAACAAAGAAATATATTCCAATAAACATCAACAATATAGTTAGCAAAAAAAAATATATACATATTACAATAATTATTTTTCTAATAATTATTTCCTATTATTTCACTCTTTGTATTTGTAAGTTGAAAAATTAATTTGAACAATATTGGTATGTTACAAATGTAGAGAGTCTTAAAAACTATTTTGCAAAGAGAAAGATTACTTTCGATGTATTAATTAAGAGTCAATATAATGTTATATGTAGAAAAGTTTTAGGAAACGTTTGAAAAATAATAACTTGTATCATATTACTTATCGTTCTGTAATTACACTTTCCTTCAACACGATGTTTAAATATTTACAATTGTAATAACATACTTTATAAGTTATGCTATAACCAAGTCGAAAGTTATTGCTGTATTACACTTACATTATCATAAACATATACCGTAGTATTTTGAAACCTGTCTAATGACACACACTGTTTGATTATAGTGTTTCTATTTTTCAGAATTAGGTTTTAAAATATTTACCTAATTAAATTCTTATCAAATACATTTATTTTAAATGCTAATTAAAAAAATATAATTAACGGATTTGACTCTTTATGTATTGTTCTTAAGTTGACAAATGAATATGGACAATATTTGTATATTACAAAAATATAGGTTACAAAAATAACTATTTTGCAAAGAGAAAGATTACTTTTGATTTCTTAATTATGCGTCAATATGATGTTAAATATTGTAGAGTTTTGAAAAATGTTTTAAAAATTAACACTCTAAAATTACTAAAGTTTTGTAAATACTAACTACACTCTTACTCAATACGATGTTTAAATATTTAGAGACATAATAAGACACTTTCATGTGCTATGCTATAACTAAAAAATTGCTACATTACAATTACTTAGATAACGATAAGTTTAAACCGTAGTATTTTGAAGAATTATTCAAAAGTATTATTACAAACTACTTTTCAATTACTAATTATGTATTAATTAAATATTTATTACTAATTATGTATTAATTACTTTTAAAAATTCGTATATTACTTGCATCTTATTAGTTGATTAGTTTTATAACTACACAATTTTTAAATATTTACAGAAATAATAATAATGAAAGGTTACTTACCATTTATGAATTTAAAGGAGTTGTGCAGTGAACGCCTGCGGAGCGGCAATACGATAACCCGCAACAGACCTTGTTTAGTTGGTCTTCATGCACCTTGATTATTTGAAATGCGCGTAAGTTGGAACAGACCCTGATTAGTTGACACATTGATTAGTTGAAATGCGCGTAACTTGGAACAGACCACGATTATTTGACACATTGATTAGTTGAAATGCGTGTAACTTGTTTAATTGAAAGTCGTGCACCTTGATTAGTTGGTCATCGCGCACATTGTTCATTTGAAATTTGCGTATACCTTGATTATTTGACACCTTGTTCATTTGAATGGGACCCGAATGTAGGTCGCTCAAGAGTTCCTGCTTTGTTACAAGTACATTGTTGACAAACACATGTGTCTGTAGTTGTCATGTTTTAAAAGTCCTTTTTTGTTTGTTTTTAATTATAAATAAATATTTTCTGTGTTTGTTGTTTTTGTGTAGTGAATTTAGGTAGTGTTAAACCTTAAATGAAATAGTAAAATTGAGTTCTTCAACATATTTATCAAATCCTGTGTTTATAGGCCTACAAACAGATGTTGTTTACGCCAGGTGTTTTCCGGTTTATTTCAATAAATTGTTTGGTTTAAAATTTCGAGATTTTAAAAATTGTATTGAGTGGAATTAATTAGAATCACTATTATTTTATGTGTAGCTTATATTTTTTAAATTTTAAACAACTGTTTAAGGAAATTAAATAATAAAAAATATAATTGTGACATTTTAATTTATTTCTAATTTAAGGTAGGTTTTTAAAACCTTATATAGAAACCTAAAACACACAAAATGTGATTGTATATAAAAATATTCTATTATATTTATAATTCAAAAGCTGTTTTTAGAGAAAATATACTACAGTATCAGATGAAAGTATTACTAATGAGAAAAAAAGTCAAAGTAAATTGCTACTAAGGCCAGGAAAGAAAAAAATTAATTTATTTACTTTTTATTTTATAATTACCATTAATATAGGCCTAAATATGTATATAATGTGATATAATCACAATATCAAGTGGCAAAATAGAATGCGTATTTCCTTGCAATATTCCATTTTCCCCTTTATACAATATATGGTGTTCAACTATTAATTTGTTTGTTACTATTTATTTGCTATCTTTTTTTTCGTTCCTAATTTATGCAGCTGATGGTGGTGTATAATTTCTCATTCTATCCGCCTCTTATAATGCTTCATTATTACAAGGAACCTTTCTCTTATAATTTCATATATATCTTGAAGTAATAGATTCCTAGCTAAGGGAAAGTTGGCTCCGTGCCAAAGTCCTGAATTTCAAACACGTAGTTACTCAGTTCGAATCCAACCGGGCTATCAAGTTTTTATATTTTAAATAATGAATAAATATTTGAAAAAACTGAGTTAACGTCAATTCTCATCCACTACAAATTTTTTTAAAATGTATTTGTACTTGATTGGATGAATAAAAACGTATTTTATTAACGATATAAAATTTGTACAAGATATAGGACGTCAGGAGAGTGTGAGCTAATAGGAGGATTGGATAATAGCTATAAATTTGTGTGCATATCTAATTATCAGTTGCATGTAGTGTGTTTCCACGACAAAGGTACTGCTTGCACCTGTGTGTGCCCTCTGGTAGAGTTTTTATAAGAAAACATTTTGTTTTGTGGTTGTTTCTTTGTATTCATTTTATGCTTGTCTTTTCATTCATTGCACTCGTATGTAAGCATCTACGAGGCACAATGACGTGCTTGTGAATGGCTGTTAACGCAACATGCCTCCATAACTCACTCTGCTTTAGAATTCCCCTGAATTACTGACTCGCTGCGGTTTATTAAACCTGAATTGAATCTTTGTTTCGTGTGTTAAGGCGAACAGTACATTAGGGCTGTGATCGCTCGATAGAGTTGTGGGAGGGTTGAGGTAAAGACATAAATCCATTCTGGTAATGAGCACAGGCACCGACTTTTGAAAAAAATATTGGCAGGTCCAGTCCATTTTCAATGATAAAGCTCACATCACCTATGATTTATTACAGGTATAGGTCAAATTCTATAAGCTGGCACTTCACTCTTAGGCAGAATTGTGTATGCGTCGTTCAGAAAACATCAGGCACTGTCGTCATCCCCTTATCGGAGCCATAAATTGCGGCCAAGCCTTAGACAATCCAATTAGCACGCTTCCGTAAATGCCCTATTTACATTTTTTGCTATTTTTACTATTTATTAAAAAGTATTAATAAGTAACAAAATAATGAGACAACCCTATAAGTCAGAGGAAGTCTAAGGTTCGATGTTTTTTAAAATGACCTGCATTACCTCCACCTTCCCCTCGTCCTCGGCCTCTCGAATATATTATGTGTGTTAAATGGTTGAAATATTAAATACCTTACTTTAGAATTCATTCCATGGGATTGTTGTCATTATGTTCATTAATAAATCTTTTAAAGTTGAATTGTTTTAGCGGGAGGGACACGTGCCTCCATTGATGAGGATCTGCCAATGAGTGTTGGTAGTGGAAATTTGATTCATACATAAAAGTAAAAAAATGGCGTGTGAAACCCATATTTAAGAAATTGACTGAAGTAAAACTTAGTTCCCCGTGAGAAATAGTTTAGTTTAAACTGCGCGTGGGACTCCTTCCGGCGTGGCCAGGCCGATCACCGCAGACAAAGCAGTCAGTTTGTAACGAAGTCCTGAGTGCTGGGGATACTCTGCTACTCCTGATGAATCTATTTCATACAAGATCCTGCACAGTGATGTGTTAGGACAATAGGTTTTCTTTCATTATGTATAAGTACGGTTACTAATTTAACAGGTACTATTTGTAAACGTTTGGTTTTATGGTGAAGCTGGAATACTACAACAACGCTAGAAGCTTGTCGTATCGGTAATATTTCAGTTATTGTTTTTACTCTTGTAATACAATGTAAGTAACTTTCTGTCCAATCGTAAGTAGCCATAATTGAATTTAAGCCTTTTATAGGCGTTTGTTTGTCATAAAACAAGTAACTACTGTTTGACTTAAAAAATATTTTTCTCTAAATTTTAATATTTTATAGCTAAAAATTGTAGAGATGCTTTTACATATTCTGGAGTCAATTTTTTCATTGCGAAACAGTTTTTCTCAAATATCAGTTCATCATCAGGCTCTGTCTGTCTTTCTATCTACCTCTCTATTCTACTGAATCTATATACATCTCTCTGTTTCTCCCTCTTTCTGTCTGCTCTCTCTCCCTCTCTCTATCTCTCCCTCCCTCTCTCTCTCCCTCCCCCTCTCCCTTTCCCTCCCTCCCTCTCTCCCTCCCTCCCTCTCTCCCTCCCTCTCCCTTCCTCTCTCTCCCTCTCCCTCCCTCCCTCCCTCTCTCTCTCTCTCTCTCTCTCTCTCTCTCTCTCTCATATTATATCTGTCTATCTATCTATCTGAAATAGGACACAAGAGCACTGTAATAAAAACAAATACATTTGTAAACGAAATTAATTATTTGGACAAGGTTTGTTTTTTTTACCTAAACGAAGATTAGTAATGTCACAGGACGAAACATGAATGCTCTATCAACTTTAGGATAGCAAGCATACATGTCTATAAAGGGAAAAGAAAAACCCACGGTATTAAATATATGGAACAAAACCGAGCCTACTTAAATATTAAGTTATTTAAATATTGCAATAAAGACAGAAAAAGGACTACAAAGTTTATATGTAATCATAATTTATACTAGCTCCGATCGTCAAGGACAGTTGATTATCATTTGTGTTTGTTTACTTTGTCAACTGTGTATTTTAGTCAGAGTTCATTGTCTGGTTTAGACATACCATTCTAACAAAAAGAAGTACGGTAAAAGCTCTTTGACACGGCATTCTACCATCCGGAACGTTCTATTAACCGGCACATTTTCAAAACAAATCAGTATAGTACCATACTTGTTGTTACAAGATGTTACTCATACAGTACAAAACAGATGTCAATTAACCAACCTAACCAAGAAATAGTTCAAGAAAAAGTTAACGTATCATGGGGTAATGCTGCAGTCGCTTTTACAACGGTGTAACATTTGTTGTAGGTGAGAAATGCTACTCGGCTCAGGAAGTGTTGCAACTGCATATGCTCATTCAAAATTTGTTGAAAACGTGTCATCGCATATGAGAGTCAGACGTCCGTGATGGATTTAAAAATCATTAAACATTATAAAGTCATAAGTATTTGTGTAGTTAAGTGTAATGATGAATGTTTTGTGCTATTTTAGAAACAACAATGAGTGTCTTGACAAACATAAATCAAACAGAATTAAACTTGTCTAAGTAGACTTTGCTTTATATAAACGAAGTAAAAACTTGTTTTCTTGAATGCTAAAAGCCAGATTTGGATGCCTTTTATCAGTTACACGTCACCTTTTTTATCAGTAAGTTCAACGTTACACATCATCACTATTTTTTCCATTTCGTTTCATTTAAAGGTTATTCAGAGAATATTGTTCCAAGTAATAGAGTAAACAAACGCGATTCGAATTATCTCCTCACGTGGATTGTTTATTCCGATAAAAGCGCCATCTAGATGCCATTTATTTGATCTGATATAAACCCTATTGGCTTGAAAACTTTTAAAACCTGAAGATTGTTTAGCAACGTTACCTGAATTTTGTGTTGTGGTTTTTAATTTTATAAGTTGTATTTAATATTTCTGCCAGAAAAATCTTGGAAGAACACTGTGTAACCCAGTGCTACCCATTACGGTTAGGCATGACAAATTTGTTTTATTTTTGTCTGTGACTTTCGTAAATTGTTTGTGTTGAAGTATTTGATTCTTAAATGACAAATATGTTATATTTTTGTCTGTGACTTTAGTTCGTAAATTGTTTGTGTTAAGATATTTGATTCTTCCTCATTAGGGATTGTAAAAGGTTTAACAAGTGCTAATATGTACAGATTAAAGCGTCTATGGCAATCATTGACAGGCAAGTTTTGGTTTAATTTTAAAGTTAATAGAGAAAGTTCTCTAATTACATAGGTTTAAGATGAATTTAACATGTTTGTATCTTTAATAACTACTAAGCTTTAAAATTCAGTTAGCACAGATGAAATCAACAAGAATGATAACATGTTACGAATTTGGTACTTTACTCTTAAATAATTTAATTTCTTCATGTGTTAATAGGTTTTGTTTTGTTAATTTTTTTTATCATGATAGACATTTGAATATATACAATATCAAGAGAACAGTTGTACAATATATTACAATAAAAATATGGGCAAAAATAACTAATATTACAAATTACCAAAGATTAAAACTATATGTACATTTCGATGACCATGCCATTATCAGACAGTCCTATTACAAAATTATAATCTTGAATACAATAATTTACAAACTAGACTGACCTAGGTAATATTAGTATCTTTTATTGTTTTTGTGGTTTTGGAGTTTTTGCCAATATTTTTATTGTAAACGTTTAGAATTGTATTTAATCATCCTACTTTTATAAACAGCATCGTTTACGATTTTTCCAAATAGTCTTTTCTTTTTATTACATGTTCAATGTTCAGAAATAACTAGCTTTTATATAAATTTCACACATCTTTACTTTTATGTATGTAAAAATTTTATATAAATTAACATTCACAACCTATTCTTATTGACGTCGCCATCAACATGGAGACTTGAGCCAGCTATGCTAGGAATATAACTTGCCTTTTGTACTGTCTTACTATACCTTCTATAAACAGTCATTATTCACTTTAACTACATTTGTTTGTTCTTTTTTTAGCCTGCAACATTCTATTTACATCCCATATAATTCTGGAAAACCAGGTTTTCTAAATATTTTTCACTTCCTCATAATACCATTTGCTTGGGATCTTTCCTCCAAATCTTAATTCTTACCATGGTTAACGTACTAGAGAAATTTTAGAAATTTTATCTCATTTGTTTGAATCCTCCTTTATTCTCTTTACGTCAATGTCTGAGTTTCTAATGCATCCTTACTATAAAAAATAGAACACACATCTAGAATATCAAGTGCTTATTTTTCTGGGATGTCTTTCCTCCTTTGTAAGTTAGCATGGAAAATATCTTTCATATCCACAGGTGCTTATTTTTCTGGGTTTTCCCTCCTTTGTAAGTTAGCATGGAAACTATTTTTCATATATACAAGTGCATATTTTTCTGGAATTTTCTCCCTTTGTAAGTTAGCATGGAAACTATTTTTCATATATACAAGTGCGTATTTTTCTGGAATTTTCCCTCCTTTGTAAGTTAGCATGGAAACTATTTTTCATATATACAAGTGCTTATTTTTCTGGAATTTTCCCCCTTTTTAAATTAGCATGGAAAATATCTTTCATATCCACAGGTGCTTATTTTTCTGGGTTTTTTCCCTCCTTTGTAAGTTAGCATGGAAACTATTTTTCATATATACAAGTGCTTATTTTTCTGGAATTTTCCCTCCTTTGTAAGTTAGCATGGAAACTATTTTTCATATATACAAGTGCTTATTTTTCTGGAATTTTCCCTCCTTTGTAAGTTAGTATGGAAACTATTTTTCATATATACAAGTGCTTATTTTTCTGGAATTTTCCCCCTTTGTAAGTTAGCATGGAAACTATCTTTCACATCCACCTTTTCCTTGCCATATCTGCTCCCCTCTTCCTGCATTTCCTTGGTGGTTGTTGTTGACCTTTATTTCTGTAAAAAATTTCAGTTCATATAGTTTTCCATTTCTTCCCATGTATTAAACTGAATCTGTATTTTGTCTTTGTAGTTTTTTCGAATACTTGGAATCATCCACAAACTTAATTCTTTTTTTTTTTGTTTTTCCCAATCTTCTTTTAGATTTTATTTAGTAATTTATCATTTAAGAATAAACATTGAAAACATTTCAATTCACTTGCTCAAGCTATTTATTTTTGTCCATTCTCAATCCTATTTCTTTACACTTCCTCAGTTTTATGTACAAGTACTTTTGACATTCTGTATTTTGTATCTTCACTTTCTAACCTCTCAGTGTCTCATTCTTTTGCAGGCTCATAATAATTTTCATACAGCTCCTCTACACATCTTTTACTCTTAAAATCTTCCTGCTCTGATGGTTCTCTGAAATCTCTCATTCCATTGAACAAATTCTTTGTTTTGTGTTTTTCAAGAATCACTGTCTCTTAAGTTTTCAGAGTCATTTCTTTTCTGTTTCTTGCATTTTTTTCTGATTCGCTCATATTTTGGTAACAACATATTAGAAGCAGAACTCATTATGGAAACTTCAACCGTAACCTAATACTTTACATCCTCAAAAATGAATTCTTGTTAACACCCTGGAGCAGTACAAAATATACAAATTTACTAAGATTCAAATAAAAACGCTCTAATAGGACAAAATTTAATTACATAAACTGGCCAAATTATTGGAGACTGCTTTTAAAACTATGCCACTAGGCTCTTCATTGCATCTCTATAACCAACATATACTCCAACGATGATTGGCTGGTACAATTAAAATGTTATGACTTAATTAGTTATTTTTAAATTTAACTATATGCAAGTCATAGCATAAAGTATTCATTTGAATACATTCCTAGGCATGGACAAAGAATTCGACAAGTAAATTTATCACCTACTTGTGGAAAAAGATTTTATATAGTGTAAAAGTAAATAAACAGGTGTACTAAACTATCAAGTATTTTCTTCATAATACCTAGATAGTACAAAGAAAACTACCTAATGTGTTTTGCTGAACCTATACGTTTCATCTATAATCTAGAACATTCGTTCTGTTATAGATTTTATATATATAGTCTTTTAGAAATTTTACTCTTGTATTTTGGTGAAAATAAATACTATTCTAATAAGTATACATGTTCATCGCAAAGGTGAGCGTGTTTGTATGACTGGGTTTTGTTCAGATCAACTAAATTTTGTTTAGTAACTACATTCACATAACTTCAGAATGTACGTATATTATGGCAAGGCTCATTTAACATTAACACATAAACAAGTATTATAAAAGAATAGCTTTATAAGTAAATTCCTACTGAGGTCATTATGGTATTGAGTGAACACCATGGTAACTGATCAAGGTAGTACAGTTTCTACAAACTGTACAAATTTCTAGGTACTGGAAAGTTGGCGCAGTGCCAAAGAGCAGTAGTCTTCCCAGTTCCCTGTTTGAATCATAGACCTCCAAATTTTTATAATGTAATTATTGAATAAATATTTAACAAATCTTTAATAGGATTTATTGTCATCCACTATAGGTTTAAAAAAATGTATTTGAACTTTTAGATGAAGAAAAACTTATTTTATTAACGATTGAAAATTTTTACAAGATATATTTCAGGAGAGTGTGAGCTAATAGAAAGAATTTAATAAGTACAAGGTAAATTGATTTTTCTCTAAATTAAATCTTACCTGCTACTAGACTAGAAGCATACAAATCAATAACCTACTTACATATAACCTACAAGTGCATATCAATAACCTACTTTTGTGTAATGGTATGTTTTTCTTAATTAAAATTTTCTGTATAAATCAATAATCTACTTAATCGAGCCATCGAGGCCAACCTTGGAAGCTCGTAATAAGAAGTAAGTAATAACCTACTTAAGCATAAAATTGATATTTAACCTCTCTTCCTCCCTCCCCCTCTTTTTTCATTCTTTCTCACGCTTTCTCTCTCTCTCTCTCTCTCTCTCTCTCTATATATATATATATATATATATATATATATATATATATATATATATATATATATATATATATATCATGTGTGTGTGTCTGTGTCTAATCAAGCTATAAATAAATCATTTTGGCAGAAACATTCAGGAGTGGTTCATCCATATAGCCAACCTAGGTGGTTACCTAGGGTGCGAAAATTGGAGGGACACATAATTGAGGATTATTTCTAATGATAATTTAGGCTCCTAATTATTAATAAGTTATTAAAAAAAACACGCTATATGCAAAGCCATTGTTACTTTTCATTTTAACTATTTTTGTAATAATTACCTGTAAGATTGGCATTACTTTCATCTACATATACGAGTTATTAATCAAACAATATAAAACAAAATTCTTTGGTATAGCAAATTATTTAAAAAATTACATTTACCAAGCTCTATATCCGGCAGACCCAAATGAAGTGGCTTTAATGAGGGCAAAAATTTTGGTTTTCTTATGGTGTCAAAACCTAAGGGTCTGGCCTGAATATATTGTAGACATTTTCAAATTTTATTTCAGATTTATATTCATTTTTAAATTAGTGTGCTACAGAAATCTGAATGATTATAGAACTTTTCAAAGAATAATCCTCCACAGTTTATTAATCAGTTTTTCCATTGGAATAGGAATGTCTTTTCATCATGATTTTTTTGATAATTGCAGTTCAGAAGTTGTGAGATACAAATTGGGCTCATTTCTGTGCATCTTATGGGTAATTTATGTAGTTATGGGTAATCTTGGTCGTTTTAGTCATGTATTTAAAAAGAGTTATTTACAGTAAGCCTACCATTTTTTTAATTAATCGATTTTTAAAAATATGTGTTTAAAATAAACTATTTTCAACATTTCATAGAATTTATATTAAAAACTACTAACTATACTTTGTTATTTACATGAGAGTGAGTTTCAGGTGAGCTTTTTTTGTTTGTTAAACTGTTATTAAATAAAAACATCTTATAGACAAAAAGCGTTTGAAACTTTCCTAAAATTTAAATTTCAAAGTTGCTTGTTATAATCATCTTGAATTCTCTGATTAAACTATAATTAAATGATACTTAACTAAGTGGATACGAAAGGTCCTACTTGCTGACTAACAAGAAACAATCCCGTACAGTAGAGGCTTTGCTTCTTAAAAGGAGCGATTGTTTCGAAATGCATCTGCAAGTAAGCCCTTATGTATTCACTTAGTTAAGTATTATAGTTAAGTATCAAGTTCTAGAACAATATTGTAGTAGTTCGCTACAAGAGTATAGTTCTAGTAGATGCTATGGGGAGGTGTTTGTAGTAAAATGACATTGGAATTAATTATTTATTTATAATTATATCATCTGGAAATGCATACTCATGTGTGTGCACCTGCAAACATGCATACACATTTTGCTCAGCTAATGTTACTGAAACTTTATACCTGTAACAAATATCTTGATATTGATTGTTTTTGTAGTTGTTTTGGTTTTGGGGATTAACTGAAAAATCTGGGTTTCAGATTTTACCAACATGTTTGATCTGAGGTAAACCATTTCCTGTCAAAGTTGCTTGGAGTTTGTATCTGCATGGGATGGTGATAAAAACAAATAAGTGGAATATAACAAAGATTTTAAAAATGGCATTAAATTGCCATGAACACTTGAAGTAGGAGAGTATCATGTTGTCAGGGATGCTTTCTTAAATATTTTTCTTCTTTCTCGTATTTCAAAAAGAAAAATACGAGTTAGGAAGATTTGTAAAATTTAATTATTAAACTGAAGACGATTCTGCTTTTGTAATCAAAAGTGAGAGATGTATTTTCCAACTAATTAAATGTTTTAAATTTTATGGTCTATTATTGGTCTTAACCAACCAAATCCATAATTCAGTATTGTACAAAGTTAGAGGATAGCCTAAAATGCTATTTAATGCTGCTTTACTTAAACACGTTTCATTAAGGATAGTAATAATGTTAATAAGCAAATAATAATACAAAACAAAGTAACATTGTTAAAAGTATTGTAAAAAAACTACACTAAATTCCTAAAATAAATTTCCCTTGTATAAATATATCAAGCGAATTACACACACACACACACTCACACACGTACATACCACACACACAAACATACAAATACACACACAAACCTTGTGTTTTTGTTCAATAAAATGGAAATGAATAAGAAGGCATGATTAAAAATACAAAGAAAAAGCTAAAAAGTAAATCACATTATGGATCAATGTAGTACAAAATTTTACATAGTTTTTTTCAGCAAATATTCATAAATTTTTGTTTTACCTTAGAAATAGCAGTTTTAATTAAACCCCTTTTAATAATTGCAAATTTGACACCTTTCAACTGTAATTAAACACTCAAATGTATTATATGATTCATATCACACAAACCATTTCAATGAATCAAACGCTCTGTGTTTTCACCGAGTATTCAGTTAATTATTCCTGTATAGTAATTGTTTTGTTTTGTTTTAGGAGAAGAAGTTCATGCAGATATGTCTCCAGACTCGGGGATTAACGAACTAGCAGGTCTAAGTCCTGAGGAGCAAGAGAAACAGAAGCAAGAATGGATGGCAGAGTTAGCGAAGGTGAGCTTTATATTATTGTTTCGGATATTTATTTTCAATTTCCACATAATCTTATTTAGCAAAAAAATGTATTACGGGCAATTCAGAGAGTCATCAGGAATGCAAAAAATATTATAAAAACCTTCGCTCATGCTCCAAAAATTAAAAATTTTGGAAAATAGAAATAACCGAGGCACACAAACTTTATAAGAATTATAAAACTCTTATTTTTTGGCGATAATAAGTCGCAAAAGGATGAAACAAACTCTTACAGATGTTAAACAGAAAATACTGCATTAAACATATACACGCCTTTTATTTTGATCCCCATAAAAATGATTGAGCTTACACCATGCATAGGTTGTTAAATTGGTATGTTGAAGTTGATTTTTTTCAAAATGTGTAATTTTTTTGGAGTCACTAGCAAGTTTAATTACATTTAAAGGCATTTTGCGAGTTACGTCATCAAAAAAATAAAGTCGAAAAATTGAATTTGTAACATTTTAGGTGTGCTGTAGAGAGAGAAGGAACTACTATTTTCCTAAATATTAAATTTTTGGGGTGTGTGACAGTTTTTATAATTTTTTTGGATACCTAAGGACTTTCTGCAGCGCCAGGTATAAATTTTTTTTACTAAAATCGATTACATGGAAACTGGAAATAATTATCTTTTTTGGTTTTAGTATTGTTTTTTTAACACACTGTGTTATTGTAAAATTTTTATAAAATGATTAATATTAAATATTTTTTCATTATGCATTTTTAAACTTATCTTGAATTTGTAATGTAATGTATCGATGTCAGTTTTGGCACTATTTTATTTGTAGATATTCTGTTCGACCGTAAACAATTTATTATGAGGTCTGTGGTATTAAGAAAGTTTGCAGATGATGTGGGTGGTATTCTACTTAATAATATTCATTTATTGGCTATCCAGGTAATGTAACCTAACTTTTTTTGAATAATTTTTATAGGTTACTTGAGGAACTTTATATTACTAACACCCCTGTTTCAGCTCTTTAACATGTTTGGGTTTAAAGCATCTTTCAGTTGATTTTGAATGGTTAATGTTTGATTTGGTGATTTGTCTTCTGCTTAAGGTTGCTGTTAGGTTAAGCGGTGACGGTTTTAAAGGCCGCCACGAAGTGATCAAAAACTTTCTGTCTCTGTAAGTTTTTACAACATTTAAAGTTCGGATGGTCATAAACTTATGTAAAAGTGATTAGTTTATTCAATAATTAAATTATAAAAATTTGGGGAGCAGACCTGGATTCCAACTAAAAATCTTCCTATTCATAGTCTAGAGTGCTTTGGGAGTGCGCCAACTTTCCAATGTATGGACATTAGTTCTCAGATATATAGATGAATTATACTATATTATACTGTTTCAGTGGTTATCACACAATACCATAAATAGTATTCTAAGGTTAAAAATGAATGTAAAGAATAAAATAAAGTAACAAACTGGAAATAAGCAAAGAGTGATAAAATTTTTCTTTGTTGACCTCAGAAGGAATTTAAAAAAAAAAATTTATATTGTTTATATTAAGATATCCAATAACTTAATATTGTTTTTGCTTTTTACGGTCTGAGTTGACAATGGGACTCATCTCCCAAAACGGCTGTCCTCAACAAATATAAGTAAATGCTACTATAGGCAAATTGTAAAATACTTACAAGGGTTTTTAGTGAAAACTAGTAGCTCATGTGAAGATGGAATCAACAAATACAAAATAAGCCCTTTCAAACTCATGAAAAGTGCCTTAGGAGTTTCTTAAAAGGAAATGTAAATCTAGGAAATGTTAAGATATGTGTTGCATGATTCATGGAAGTAGAGAAGAGCTCCTCACCCCAATATTACAACAGAAATGGAATATTTTCACTCTTATTCTCATCATAAACTTGAATTATTCTCCACATATCATAATTTTTGTAATTATGACATGAAAGATATCGAAATTAGATCTATTTATATTGTAAAATAGTAGTAAAAATTATTTTGTATATTGTACATATAAATAAATAAAAAAATAGAGGCATCTTTAAGTTTCATATATTTCAATGAACTATTCATTTTGTGAAGGGTAACATTTAGTTTTATTTTACTAGTATGGTATAGAGAACATTTTTTAGATTTTTTACTTTAAATTTTGCTAATCACTTTTAAATGTTTTAAACTTGCCTATAGTATCACTTATTTTGCTTGTTGAGGACGGCCATTTCGGAAGATATGTCCCTTTGTCAACTCAGACCGTAACTGATCTCAAGGTTTACGTAGGTTAGGGTGGGGGTGGGATATTTTGGTGGTGTGGGTGTATTTTGTGTGTATTAGGAGTTATGATGTCAAAAAGTGTGTGTGAGTACAACTCCTAATACACACAAAATACACCCACATCACCAAAATATCCCACCTCCACCCTAACCTACATAAACCTTGAGATCAGTTACGGTCTGAGTTGACAAAGGGACACATCTCCCGAAACGGCCGACCTCAACAAGCAAAGTAAGTGCTACTATAAGCAAGTTTAAAACTGTTTAGTTATTACTAGTAGCTCACGTGAAGATGGAATCAACGAATGTTTAAATTTTGTATATTTTAATATTTTATATTATAGTACAAATTTAAGGTGTATAAACAAGTACTATAAAAAAAAGTTATCAAGTAAACTCCTATAGAGGTTAAAAAAAAAAATTAATTTAGTTACCCTACAGCACTATTTATGATATTGTATGGTAACCATGGCAACAGTTCAAGGTTGTACAATAGAGGTTTTGACCCAAACCTGATGGGAAAAAAATGTATATACATCTTTGAGAAATATATTTCTAGGTATTGGAAAGTTGGTGGAGTGTCAAGGCACTCTATACCTCAAACATGAAGATTCTCAGTTTGAATCCGGCTGGACCTGATTTGGACCGGCTACACAAATTTTATAATTTAATTATTGAAAAAACTGTATTAACATCAATTGTCATCCACTATAAGTTGAGAAAAATTTTATTAACAATTGAAAAAATTTGTACAAGATATATATCAGGAGAATGTGAGCTAATAGAACGAATATAATGATTTGTAAAATGAGAACAATTGCGTTTAAACTGCTTTGGAAATAACCAGAACCTGTAATATAAAGTGTTCTATGAGGTACTATTTATTAGGAATATACTGTGGTTGAATTTAATAATAAATACACAAAAACCACTTAACCACAAACTTTCTTTATTTTACCCTAATAGAGTAAAATAAAGAAAGTTTGTGGTTAAGAGGTTTTTGTGTATTTATTATTGTTCTATGAGGATTTGTGCTGTGACTCGGAAGCTTATAAATACTCTATTGAATAATGTGATCCTTTAAGGTTAACAAATTTGCCCTTCTGAAGTTTTTTCAGCTATTTCAAGACTATATAATAATTATAACTTTTAAACTGTTGTAAGGCACCCATTTCCTGAAACATCTGTTTTCACTGTTATTATCAAATAATTTGTCATTGTTTAGTAAACGATAAATTAATGGTAATTCAAACTGTAGTGTTATTTCGAATTGTACGTAGGCTCAGTTTATTACATCCATTACCTTGCTTATATATTTTAAAATTTCTTACTATTTTCTTCCTATTAAGAGTTTGTTTGCATGTAGTTTGAGAGATTAAAAAGTTAAGTGCAATGACTTTGTTGTTGATGACTTCTCTTGTCATTGTTTCATAGATAATTACAAGGCATGGCCCTATTCCTATTCTCAATTCGTTATCGTTGATACTAATGGTATCGAGTAATTGTCGTAACTTGATTCCTCCATTGATTCAAGTTATCGTTGATACTAATGGTATCGAGTAATTGTCGTAACTTGATTCCTCCATTGATTCAAGTTATCGTTGATACTAATGGTATCGAGTAATTGTCGTAACTTGATTCCTCCATTGATTCAAGTTATCGTTGATACTAATGGTATCGAGTAATTGTCGTAACTTGATTTCTCCATTGATTCAAGTTATCGTTGATACTAATGGTATCGAGTAATTGTCGTAACTCGATTCCTCCATTGATTCAAGTCATCGTTGATATTAATGGTATCGAGTAATTGTCGTAACTCGATTCCTCCATTGATTCAAGTTATCGTTGATACTAATGGTATAGAGTAATTGTCGCAACTCGATTCCTCCATTGATTCAAGTGCCGATTCTGATTCTTGTTTTTGTAACTGTTAAAATACGTGTTCAGTATAGTTATTGGAGAAATAATTAATTATCAACTATGTTTTAGTTACGTAATAGTTGCTTTAAATGAATTGCACAATAAAGAAAATACCAATTTGAGATCGAAAATATTATTATTATTATTTATGACGCAACTAAAAAGACAATCAAAAGCATTTCTGGTCAGTTTGTTCATCACTACTCATCACGCTCTGCTGTCTCACTCGGACTACAGGCTCTACTCTTTCTCACCCCCCCCCTCTCTGACCACCACTTCATACATATCAAAACAAAACAAAGAAAAGGTAGTTCCAATTTTCCCAAAAATAGTTATTACTGAAGTTATATTGTAATTGCGAACTGAAAGTTCACATTTGTAATTTTAAATAAATCATTACTTTTATCCAATATGTTTGTCACCCTTTCAGAGATTCCTATTTATAATGTTTTGTGTAGCCTATTACATTGAAACATAACTGTTAAAAGGCTTCACCGTACGACCTAGATGTTAACTAAATTTATTATTAGAGAATGTCATGTAGGCCTATAAAACCTGAAAGAATTGAGAATCAAAAAAAATTTTGGAATTGGAATAGAGAATTTTAGCTTCAGATTATCCCTAATAATAAGTAATTTATTTGGGACAATTGGTATTCTACCCTAAATACATTCCATTAGTAAATTTGATTTTTAAGTTATTAAGTAATATGTATAAAATTATAATGATACTGTTGATCATGCTTGGATTATTTACAGTTTATTGGTTTTTGTATTATTTTGTACAACTTAAGGTGTTATAGAATTTCTGTTTAAAATTTACTGCAAGATATTGTAACCAATATCGATGAAATTTCAATAGGATCAATCTGGTTTGTAGTAGCACTGCTCTTCAAGTTCGTTTCATTAAATTAAATAATTTTGTATGCACCACCTTTAATGTTATGCATTGGGCTAACGAATTAATGTCATGTGACTAATTAGATACATATTAACATCGTGTTTTGTACAACCAATTAGTCATTAGCATATAATCTGTGAAAGGCTGTGCGATCAAAATAAAAGTTCACTGCCACCATGCACTTATAGAGCCTTATCTTGCTAATTAACTTAAAGCAAATAGTGACTCAGAAAACAAACAACTGTAAACACAGGCTTGCTTCCACATGATTCTGACGAAAGTAATTATGTAATGAAATACAGTTTCTTTCCGAAATATTTTAAAACATGAATTATATTTATTTGCTTGTAAAATTTTAGCTGATTTTCAGTTTTATGGCATCCAAAATTATGAAATAACAGATACTTTTAGCTTATTGTTTCTTTCGTGGTTCATTGTGTTAATATCTGGGGAACAAACATATATTACCCTTTAGATTCAGACTGGAGTAATAAAAAGTTTCCAATTCACAAAATTCATTATTAAATACATTAATAATTAATTAACTTTGTTGAAGCTATTGGTTTTTATTGTGTTTAATTAATTCATTTTCCACAGTTACTGGAGACAATAAATAATTAAAATGACTGCAAATTTTCATAAATAATAGGTGTATAATTTTAATAATATAAATTTTTTATCAAAAAAGTTTATCGGATCATACAGTAAAACTTCTTATATCCGGAACTTATGATATTTGGACGTAATATGAAAATAAAGTAATTGTCTTTATTTTGTAAGGTCACTTGGGTCACTTGGAAGCCCGATTCATCTTTTTATTTCAAATAGAAACAGGATCGAATTTAACGGAAGCTCAAAATATCGGGACTCAGAATTTCGAGACTCTACTGTAGTTTCCGATGCACAAATCAGAAACAAGCTGAGGGACATCAAAAATACTCTCTGACCATGGAGGACATCTGTTCGTTCGAATCGTAGGGAGGAAGTGGTGGTAACTCGACCTCGCATCGGCCAGTCTTTGTTAACGCATGGATGGTTGATGAGACATGACGATCCACCACTTTGTCCGTTTTGTAAAAGTACCATCACAATCAAGCACGTTCTGCTTGATTGTGATGAGTTGACCAATTTGTATATTCGTTACAATCTTCGAGGTAGTTTAAAGGTGGTTTTAAGGGACGATGTCATGGCTATCGACCGTGTCCTCGCTTTCTTACGCCACCTTAATCTATTTAATAATATTTAAATTTTGTATAATTTTAGGTTCTTTAGTTTTAGATAGTTACAATTAGTTTTAAACATTTATTTTGTTTTATTTTTGATTAGTATTATTTATGTGGCATTATTTTAAAATTTAACTTTAGTTAGGCGATGATAACCTTAATAGGTTTTTCGCCTGGGTAAAAAAAAAAAAAAAAAAAAAAAAAACATAATTCATCTTGGCGTTTCACTAAACGAACTGATATGAAATAGTTATCTATGAAAAGTTAACAGTCATTGTTTTAAGAGATTTTTTTCAATCAAAGCTGTTACCACATTACCTCCTAGGCCAAACTTATATTTTCAGTTGGTGTCTTTTTCAGTATATATATAAAAAAGGAATTAGATAGCCAGAGGCAGCACACGGTGCGCAATTCTTAAAACCAAATCAAATTTGTTTCATTCTAATAAATTGTTTTAGATAATGTTTATCATAATATAGGATCAACAGAAATCTTTTCATCAAGCTGATCGTGATACAAAAAGGAAACATTAAAACTAACAATATACCAGAGAAGTTTATACAATCCATCAGAATTAGCAACTTTTTTATTAGTATCATTGAGCTGCAAGAATCTAGAGTATTTCCTCAAATCTGTTATAGCACATACTTCCACTGAGCAATTTTGATGTGTCATCTTCTGTCCTTTTATTTTGATATTTTCTATATCTAGGCATCAACGGTACCCCAAAAAAATACAAGAAGTTCTTCATAAGTAAGATTCAGCGTGACATATTTTTGCAAGGCATATAACTTACTGTTTGCATGTATAATGTAAAAGTTTGTTATTAAAAATAATGAGAAGTCAATTGGTGACTTACATTAGATGAGAAAATTGGATTGTGATCTATTACCACTGGAAAATTAAGTTCCTTCATCTTCCATTGAGCTATTTTTGTACCTTTCAACTTTGCTTGTAATTGTTCCTTGTTTTGATTTGTATTTTGGTTTTACAAGCTCAGAGGAACTTTGCTTTGGAACTTTCTTCTGCGATTATGATTTTTCTAAAGTTTCATCCTCACTAATATCTGATTAGGGGGCTTTTTAAACTATGACTTGCTAAACTTATAAATTTATGAAAATCTTACTGACATATAGTCTCTTAGACACTTATATCACATAGTGTAATGAAAGTGTTATGCTCAGTAAGTTTTTCATAAATTTACTGAAGTTTGGCAAGTCGTTATATAAATTTCAAACATACAAGATTGTTGTGAACAATAAAATCCTCAAGTATTTTATTAATAAATTGCTTTAAACTAATTTTAAACTACTTAACTAAGTAAATACGTAATTGCTTACTTGCTGACGCGTTTCAAAACACTCGTTCCTTTTACGAAGCTATCACTCTACTGGCGGCTCTAGCTGTATACAAACGGTATGACAGGGTTGGATTTATGACATTGGGTTAGGTGTCAGCGTTTTGTGTGATGTATCGGAAAAGACTATTGGCTTCAAAGTGTGTGTGGTCGTTTAATATATTTTCCCTGTCTGTTGCGTAGTGTTTGTAGATTTCATATTTTTCTAAGGTTGTTAGTTTTTTACTCTGTTTTAATGTGTGTAGAATATTTAAATTAGTGTGTATGTCGGTATGAGTGTGTTGGGGGTATTTAGGTATATTGCGTAGCTGGATTTAGGGTTTGTTTGGGTAATGTGTTCATCGAAGCGTGTGTAGAATGACCTGCTGGTTTGACCGATGTAATAGTTGGGACAATCGTTGCAAGTTAATTTGTAAATACCTGAGAGTTTGTATGTGTCAGTTTCTTTTTGATAAGGTTGTATATGTTTTCTTAGAGTGTTTGTTGTTTTGTAGAATATTTGGTAATGGAGTTTTTTTAATGTGGAGGCTGTTTTGTGTGTGTTTTTATTATGGTAAGTGAGGGATATGTATTTGTTGTTTTTTGTGTGGTGTGTTTGTGTGGCTGTTTGATGGTGTTTATGTTTTATTTTCCTGAGTATGTTGTCTATGAGTGTGTGTTGGTAGCCGTTTTGTTGAGTGATGTATTTTATGGTATTAAGTTCTTCGTCGTAGTCTTTCTGTAGCATAGGTATGTTTATTAGGCGGTGTAACATATGATTAAATGCATGTGATTAGATGTATTATGTATGACCATATCTGTGGTTGTTGGTTTTCTGTATATTTTGAAATTGTGTCTAGTGTTGTATTTGGTGATAGTAAGATCTAGAAAGTTTATTATTGTTTTCTTCTAATTCGAGAGTAAATGTGAGGTTTGGTGTATGGTGTTAATGTAATTATGTAGTTATTTGATTTGCCGTTGTATAATATTATTGCTTTAGGAGTAAAATTCAGTTGGCGTGGTAGCAATATTATTCCTAATACATTTTATATTTAAATAAACTCTTTTGTATATTTTAGTGACTAAGTTTTCTTCACCGTCAACATCAGAATCTATAACTTCAGTGGAATCCAAAACACACTCATTTATACAAATTAGAGCTTAATGTCTTAGATATCTATAGATAGTACATGTTTTTACATGCTAACATAATCTTAACATTGTGTGTGCCATCTTCTGTAGTGGAGGAAATAGATGACTAATTTTCTCCTCTTCTTGCTTAATACTAAATTGCTGATTACCTACCCTTTTCACAAATTGTCTATCGTTTGTTAAAACAGATGTGTAAAGTCTTTTTGTGTTTCGTAGGTAGAAGAAGAAATTCAAACTCTTCGCCATGTTCTGGCTTCCAAAGTCAAGGTTTCACAAGAACTGAAAAGGAAACTTGGTTTCAGTGTTTGGCGGGAATTTCAAGACGACATGAGCCAAGGCATTCGCAATGTTAAGGAATCTAATGTGTAAGTATAACATTTATATTTTCATTTAGGTTTCAAATGCTGCTTACTGTAGAGTAATTTATGAGTTGAAAAGGAAAAGTATGACATTCAAGAGACCAAAATTTGTTTTATTTCAGTTCTTAAAAATGGGAGCGGTTAAAGAAAAACACTAGCTATAAAAGTCTTTCACCTGAATTTTGAATCACTAGTTCACATCTGCATTTAGAGTAATTCTGTTTGACTGTCAGGATGCTTTGTAGTGAACTGGGTCTTAATTGGGGGAGGGGGGTTATTTGCCAGTCCAAATGTGCTATAAAGAGGGTAATCAATTCATTTTAATCAAAACCAAAAGCTCTTGTGAACGATTAATAGTTGTGAGTAGTGCTAAAACAAATTTGAGATAAGTTTTCCTCCAAAGCTTGTTTTGTATCATTGTGCGTAGTTTTTACAATGTTTCACAATACCTTCCTGAGCCAAGTATTGCTAGAGAGTGAACTCTAAATGTCCATACTTTTATTAAATTCCGTCTATTAGCTCATACTCTCCTGATAAATGTATATATATAATATCACTTTCACTATATGTACTTAAACAAGAATCTTACTTGGTATTTATACGAGTTAACTTTCAAAGATTGGTCGTATCTCCATCATCGGGTATCACTGACACCGGGGGTTGTAGTAGACTGCGAGCTATGTGGAATTCCCGTTGTCACAAGGTGTGGTGTACCGTTATGTTCTATTTTCGGATTCACTGCACTGTGTGAGTCTTTTAAGTTTGTCTTGGCGGTACACCACACCTTGTGACAATGGTAATTCCACACAGCTCTCAATCTACTACAACCCCCCAGTGATGCCCAATAATGGAGATACGACCAATCTTTAAAAGTTAACTCTCATTATTACCAAGTAAGATTCTTGTTTAAGTACATATAGTTAAAGTGATAAGTGAATACAAGAAAACAGAGTTGCAAAGTTACAAATATATATATATATATATATAGATTTTTTGGACTAGGAGACTGACAGACTTACCTTGGTAAGAGTCCACACTGTAGTCTTGAAATAGAAACACATAAAAGCACTTAAACAATGATATATTTCAACCACACAGTGGTCTTTATTAATCGAAGAGAAAACACAAAAAGAAATATGAGAGAATGAAATAAAATAAATATAAGTTGTAATCACAGATTGTGTAGAGTAGAAATCAGATGACACAGATGCACAGATTAAAGATATATATATATATATATATATATATATATATATATATATATATATATATATATATATATATAAATTGTTTCCATGAGCATATGAGTGATTATAGTTTATATAAGTCTGTCAGGGGGAAAGAGATAAGGCTATTAGGAGAGAAAAAAATTAAAAAATAAATAAATAAATAAATGGATTTATCTGATGTTGAGGTTAGGGGACTCTCTGGACCTGGTATACCACTGGTATGATAGTTCCCACCTTCTCAGTTCTGAGGGATTGCAATCAGGGGGGAGTGATTTAATTATTTTTGTGGTATAGCAGTCATCAAAAGTTGCGATGTTGTGACTCGCAGCATGTTGAGCTGTTGGGATATCCATATTCATAATTTTAACATCATGTCTGTGGCCATTCATTCTGATATTCAGACCATCCGTGGTCAGGCCTATGTACTGTGCTGAGCAAAGTTTACATTGTAGCTGGTATATGACATTTTTCGATGTACAATTATGATGACCCTGTATTTTGAAGACCATTTTTGTTGTTTGGCTGTTGAAACTATTTGCTGAGGGGTGTATTGGACACGTCTTGCATCTAGGTCTATTGCATGGGAAGGAGCCATGAGGAGGTTTGTGTGGTTTCTCTGCATCAGGGTCTGGTAGTTTAGGATGTACTAGGATGTTTTTCAAGTTGGGAGGTTGCTTGTACCAAATTTGCGGTGGATCGGTGAAAAGATTTTTGGTGTGGACGGAAGCTTGAAGAATTTTGAAGCCATCTCTCAATATCTTGTTGAGTTTATGTAGACCAGGATGGTAGTCTGTTATTAAAGACAGTTTATTTTGTTCTGTTTGTGGTTTGGGGCGAACCGAGGATTGTGCTGAATGAATTTGGTTTTCAATGAGTCTTTTTGGGTATCCTCTTCTCTGGAAGGCTGTTGATATCTTTCTATTAAAATCTTCCAATTCCCTATCATTCGAACAGATTCTCTTACCCCTGATTGCTTGATTGTATGGAATGGATCGTTTTATGTTTATTGGGTGGTTGCTGTCGAAATAGAGATATTGTAGGTGGTTTGTCGGTTTGATGTGAATTCCTGTGTTGATATTTCCATTCTGGAGTGTTACCTCTACATCCAAAAAGGTGATGGCTGATGTAGATTTCTCCCAGGTAAATTGAAGTGTGGAGAATTGTGTCAGGCTGTCTAAAAATGCCTCAAGTGTTGAAGCACCCTGTGTCCAAATTAGGAAGATGTCATCTATATATCTATACCAACATAATGGCTGGTTTGTTTGTGTCTTTAGAAAACTTTCTTCCAACAATCCCATGTACAGATTTGCGTACGATGGTGCCATAGTAAAGAACCTTCCATCACATACCCAGGACACCAATCATTTCATAGACCGACTCTCACAAATATCTGTACCTCTACCCCCGGTAACTATTTTGGTCACCATAGATGTCACCTCTCTCTATACCAACATCCCTCATGCACACAGCCTATCTGCAATAGAGAATTTTCTAAACAAACGCCCAGGCAAGCCTTCTCCCACTACACCTTTTCTTGTGAACCTGACCAGGTTCATCCTCGAGAAGAACAACTTTCAGTTTGAGGGAAGGAACTACCTTCAAATTTTTTTTTTTTTTTTTTCTCCTAATAGCCTTATTTCTTTTCCCCTGACAGACTTATATAAACTATAATCACTCATATGCTCATGGAAACAATTTATATATATATATATATATATCTTTAATCTGTGCATCTGTGTCATCTGATTTCTACTCTACACAATCTGTGATTACAACTTATATTTATTTTATTTCATTCTCTCATATTTCTTTTTGTGTTTTCTCTTCGATTGATAAAGACCACTGTGTGGTTGAAATATATCATTGTTTAAGTGCTTTTATGTGTTTCTATTTCAAGACTACAGTGTGGACTCTTACCAAGGTAAGTCTGTCAGTCTCCTAGTCCAAAAAATCTAAATAATCTTTAGCAACCAAAACTAACCTATATATATATATATATATATATATATATATATATATATATATATATATATATATATATATATATATATATATATATATATATATATATCGCAATATGTTTTCTTGTGTATTAATAAAGAACAAAAGTCAAAATACAAATACAAGAATTATATTTGAATTTCAAATATAATTATTGTATTTGTATTTTGACTTTTGTTCTTTATATATATATATATATATATATATATATATATATATATATACTATTGTAAATACTTTTACCTTGTGTGATGAGGCACCTTTCGGTCACTTGACCATTGTCGAATCACTGATTAATTTTGTCTTGATATGTATATATCTTGTACAATTTTCAATTGGTATTAAAGTTTTTATTTAGTCAATCAAGTTCAAATACATTTTTCTTTTTAACCTATAGTAGATGACAATTGATGTTAATACAGTTTTTTCAAATTTTATTCAATAATTAAATTATAAAATTTGTGGGGTCCAGCATACACAATTGGATACAACACCACAATAATAGACAAACTATGGTACAAAATACAAACTGTTGCCATGGTTACCACACAATATCATAAATGATGCTCTAGGGTAACAAAAATAAAATTGTTTTTAGCGTTGGAATTGTTAATGGTAAGGAGGAGGAGAATTGTTTCCTTTATACTCCTTTTGGGAAGAGTTCAGATTTCGGAAGCTGTAACAAGCGGGAAAATGCTTTACATGTATTTTGTACTGCATGACATTCATATTTATGAAGAGAAAGTGATCATTATAAGACACCTTTGTGTGGAGCTGCAAATACACTTCTCCCACTTATCACATTGACAACCCTGTCCCTTATTGGCTTCTGCATCTGGGCCTGACGAAGTGTTTCAGGGAATGGACTCTGAACAGAGTAGTTTTTAAATAGAGATATACCAGGCAGTGCTTTTGTCTTGAGTTTATTCAGCATTTTAAACAGTTATCACTCATTTGCTTGCCATTGAACACTAATAAACAAGCTGGAGTCACTGTCTTGTGTTGTCAAAAATGTATTTTTCATTATTATTTGTAATTTACAAAAGTATTATGATTTCTACCAATTGAATAACATGTATGTATATATTCATACATGCATACAGTAGAGTCTTGATAATTCGAGTAGATGAGACCGAACCCCCTCGGATTACATAGAAATACGTTCCTGTACATTAGAAAAATAGGAGTTTTCATAAACCTTAATACAGTACTATAATGAGAATGCACAAAATAAGTTTATAGAACTTTATATGAACATTTCTTGAAAGCCCGGCTCATATCCATTGCATACCTTATTAATATAAACATTTCTTGAAAGTTCGACTCATTCCCTTTGTGTACCTTATTGATATATACATTTCTAAGAAGCCCGACTCATTTCCTTTGCATACTTTATGGCTATAAGCAATTCTTGGAAGCCCCATGCATAATTTTCATTCAAATAAAATAGGCTCAAATAGAAATACGCTTGAACTTAACTGAAGCTCGATAAATCGGGACTCAGAATTTCGAGACTACTGTATATTTATACACATTACTGTAAATCATATTACTTCAAGAATTTATAGATCAGGTAATTCTAGTTAGGAGGAAATAAAATTTTTAATATAACTTAGTTAAAAGGTTTTTAAAAATTATTACTGTATAAACAATACAAGTATTACTTATAATCAAAGTAATAAATGCTTAATTTTCTTTCGTACATGCTACTTTTCTACTGTATTTTATTTTTCTACTTTATTTTTCTGTCAATTTAATTTGTTATGTTTTAATGCTTAAGGTGGAAGGTTCTATTTATTTTGCATGGTTCATCCTTTACACTTGCTTTTTGGTTGGTTATTATTTTTTTTTTGTTGTTTTGCCTCCAGTTACCAGAGTGTAGAAGAAAAGGTTGGTCAGTTTGGAAAAGCTGTAGCTGAAGCACCAATGTAAGTTTTGTAGGCTTAGATTGTGCTAAGACTTTATTCTTGGCTGAGAAGGTTTAGTTTGTTTAGTCAACTCTTACTAAACAAATTTTGTAAAATTACAGCCTGTATAAAATAAAAAAATAGAGTTATATTAATTAGCTTTAGTTATTTATTATAATATTTAGTTATTACAAATGAATCTTTACTTTACATCTTTGCTTAAAACCAGTTTGCTTATAATATTATCTTTAACACGATAGTAAACCTAAAATAATTTGACCAGAATAATCATATTAATATTTATTGATTCTATCTTCACATAAACTATTTTTTTGGTTAAAAACACTTGTGCATAGGTTACACTTGCCTAGTAGCACTTTTATGATTGTTGAGGACGACCGTTTCGGAAGATAGTGAGTTACTGTCTGAGTTGACAATGAGACAGTTCTCCAAAAACGGTTGTCCTCAACAATCATAAAAGTAAATGCTACTATAGGTAAATATAACTTATTATTTGTGCTGGTATTAAACTGGCAAAGGTTTTGTACTTATAAACTGAAAGTTTTTAAAAATAGTATGTAAAATAAAAGGTATTTATGTATTAAATGGAGGCCACTACTATACAGTTAACTATAATTTTTTTTTTTATGTCAAATAATTACTTTTTCATTTCAATAATTTCACTTTACTAGTTCTCTTATACAAACTATCACCTATTTAACAAAAAACTCATAGAATACAAAAAAAGTGGTTGCTTGTAACAAGGACAGTTAATGATTTGTTGCCTTGTAAAAGATTGTCAGCTTGGTTTTTATAATATATTTATAATCTGCAAAAGTTTTTTCAAACACAATGGTGGCACTATTTCTTCAGATTTTGTTTGCGTATACCAACTCCTTACATTGGACTTAAGTTGGTATTATTGAATAATTTGGTAATTGGTTTTGCTTGCCAATGTGGTCTTTGCTTCATGATATTTTGGGAACAAAATGCACCTTTATCCTCGTAAACACTTTATTACATTTTTATTCTTTCATCACCTTATTGTAGTTTTAGTTAAGTACAAACTTAATTTTTAGATAATAACGATTCTCTAATAAAGTTTATTATAATTGTATATTTCTTGTTAAATTTATTTTACTGTTTTCAATACTAATAAAAATTTTATCTATTAAATTTTTAAATCTTTATTCATTATATTCAATAAAATTCCTCATTGAAAGGCATTTTGGAGACATAAATTTATTTTTTGAAACATGGTTTACAGTTTTTCTAGTGAATAATTGAGTTTCTAATCTAGTCTTTTATTATCCTAACCCTTTGTTTAGCTTATTTTACAATATTTTATTTTTGTTTTCCTGTCTTGCAAAAATGTAATCATTTGGCCTGCCTAATCTTGATTATCTAAAAGAATAAGAGATGTCCAAACAAGGTACAAGTTGATTCAATAATTCTAAATTGTATATTTCATTCTTATATGTTATTTTAAATATCATCCATCATAGGCAATCCCTTATGACAAAGATAAAATTAGTTATTTGTAAAATAGTATTAAAGAGAGAGAAAGCATTACTCTTGATACTAGTGACATCAATAATTCCATTTTGTATGAAAAAACTGATAAGGAATCCTTGAATTAATCAATATGTTAAAAGCTACAAGTACTGTTTGAAAACATCTCCTAAACTTATGTAAAACTATAATCACACAGATGCATATTTATATGCTCTGTAAACACTATGTGATCAAACCTGACCTCGAGAGGTTAATAATATTATATTTTCTGACTATAGATACCAGAAGACTGAATCAGTGATTAAGACGACTGCAGAAAAGACAACTTCTCTATTAGGAGGCATTGGATCTGGATTGACGATGAAGTTGGGACAGTTGAAGAATTCAGAGTCATTCCGCTCTTTCGAGGAGAAGGTTGGAACTGCTTATGAAAATGTTAAGGTATGCATGGTCAGCTTTAGATTTAGTTGGGGCTTTGGTAGCTTATTTATTTACACAATTGTATATGTTTTGAACTGAAAAACTCATTTTATTTTGCTATTTAAAAAACAAGTTTCCAGAACCTAAATTAAAATCTAATGACCAGCAGCACATTGTTAAATTGAGATCTATTAGTTTTAATACAGAACAAACTTAAACTGAAAAACAAAGATTTGTTTACCCTTTTGAAGAAAGAAACAGTTTATTACTCATTAATTTATCCATATTGTATTTTTTAATCTCATAAAATTCATTGAAACCAATTACAATGATAATGATTTGTATATAATACAATGACATTTATAATTTTAAAACAAAACTAATTGCTTTTTGTTTGTATCGTCTGAGGCTGTTTGCATGTAGCAAGAAATTGTGTGTAATTAAATGGCTACTGAGTTATGATATTTACATTGTCCTTATGCTACCTTTTTTTTCAACCAGCTTCTTTTCTCCACATTTAGCACCCTGCAATATTTATTCATACGTTATATACAATAATAATTAAATTTATCTGTATAGCATTTTAAAACTCAGTTAAAAATATAAAATCAGTTAGAAACTCTAGGAAAATGTACATAGAGTATAACTGGTTTAAGCTTTGTAGACAAGCATTTGCCATTGCTGTATTATTAATTTTAACACTCCGGTATTCACATGTCTTACTGTTACATGGTTGATGGTACATGTGATCACTCAACTGTATTTTTTCTTATATGTCAATACTTTTATTTCAGATAAACATAGTACTTATTTCAGTTCAATAAAGTTTATTACTATTTTCAACAGCAAAAAAAGTCTATTTTAAAAAATTTCTAAGTAAAATAATTACATTTTTATACTCTACATTTGTAATACATATTAAATATGCAATTTCAATATATAAAAGAAAGATATGTAATAATTAACACTGGTATTACAATATAAAATACAATACAGTAATTCCTCGTTATTCACAGGGGTTACGTTTGCCAAACTTACCATGAATACCAAAACCAACTGTATATTGAATTTTGTTCTCCCAAAAAACCAGTTATTGTTATCGTCGTCACTGTATATGGAAAGGGGAGGGTTATGTACCACATCAAAAATTTTAACGTTAATTACAGCTATACTGTACACTTATAATACAGTGTGGTACATTTACAAACTGCGTAATTATATACATATTTTTTATTATTTAACACCTAATTCTAGACAGATAATCTTTTAAACACTGTAAATTTTAGTAACAGGGCAAATTTAGTAATGGCTTACAACGGCCAAAATGACCGATGCAAGAAATATAGTAATAGTACAGAATATGTAACTAGGCCAAATTGCCTAATATTTAAATTAGTATAAATTAATGATATAAAAAATGTTAACTATAGGGAAAAAAGTGTAAGCAGATTTACTTAAAACTAAATAGGACAGACTGTGAGTGTTAAAATGTATTATAGACAAACATAACTCTAAATAGGCCAAAGCCTAATCGACCCGTTTAGATTAATCAGTAAAAGTGAAGCTATGGGCCAGGCCAAAAGGCATAGTAATACAACAGTTTTAACCAAATCTAATAATTGTAATCTAAAATTGTATAGCCTAGAATTGAGGTTAGGAATAATACTATATTTGATTCAGTAATTCTGAAGCAGAAAGAGATTTCTCTTCTAATACTGATAAAGGTCGTATGTTTCCTAAAATATTTGGTTCTAAGGCTGTCTTCCCTAATATCACTATTATAAATGGGATAAACTTTGAGAAATCTATCTTCAACTTCTACATCATCATCTATTTCACTAGCTCAATTTTCAGTCTCTTTTAGCTATTGAATTAATGGTTTTTTTATCACTTTTTAATATAGTTTTATTATTAAAACAACATTTTTGTACAAAAATAACACAAATTTTTAATACTTGGTTTAAAGGTTGTCATTGACTAAGGTAAAATTGAATCTTTCTTGTCAAGAAGGTGAAACTATTTCCTATAAAGGTCATTTTTTGCTATAAGAAGGCAAAAATTTTAAGAAGCATCATACCCTAAAAAGGAGATGATAACTAAGAAGGTTACATTAAAATTTATAAGTTCAACTTGATTCTCAAATAAAATTTAGACTTAGGTGTACAAAAAACTTATGTAATGTATGAATTTTTCAGTGTATGTTTTCTAGGTGTGAATTTATTTCCTAATACTGGATCCTAGAAATTTTAAAACCCTTACTATTCTTAGGTTACAATTACAAAACCTATTGTACCGAATAATGGAGAACTAAAGCAAAATAAATATACACAAAGTAAAATACAATATAAATTCTTAATAAATAAAATAATTATTTCCCAACCACTATAACAAACAAAACGTTTAAACGACAACAGTCAAACTGGCTAATTTTTAGCAACATTTTATTAAACCAATCTAATTAAAAATTATGCTTATTGCTAAACTAATTTTAAACTACTTAACTAAGTGAATACGTAATTGCTTACAAGCAATTATGTATTCACTTAGTTAAGTAGTTTAATCAGTGAATTTAAGATGATTACATCAAGAAACTTCAATATGCTTATTGGTTGTAATATTCTCAATAAATAAAATATAGGTTTTGACAAAAGTTACACAAGTTAGTGAATCAATACAATAAACGGTTGCTCTGGGACTGTTGTTTTTTTATATTTAAATAAAATAAAAGAGGTATAAATAACTTTAAATAAAGAAATATTTAAAGAACTGTAAAAGTAATGTGTTTACTTTAAATGCATCTGTGTGTGTCATTTTTGTGCACTTAATTTGTAAATAGTTTACACATACTAGTTTGTAGCTCGCTGCTGTATATAGCTTTCAGGTATTTTTTTATTCTTTTAGCTGCATTGTTGCAGACAGTTTGTAGTTGTATTTTGTTCTAAACCCTAATATAATTATTTTTATCAGTGTTTTAAATTATTTAAGCTGTACTGTATTATATAATATTACTTTGAACTTTAATTTTTATAGAGATTTATTATGTCTGGTTAACCTTAAGTTATTTTTCTTGTTTTAAGTATTCTATATAGTAATGTTGATTTACATTTCATTTATACTTTCGTAGATGTGCCCAAAATCCTTGAAATCCATGTTATTTCAATACCTTTTACTAGCTGAGACTCTCCTGATATATATCTTGTACAAATTTTTAATAGTTAATAGAATTTGTTTTTGTTCATCCAATCAAGTTCAAATACTTTTTTTTAACCTATTGTGGATGACAGTTGATGTTAATACAGTTTTTACAAATATTTACTCAATAATTTAATTATAAAATTTGTGGAGTCCAGCCGGATGATAATCATAATGTTTGACATCTAGGGCACCTTGGCACTGCGCCAACTTTCCAATTCCTAGAAATCTTTCTCAAAGATGGGTATGAATCCCCCCCCCCCCAGCTGGTTATCGTCAAAACCTCCATTGTACAAGCTCAAGGTGTTGCCAGGGTTATCAAAAAGTATCATAAATAGTGATCCAGGGTAACTGAAATAAAATTTTTCTTTGTTAACCTCAGTTTTCATATTACTTGTTTCATCTGTAGATTTATTTCAATATTGTGTAATAGGGCTTCACTAAACTTTCCTCTAATTTTTTTTTTTCAGTAACAATTTATCTTGCTAACATAGTTGTGAATAACAGTGATTAATTTAGAGAAATAAATATCTAATTTTGAATTAGACCACTTGATTAGGAGAGAAATATTTAACCTTATAGATTTATTATTCAGCCCTTTTTGTATAAAATAACTAATCTTAGCTGTTTGTTTTTGAATGTCCCAAAATATTATTCAAAAACTTTAAAAAATGGAAATTAATCTGGTATGGGGCTTCTGATATTGAATCGTATTCACAGGTTAGGAAAGACAAGGAGAACTCCCTTATTTATGCCATATGCCTTCCAAGGAAGGTAATATGGCAAGTACTAGCCACGTGTGCATTATTACTCTAGGTAAGCGGTTGTCAAACTGTAGTACTCGTCTTCCTTGAGGGTACTTCAAACTTTTCAGGGAGTGCGTGGGGCAGGCTAATGAAAAATTAAACCATTGTTATTTCTTTCTGTTTCGTAATCACAAAAGGTTATAATTTAATAATGGAATCTAATTTAAAACTTATATGGTCAAGTTACTTGGAATCAACATTGAAGACCAGTGTAAGAGAATACTTTCCACCCGCAGACAAAATTATATACTGGATCTGTAACAATTTTTTGTTTGATGCTATTGAAACTTTGAGCAACCTGACAACATTCCAGAAGGAATTGGTCAAACTATCATGGGATCCCTTGTTAAAAAAAAACTTTTTGTCCTACATTGTTAAGTTTTTGGGTCGGAGTTGGAAAGGAGTACCAAGAACTTTCAAATACTGCTATGAAGATTCTTATTGGGTTTTCAACTACATACCTAAGTGAAAGAGGGTTTTTTACCATAACTTATCTAAAATGTAACTACAAGCTTAATGCTGAGGACGATTTAAGGTTGTACTTAACAAAACTTGAGCTGAACATCAAGAAAGTATGTAAAGATAAGCAAGCTCATCCTTTCATCCTTTTTATTAATTTATTGTAATGCGTTGCATTATATTGTATTTTTAATGTAAAAAGTGTTTTAATTTAACCCCCCCCCCCTTCAACAACAAGGAGGTACAGAAATTTTTAATTGTTTATTAAGGGGTACAGTCTTTGAAAAAGACTGAGAACCCCTGCTCTAAGTAATAATTTTCATAGGGTGAGACGATCTGGGGGTTGAAAACCGCACGGAAATTTATTTGGCGCTATTGGGATTTGAACCCGGGATCTTTAAGCTAGTAGAACACTTTACGCACTAAAAACCAAAATTATCCCCAAATAAAATAAAGTAATTTTTCAAGGAATTAAAGTCTGTTGAAATTTTCTTAACCTTACAATAACTTACCTTTAGCAGATACTGTTCTAGCTGATTGTAGATTCTATAGAAACAGATAAGTCACTATTCTTTCTATGTATATATATTTCTGTTAGGTGGTGAAATACCTGACACTTTCAGAATTACTTATTGTTGGGAGTATTGTAAAGTAAATCAGGTTAGGCTCTAATGTTTCTAACTAACGTTAATGTTGATGTTATACTGATGTTGGTAATAAAGTCTTCATGAAATTTACACAGATGGCAAAGTTAAATGTTTAGCTTCCTAAAAATTTTTTTTTTTTTAATCCATTCAGTGTCGTAGCCTGGACAGTGTTTGCGGGAGGCACGACCCGGGGGTCAGGGGAGTGGAACTTTCCTGGAGAAATGTTGAACCTTTTTATCTCTAGAAATCATATTTTATGCTATTTTGGCACTTAAAATTAAACAATTATAGGGGGGGTCATGAAGCTGTTTTGCTAAAAACCTACTGTTTTATTAGGTAATATGTTTCTCCTACAATTAATTGGTTTGGAGGGAGCACGTGTCTCCCTCTGACTAAGCCTTAATTCCATTCATGCATTAAGAAATGAAAAGAAAATACAATTGCAATTTTTATATTCTTTTAAAAACCTTACAGGACTTATACACAAACAATTTACAGAAAATATTTTACTGTTGTTTCTGGAAAATATACCTCTTCAAACAAAATTACAAGTGATTTTCAAATATGGCAAAGCAACGGCACAAGAAACATGTTTAACAAATTTGTCAAATTCTAGTATGTTTCGATTTAGGTCAAGAATATTTTTTTTAATTTGATGTGTCTATTATTGATCTACAGATCTTGAAAATCAATATATTTACAAGTCTGGGGCCTATTGTTCAAATTTTCAGTTCAATTTATATAAAATCTACTAAATTTTATGCTTCAGTTGATGCTCTTCAAAATTCATTTTATTCATTGTAACTGAAATCTGGGTGTAACTTTCACCAGCTGTCACATGTTTAAGGAGTTTCCTGACCCATTTTGATATATACTTCTGTATTATCAGGGCAGAAGAAAAAACATGTAACAGAATGTATAACTAGCTATTCAATTTTTTAAAAATTGATCAACTAGTTGAATATTATCTTATGCTGCTTGTCAGAGTCCTGATTATTGATGGAATTTGTCCAAAAAAATATAATTTACTAACATACAGTCCAGTCATAAGTAATTTTATGTTTTAAATTTAAGTTTAATATCACAGTAGAGTCTTGATTTTTTGAGCTTGTGTTGAATTTGAATCTTTTTTCTATTTGAGCCTCTTTTATCTATTTGAAAATGAATTGAAAGGTCTATAGCCATAAAGGAAATGAGTCAGGCTTCCAAGAAATGTTTATATCAATATGGTACTTTTCTTTCTCCCCATTCTGTTGTATCATTCAGTTCACTAGTGTTCTACAGATTGGTGTATTACCCAACTACATCAGTTTTGTTTGAATGTTATTATCAGTTATGTTTAGATGTCTGGCATAAGGTCAATAGGCCATAAATATCTTTCTTTATTTACCCTGTAAGTTTTGACAGTCAACAAATATCCCTTAGAAAGGACAAATTTCTAGTCCTGTGTGTGACATATCAGAAAATAAACTGTCTTGAAGCAAACAAATTAATCAAACAATAATGACACTTATCTGGACTGGTATTTATTCCTGCTATTAACAAATGGATTGGGCTCTCACCATATCCATCTGGATATGAGGGGTTTTTCAATGTTAGGGTTCATTAGAAGTCCTATTTTTTCTAATGCCCAGGAACTTATTTCCGTGTAATCTGAGGGGTTTCTTCCCATTCACCTCATATTATCAAGACTTTACTGTGTTTAAAAGGAAATGAATCACGTAATTTCTCTCTCTAATCCCTACCCATCTTTGCCTCTCTAAATGCTAAATATCCAATATAGTTACTTCTCCAAATTTCTTCAAATTATTGACCCAATAATATGTGAAATATAATAAATAAAAATAATTAGTTAATATTTATCAACAAATTCGAATATACAGTAAACTCCCGATTATCCGTGGAATAGGGTGGCCCAGCAACGCCGGATAACGAATTCCCCGGATAATCCGCTATGAACAAAGAATACGCAAAACGATTGATAATAATCGATTATTATACCATAAGTTACACAAATAATGACCCCGGTTAATGCAATTCACAAATAATCTTCAGATGACAAAATAAATACATAAAATAATTTAAAATGTCGATGTATTTGACGGATTATAACATGTACATTTATATGTCTAACTATTTACAATACGTACATAAGTATATGTGAAAAGAAAGTATGTATGTACATATGTAATTTCATTTACACATAATACTTTCACTTTTTAACAAAAAAATCTGTCACTTTCGTCTCTTTTTTTGTGAGCATTGATTTAGTTTTAATGTGCAATCTAAGTTCCTTAAGAACCATTTTGTCGCACAGTGAAGAGTCGTCTTGCTCTAATTATTGTGTCCATTGTTTTCATCTCAAAAATTTTATTTCTACCATATACAGGTTTATTTGGGACATTAAAACAGAGCATTAGACATTAAAATGTTGTTTTATTTATCGGTTTACAACAAAAAAAAGGAAATTTACATAAAATATCAACTAATACAAATTATAAAATACTGCATGACAAAAAGTAAAATTCAATAAAAAAGACAGAGAAATAAAAATAACGCTTAAAATTTCAAACTACCTACTACTTATTTTAGTATAATAACCACTCAACTTTCAACTCGGAATGTTTGTTTCTACTTGTGTCACAAAGCCATAAAGATCGATTATGTATATGACATGGATAATGCGTATGTCACGTCCTAAACTATTTATAGCCAAGATTAGCTGACATTTGTTTACAATCTTATGATACACATTAGGTTTTCGGGCGTCCAAGCATTTTGCCATTGTCTCTTATATACAGTAGTCTGTTCCCAACTAGAGTTGGTTCATTCAGTCTAACAGGACAGTTATCGTTTATCCTTGCGTTATTTCAGATAGCTTAGTTTATTTTTATTATCGTTGTTTTTACCGGATATTGTGCCTCGTTGAGTGGTTAAATAAAAACAATAATGAATCTGATTGGAATAAAAATTGGATATTTGTAAAACAATGGCAGACCCCGGATAATCCGCAAACCGGTTAATTCGCCCACGGATAATCGGGAGTTTACTGTATTTTATTCCACAGGATTCCTAACCATCACAAATGTTTATTTATCATATTTTTATATTACGATTTAACCTTAACACAATTTCCTTATTAAAGTTTAAGCTTAAATTACGTTTGATTTGTTTCAGACTAAAGTGTCAACGTCTCGTTCTAATTCGATGCAAAGTTTTGATGATGCACTACGCGAGGCTGAAGCAGCTAACCGTAAATCCGGCTTATCCCCTGCAACTACTCCCACCATCAACGAAGAACGCCCTTCCTAATCATGCTTGAATCTACAGATCTTCTGGCCCAGTGAACTGTACTCAGTATTTATCCATCTGTAAAGCGTTGACTTGTTTATCATTCATCGTTTTTCAATCCAGAAATTTATATTCTCAATAAGATTTTTACTTAGATTTGTAAATTTAATTAAAAGTTGTATAAATTCAAATTATAGTTGTTCATTATTTGTGTCAGCAGGGATGTTGTTTTTAATATCGCCATTATTCCTTGCCTGTTTGAGAAGATCCATATTTGGAGCAAAGGCTTTGTCCATTCCCTTTATAAACCTATTGTTTACTAACTAATGCTTACAAGGTGATTCTACATCAATAATGTGCCTGCTTAATTTTTAATTTTTATTTGTAATTAATTATCAAAATTATTTAGATTTTATATTATATTGTGTATGTATAATAAATTATTACTATTATTATTGAAAACTATTTTAAGTACTTAGCATTAATTAAATAAATATATATATTATAATAAAAAGACATTAAACATTATTAATTTCAACAAATGGTAAGACTTAATTTTTGCTCGTAATTTGTGTTGTGATGTAGCTTGTATGTAGCATATAGGTGGTGGCAGAGAGTTCACGATAAACACTGTTTCTGTCTACGTTTTAATTATAGAATATAATTTTAAACTGTTAAACTTTGATGTAAATTCATACCTTTTCCTAATATCCTTTTCAAGTGTCTTCTAAGTTGAATATATCTATTCTCAAGTTCAGATCATTGTATCTTCTGTACATAATTAAAACAAATTTTAATCGCCTAAAAGATAGCACTTCAGATTTGTAAAAAAACCCGCAAGAACAAGCTTCAATGAACAACAAAACCAGCTGACAAACAACAATTTGAATCAATTTTAAGTAATTAACTATTTATCAAGTCTTAATTTTCTAATAAATATGTTTTCCATCAAGTTGAAAACATGACATTTTTTTAATACAGGATTTTAAAAAGGAGTGTACCTACAGAAGGTTTTGATCCACTAGAATATTGTTAGGAAAAATGTTTCTTGGAAGTTGAATTGCAACTATATGTTTGAGTACAGTTTTGTGCCATTCCTAACGTTTCAATATTCTCCTCTGTTGACGTGTTTCGGAGTAACTCCATTTTCAAAACTTATGTATGAAAAACTTAAAGTACGATTTAAGTTTTGAAAATGGAGTTCTCCGAAACGTATCAACAGAGGAGAATATTGATGCGTTAGGAATGGCAGAAAATTGTACTTAAACATATAGAAATATTCTTAACAGAAATGAAGATGAGTATATTAATAATTTGAATTGCAACTTTTTTTCTAATTTTCTTAAAATTTCTGATCTGTTGCTAGTTTTTCTTTTTTTTCAAAATTTGTACTTCTGTTTCAGCATTATTACTAAAATTCGACTTCATTTTAATTTGAGGCACAATGGTTCCAGTTATTGTTTAAAGCCTTGTCCAACGCTTCATTACTGCCTAAGAATTTAACATAATGTTTGAAATTACAGTAGAGTCTTGATAATTTGAGGTAGATGGGACTGAGATGGTCCCTTGAATTACCGAAACTCAGACTTCACGAAAATACGTTCTTATGTTTTAGAAAAAATAGAAGTGTTAATATACTGTTTGGGTTTACAGTACATACTATAATTATGAATGCACAAAGTAGGTTTATATGAACTTTTCTTGGAAGCCCTACTCATTTCCTTTCAAATAGATAAAACGGGCTCGAATTTAACGGAAGCTCGGAAAATCGGGACTCTGATTATTGAGTCTCTACTGTACTATTAACCATTTGGTTATGGAGGTCAAACAATGTTTTCTTAAATTTTAGCATTTTTGTACCAGTTTAAAATCTATTTCTTTTTAAATTTTTTAAAAAATCTTACATGAAAATCAATAAAGGAGTAAGAAATCTAATTTTTAGTAATTTTAAAGTACAATTCTAATGCTTATAGTACTATACCAGTCTGTTTAATTATAAATCCAACTTGGTTTCAGCCTAAAATTTATTGATTATATGAGTTAACTTAGAAGTCAAGCAAATAATAATTTCATTAGGCATGGGAATGATATACAGGGTTTGGCAGCAAATCAGGCAATTTTAAAATAACTGTAGAAAATCGAAGTAGCTGATAAAAAAAAAATTATTCATATCAACATAATCTACATGGAAAAGCATTATTATTTTATTCACAACATTGTTCAATTCTTTAAAATCACGTCTGCAAGGTGATGTCTCTCTCTCTCGCCAGGCATTCATCAAGGCGCCGGACAGAAACTGTCCATTAGTCCCGTAAAATTTGTTATGGTATTTCTGCAATCTTCCGCAATATTTCTGCAATGTTTTCTTTTATTTGATCCAATGTCGTCGGGCGTTGCTCAAAGACTTCACCTTTGCTTTAGCCCTTCAAATTATATTTCTATTCACGTAATAAATTTGTTGAATATTTTCCCAATTATAACTTGGTTTATACCAAGGGCTGTCTTGGAATACGAAATTAATGATTTGAAAAAACAAATTGTATTAGATATTTCTTAAAGGTATATACTTACCTTGTTTTTCTACATATCTTCAGCCAAATTTAGGTACTTATACTATACTTATTACTTAAGGCACACAGTTTTCTATAGCACTTCTGGAAAATTTTTACTTCCTACAATTACATCAGCATTTAGTTTGGTGTCAGTATCAAAGAATTGTGTAGCAAGCAATGTCTTTATTCCTGAGTAGTAGTCACTAGATCTGGGGCTCCAAAACGTTTTGGGTCCACGCCCTCTCCTCTTGAGATGAAATCCTCTCCGTGACCCCCTCCAATTTATACTATAAATAAATGGTGTGGGCATATGACAAAAAATTAAATATTATATGTATATTAAAAACAATTTATTTATTTATATATACTTTTACAAGAAACATTATATAAGATTTCAAGTTTTAATTTGCAAGGTAAATTTTAACTTGCATTTTTTACACTAGGATGCTTGTTTAAGGATCTATTTTAGTAAGGGCACAATCCAAATCATTACCAACATCAAGTTTATTCCTATAATATTAAATATATTTAATTTATCTTATTATTTTCCAACTGGTCTTAAAACAGTTTTGATCCTGTATAACAGGAGTCTCCAACCTTTTCAGCTCAAGGGCCACATCAAAAACATTTGCAGGAAAGGCGGGTAGGCAATATTTCAGGGCAGAAAGTTTAGCGCCCCCCCCCCCCATAAACTACGACGTTTTTTCTAATCAAGAGCTCAGTAGTGGTTTTTGAGATTTTTAGTGTTTTTACTTAGCTTAGTTTCTTACTTGTTTACAGCTAGTTTTACACATATATAGAAAAGAGGTGGCAAGTGAAGGATGAGTACTGTTCTCATATTTAATAGTAAAAATGCTTAAGAGGAAATATATTTAGTTACGCCTCGAAGTAGTAGTACGACAGTAGTAGCCAAGCACTGAGGAAGGTGACATTGTTGCCGAAACTAGTCTGCGGTGAACTAGTGTTTGTTTAGGAAAAACTAATTTTTTGTGAGATTTTGAGTCATCTATTTTGACTTTTACCTTTAGGAAATATACGTGTGTACCAAAAAGAATGACCCGATTTTAACTTGTAATAATATTGAAACAAATGTCACTAGGTAACCGAAACACTGCCAGATGTAATCAGAGTTTCAGAAAAAACCCGCTGTATGTTGCTACGAGCGCTGACGTAGATTGTGCAGCCAGTCTTGCTCAATATGTCGTCAGCGCAACAGAAGGCGTATTGTGTTATTGAATTTAGTCGTACTCAATCAGTGGTCACAGTTCAGCGGGCGTTTCGTACTCGATTTCGTACTAAACCACCATCACCAAAGAACATTCGACGGTGGTATAAACAGTTTGAAGAAACCGGGTGCCTCTGTAAAGGAAAAAGTCCTGGTCGGCCAAACAAGTAGAACAAATCCGACGAGCATTTGAGCGGAGCCCCCGTAAGTCTATGCATCGTGCTAGCCGAGAACTTGTATTACCGTGCATGACACTGTGGTGTGTGTTACGGCGTCGTTTGGCCCTCAAACCATACCGTTTACAACTGGTACAAGCTCTTCGAGCTAGTGATAAAGTGAAGCACATGGACTTTAGCAATGCTATTCTACAGGACATGGAAGATGACACTTTTATGCCACGGTTGATATTCAGCGATGAGGCAACATTCCATATTAGCTGTAAAATTCACCGTCATAATGTGCGTATATGAGGACTCGAAAATCCTCATGAAACAATTGAACACGAACGTGATTTACCAAAAGTGTTTGTTTTTTGTGCTATTTCGCAAAGCAAGGTTTATGGACCCTACTTTTTTGAGGAACAAACTGTAACAGGACAATCATATCTTGCAATGCTACAGAACTGGTTATTCCCACAACTTACTGACTCTGACAATTTCATCTATCAGCAAGATGGAGCACCACCGCACTGCAAAACAACGTGCGCAGTTTCCTCAATGCCAACTTGCCTCAACTTTGGATAGGGCGTACAGGACCGGAAGACCAGGCTTTACACTCGTGGCCTCCTAGGTTCCCTGACATAACACCATGCGATTTTTTCCTGTGGGGATATGTTAAACGTGTTTACGTTCCTCCCTTACCTCGTGACATTGATTAACTAAAAACCAGAATATCAGCTGCTGTAGCTTCAGTGACAGAAGACACCTTACGCTCAGTTTGATGAGCGCTATCGGCTAGATGTCGTCCGTGCAGCCAATGGAGGACATATTGAACATTTATGATGGATTTTTATAAACTTATGTCTTTTGTGAGTAATTTAATATGATATTTGTTGGTGTTAAGCCCTTATTCCTAATAAATAAACTATTTAAAATCGGTTCATTCTTTTTGGTACACACTGTATTACCAAATACAATTTTTTTTTTTCAGTATTATAGCTTTTGCAGGCCAGGAAAAAATCTGTTCTCGGGCCATAGCTTGGAGACCCCTGCTGTACGATATCATTAACAAACTATTTTATTCCTGTTATATAAGTATTTACCATGAACAACTTTCGATTTATTTTCCTTTGTTATTCGGGTATGTTTCAGCTTAATAGTGTTACTCCATAAATCTCTATAGAAGGGATTTCACTATAATCATAGAGCTACAGAATGCAATTGAATATGTTTTCCAAGAGTCAAATGGTTTTAAATGATGGATGATATTCACCATCTTTGGTGAGAGGTCTAAGCAGGAGGTTGTATAACTGTTCCTAGCTAAAGAATGTTGGGTATTATTGCTTTTCAGAATATTCTGTGATTCTGAGTTTTTTATGATAGATCGTGAAAATAATTATTATTTTGAAAGCAATGGTTTGTCAACAGGGCTAGAAACTATTGAGAAAACACTACCAATTAAATCATTTTAAACACCTTGAAGCCTAGCTCCTTAATAGCCGCTCATCTCTATATGTCTGGAGGTTTTCAGGTAAATTATAAAAATTTCCTGACATATATAATTACCATATTTACAACAAACTATATATTTTTGTAAAGAGAATGAAACAACCGTTCAGGAAATATACATATGAATTGATTACTCATATATTGATAATGTTATGCTTTTTTGAAAAATGTATAAAAAAGTCAAAAATTAAAATAACATTGAACTTCACTACATATATTTTACATTGGAATGAAAATAAATAACGTTTCCATTCACTTCATAAATAAAAGATATGTCAATTGTACCTTGGGCTAGATTGGTTTCACTGTCACTGTCACTGTTTGTCTAAAAGCAACAAATGTCGTATTGAATTGATTGTTAAAATCTCTAGCCATTATACCTAAAACGTAATATTTCTAACAATAAAAATTAAATCAACTAAATAGGTAAAAATTAAATTTAAAGCAAAAAACAACAAGTTCGAAACTTAAACAAAAATTACACAAACTCTAAATTAAATAACTGATAGATAAAACTTAGAGCAAACAACAACAAACTCAAGATGTAAACAGCTCGTACTAATAAAACACTCACTATCTGTCAAACAAATGTCTGACAGCTCTCGGTAGCCACACGACCAAATATTAAATCTCAACCAATAATAAAAGCGATATGGACAAAACTGTAAATACATAGGAATTTACATTGCTATGTAAATAAATACAGGATTCCGAGCTATACACGGGCGTGGGCAACTAGCATTAACTAAATGGCCCAATCTATACTTTGGTGTAGGCTTGAAAGTGTTAAAACTATTATATGAGAACAAAACCCGTCTTCAGGGAGACATGGAAGGTGTTTTATAACAGCCAGAACATAGTGAATCTCAGTGAAGTCCAGAAAGCGTAAGATTCTCCATTTATAGGCTAATAAATGAAACAAGCATAAGAGCAGTAGCCAACAGTACCCACTCCATACAAGTGAAATTACATCTGGATACACTTAATATCAATCACTTGCAGTTTATCAGTGGCAAGGATTTGTTAAATCAATCATGTTCCAGAAACATTATAATACAATTTAATGGATAGTTATCTGTAACCTAATTACATCAAAATTTCAAATCCTCAATATACTCATTTTACTTTGTTGACATGTTTCGGAATAACTCTGAAACTCTTAAGTACTCAAAAAAGCAGGATACAATGTAGCTTACAGAACAACAAATAAAAGCCAAACAGCTATCAGACACAGCATTAATAACAATACCAACACATACAACAACCAAGGAGTATACAAACTAAAATGCAACAACTGCAATAAGTTCTATATTGGACAAACAGGCAGATCTTTTGCCCAAAGATATTAAGAACAAAATCGCACTGCACACTACTATTGAATCCGCCTTTGCAAATCACCTCCTAGACACTAAACACTCATGCAAAAGTATGGAAAATAACATGAGAATCCTCCACACATGCAACAAAGGCCATAAATTAAACACACTAGAACAGTTTGAAATATATAGACATAGTAATACACATAAAAATGACATCTTAAATGAATAAACACGGAACAGATACTCTTCGATCACATAACTTCTAACTTTCAAAAAAAAAAGTATCGAGGAAGCACAACTGCAGCATTCCTAGCGGCAAAAATACGAGGCTGAAGAAGTCGTAAGACAAAAACGTTTCCTCCAAGTGTAATTTAACAACTTTTAGTTAACAAAAAGTCTGGTCGCAAAAGTGTAATAAGGTCGTAAGTACTATTTAAGTTTTGAAACTGAAGTAATTCCGAAACGTGTCAAAAAAGGAAAATATTGTGATGTTAGGAAAGGCAGAAAAGGGCACTCAAATATACATCAAAACTTATTGTAACACAAATTGGTAAGTTGGCCTTAAATTAATTTTTTTGAGTCAAGCAAATTGGAAAACGTAATTCTATAAACTCTCCTAAAGCTATTAGAAGGAGAATAGTTTAAGTATCATTGTTTTTACATGTTGGTCATTAGCGGTAAAAAACCTTAGCATCTAACCATAAAAAAGTTATATGTAGACCTTGGCAGCTAATTCTTAACCACTTATAAAAAGCTAAAGAAAATTTATAAATTTTGAAAGAGAGTTCTATATGAAAAACTAGTTTACAAATTTTTTAAACTCACTTGAGAGACTAATTTTTTTAAAATAGAAACAAGGATGTTGCGCAATGAGCTAAATAATGTTGTAATGTTAACCATATTTATAAATATAAAATTTACAATATCTGGAACCACTTTAGAAATTGCGTGCATGATACTGCTGCCATTTATTCTATTGACAAACCAATGAAGTTTATTACAAAATATTTTACATAAAAACCCCATGCTTTTAAAGTATAAACCTGTAAAAATTTTCAGTAAGAAAAAAATACAAACACATTTTCATTACTGAATCATATTTTTAGTACCAGGTCAAAAATTATAAGTGAAATTACCCAGTTTTAATAAAATAAACTCTACAACATTTTATATGTTTTAGGTACAATGCATCTGTGATATACCAAATAGTTTAATGTGTAAGTCTATTTCATGAAAACAGTTTGGAATATTACCAAAATAGGTCTGTCCATTTCCTAACTATTCAAAAAATCTCAAGTTGGGCTTTAGCAGAACAGTTTTAATAATCTAACAACTAATATGGGTTTACAGATTTTTAGTCTAATACTCGTACACTTGCACATGAAGAAAAACATTCTCTTATTCCTCCAAGTAGAGTCTTACCCGTCTCTGCAACATCATCAACATTGGGATGATCCATAGTACTGAAGTTGGACAGGTGATTGGTAAAACAAAAATAATTTATGCATGTTGTCAAATTTAAAAAAATGCAATTTGTCCAAAATAGCACTTACTTTTGTAGTTAAATACTCATTTTGGGAGGTGTATCCCATTATCAAATTGGGAGATTTGAGGCTGAGAAAAGACTGCATCCCAGACAATTCAAATACAGACAAGGGAGGGGAACAATTGATGGTCCATTTCACTTTACAGAGTCACTGTATATAGCTACTTTAACAGTACCACAAATGTGTGTACTGGTTGGCTTGGAAACTCCATTTGACAGGGTGCCAAATTGTATGCATTGTTTGCTTGTGGAGATCAGAGGGGAAATGTTAAGATATACAGCAGAGTCTCGGAATTTCGAGCTTCTGTTAAATTCGAACCTATTTCTATCTGAGCCTATTTTGTAAGAAAATGAGCCGGGCCTTCAAGAAATTTTTATATCAATACGGTATGCAAAGGAAATGAGTCGGGCTTCCAAGAACTGTTCATATAAAGTTCTATAAACTTATTTAGTGCATTTTTAATTATAGAATTAGGGTTCATTAAAACTACTATTTCTTTTAATGCACAGGAATGTATTTTCGTGTAATCCGAGGGGTCCTTGGTCCCATCTACCTTGAATTATTGAGACTACTGTATTCAAAATTTCTTGACATCTAGAAAAATCCAAGTGGTCAGATGAGGCTAGAGTTTTTGGTGGGATTCCGCTAGGATCTGTCCTGAATGATACTTTGTTTAACTATGCACTCCATGATATCTTGAGCATATTATTAGCTGCAGCAGAGGGCTGTATCTGTGTGAATGATATAACCATATGGAGTTCAAGTAAGAACCCAATCCAGGCCACGCTTATGTTCAAAATGATTTTAAAGTTATAAACAAATGGACCAACAAATAGGGTCGGATAATTTCTTCCACAAAAACGGAGTGCTCAGTTTTTACAAGGAAATCCTGCCTAAATATCTTTATTCCAGACTTATATAGGAAAAGCCAACCGCTCAATCTAAGTCCAACACTCTTGGGAATCATCTTGGACTCCAAACTTTTTTGATAAATTCATATTGAAAGAGTCATACCAAAAGGCTAGACTGAAGATTCTAGCTAGTAGAACATGAAGAACTGATACTCATGCTTAGACAACTGTAAACCTTAATTATTCGATCGAAGATAGCATATGGTGTAGAAATATGGAGTTCAGCTTCCACGACAAATGCCAATAGATTGGCTATAATTCAGACCTCATCACTGAGGGTCTGTTGGAATATGTCCGGACAATCATTGTATGAGCCATGAAAATGGAGCTCTATGTTGAGGCCTCAGACTTTAATCTGAAAATAGCTCGCAAGTATCTGCAGCTTTTGGCACCCAGTCCTGTTCCAGATTCTGAATCATCCATTTTTTATCTATTGGGTGTCTTTACTGGCAACATCCATGCCTAATGTGGTTTCAGAGATAGTTCCAATTGTTAATAGCATTTCATCTTAAAGTTCTAACCCCCTAATGTTATGCCTGATCAACCTGGACTTGTTAAAAGAAAAAGATTACTGAGAAACAAAGAGTAGCTGCTCTTGCAGTTATCTGATGTAATTATTAAAGCTGGTATAAAATCTTCACTACACTAAGTCAGTACTTTGTATAGAACATAAAGAATCATATTTTGTGCCTATAAACTCTTGTTTTAGTACCTACACTGAACTCCTGTTTTACAGAAAATTTACATAGGATATTAATTAGGGTGCTTAATTAATTTATAGTGTTGTTGAAGCAATTCCAATACAAATTAGAATTTTTGGTGAATTCAACAATAGCAGGAAAACATGGGGTGGTTTAGAGCAGGAAACTTTCAAAAATAAAGCACTAGAAATGAAATTTTAACGTACTCCTGTATTTGAAAATCACAGGAAATTTAGTATTTTTTTCATGAATTTTACTTGAATTTACATAGATACCAAAATTATTATCCTGACGAGGACGATGCAGAGTCGTAGTACACATACTGTTAGTACAGCCGAGCCGGTAAGGAACTAGTGCGAGAATTGTAACATGCCAGTGCTGTTTATGCTGGGTGGAACTACAAATGTATCAGATGAATTTCTACACCTAATATTACACAAATCTAAAATAATATACATTGTTTTAAATTAAAAGTCAAATGTAAAATACATTTTTATAAGTAAACTGGGATAAATTTAAATGTGTTCTGAATATGAAAAATATATTTATAAAATAATAGTACTTAAATTCTTCAATTGTATTTACTCCCCCTCCTTTGGCGCCACCCTTGCTATGGTATATCCTACCAGTATTTAAAATTCGAGTTACGATCTGCCTTGACTATTCCGTTCCACCCAATAAAACATTCTGCCATGTGAATACCCCTTCTAAGATCCAGCCCTAACCAAAAGCCCTGATCCCAAATCTCTACCCAAAGCTAGTGTCGCGTGACAAATGCTGCAAAACCTCAGGGACCACCAAACCCCTTCCTTCTCTAACTGATCGGCTTGACAATGGGACTCATCTCCCGAAACGACAGTCCTCAACAATCGTAAAAGTAAGTGTTACTACAAGCAAGTATATATATATATATATATATATATATATATATATATATATATATATATATATATATATATATATATATATAACTTTTATATATAAATTCTATTTCTAATTTTAACATATGTTTTAGGTCTATAGCTTACATTATTGTAATTTTCATTCCTGATGATGTTGGTACTGTTTACCAACGAAAAGCTTTGAATATAAATTAATAAATATTCTTGTATTTGAATAACCTACGAATATTATATATATATATATATATATATATATATATATATATATATAACACAAGTGTTTTTAGCTAAAAACTAGTAGCTCATGGGAGGATGGAATCAATTTATGTAATTTAAATTTTTCTCCTAATTTAAAACATAAAAATATTCAAATATTTTTGTTCTATATTAATACGTTATATATTATTACATCATAATTAACTAAATACAAAATATAGTGAACTTACTAGAATATTATAAAGACATTGGTTAAGTTTTTATCGAATGACTTGTAAATTTTTATTTAATTATTTTTTTTGGAATTATAAAATGTTCGTAACACTGGCTAATCACGGAGTACCCAAACCGCTATTATATTTATGTTACAATGATAGGTTAGTTTTATGCTCTTGAACTTTAAAAGTCAAAAACTTGCTGAACTTATATTTAGCTAGTCAATAAGTTATTGATTTTAAATGTAAAGGTTTCGGCGTTCGTTATAGCAACAAAGTTCACGATATAATTGATATGATTATACTCTTTTATCTTGTCGTTGCTTAACGCATTTCGGGAAATATAATCAAACAGGCTGTAGCTTCATGCAGATTGGTTACTATAGTTTCCCCAAACTAACATTTAAAATTTGTTTATGACTCGAGTCAGTTGAAAAAATTATTTTAAAAATGGGATCCGAAAGTGTTTTAGCTTCTCGAGACACACTTGTGCGCTATAGTAACCCTACAATTGTATCTAAACACACTGATAAAAAAGCAGTAATATCACCAACTTTAGTGAGTGCACAAAGTACTAGTTTTATTGTAAAGTGGGGGTATTTTTTGTTATAAATAGCCCTAAAGATCTAGGAAATTCAGTTTCATATCTAAATAATGACGTATTAGGCCTTCAACAAATTTATAGTATAATTAAGAAAATTCTAAACTTTTATTCAAGTAGAAGTTTTCTTTTAAAAAAAAAAACAAAATTATTTTACAAATATTTTTAAATTTAAAAATTCTGTAACAAAAAAATAAGTGTTTTATAACTTTCAATAGCTTAAAAGTATTAGTAGTTTAGCTGTAAAACGTTTTTAAAATAAAAATGGCAACTATAGTCTTCTCAATCAATGCTTCATGATTAGTTTTGTATGAATCAGTTTTCTAAAATTTACATTGTTATAAGTTTATATAAGTCATATGACTTATATAAACTTACAACAAAGTAAATTTTAGAAAACTTGTTATAAATACCTACCTACATAACCTAAATTATTATTTATTGATTTCCCTGTCCATGAAAATTTCCATGAACAGGGAAATCAATGAGATACTTAATAATTTAGGTTATGTAGGTAGGTATTTATATGTGTATAAAATAAATAATACAGTATTAGCTTATTGTTACAATATTTGTTACTTAAATACAGTTTATGACATGCTAGCACTTATATGATTGGTTAAAATAGCCTAACTTTTGTTCCTTATTGACATGGTAACACTAATCATAACTAGGTTATTTGGTTCAAATAAGTAAATTCAATAACTACTTATTTTAGAGTATATTGGGGGCAAATAAGTCATTTAAAATACATCAACTGTAAATATCTAATTTTAATCTTCCTATTTTCCATCAATAAACTATGTAATTAATCTCTTGTCTTGAATAAGTTATAATTAAATAATACTAAACTAAGTGAATACATAAGGTCTTACTTGCTGACAGGTTTAAAAACAATCGTTCCTTTTACAAAGCAAAGCCTCTACTGGCACCTCCCACAAGGTAAAAAGGTTGTGTGAGATTTATGAGTGTAGTAGGGGTAGGTTAAGTTTACTATGTAATGGAACAGGGTGTTGGCTTCAAAATATCTGGTCATTTAATATGTTTTCTTTATCTGCAGTGTAGTGTTTGTATATTTTGTATTTTTCTAAAGTTGTTATAAAAACCAAGTTGTTTTCTTAATGCTGAAATCTACATGCAAGCTCAAGCATCAGTTATTTTTGAGAGTTTCGGGGTAAATTTGCTGTACTGTTTGGAAACATTCTACTCTGCTTCAACTCTAGCACCAGTGAACATTCACATTGATATAATGTGTGTAAATAATATGCATTTGTACGTACATACTCAAATGGCTCATAGTTGTATTGTATTAAATTAATAAAAAATTATCTTTACCAGCAAAAACCCTTAAAATAATAAAACTCCCAACAATTTTATTGATTCATATGTATTGATCCCATGTATTGATGATTATTTTGAAATTAAGGTTTTATTGATTAACCCTTCCCTATTATATGATAATCAATATATTAAATCATGCTCTTTTGCAAGCAAATAAACTACAACGATGTAAACAAGTATTTTTTCAACTCTTGAATTTTGTAGTCCATTACGTTCGGTGAATCTTATTAATCACCTAAACAATAGTTTATGACCATCCGAACTTTAAATTTAGTAAACTTGTTAAAACAATGTTATCAACAAACTCAGTATATTACTGAAATGTAAATATTTAGTATACAGGAATGGATACAACACCACAATAACAGACAAACTATGGTACAAAATACAAAAAAAAAAAACACTAAAACTAACACTACAGACAGGGAAAGCAAATATATCACATTACCATACATAAACAAAATAGCTTGCAAATTTCAAAAAATAGGATATAAAATAGCATATAAAACTAATAAGTTACAATAAAAAATACAACACAACACCAACAACAAAGATAAACTACAATCACCAGGCATATACAAACTGAACTGCGACGAATGTAACAAATTCTACATTGGACAAACAGGCCGCAACTTTAAACAAAGAGTCGAGGAACACAAACAAAACACCAACTCAACATTTTACAATCACATAAAAGAAACAGGACACAAATACACAACCTAGAAATCCTACACATCAACAAATAAGGACCACATCTTAAAAAACTAAAAATTTTAAACAAACAAACGATACAAATCACACATACTTTGATACTATTTTAAAACCTACCTTTAAAACCGTCACCGCTTGACCCGACATCTCCAAGCAGAAGACACTGATGATAATCGCCAGATAGCGATCGAAAACGTTCTGTCTCAGTAAGTTTAACAAATTTACAAAATTTAAAGTTCGAATTGTCATAAACTATTGTTTAAGTGATTAATTTTTTCAACCTTTGTAATTTTACTTAAATGGCTTGTATATTACTTTTACTAGAATTCTTTTACCTTAAAGTAGATAGGTACAAAAATTTTACTTAAATTGAAATATAATTTAAAAAATTACAAACTATGTTCTAAAGTTTAAACAGTAAACAGCATGTAACGCACTAAACGCATTTGAACATGGGCGGAGTTAAGAGGGAGCATTGTCCAACTAACTTTCTCGACAGGTGTAATTTTTTTTATAATCAAAAGTTTACAATGAACTCATTTAAATACTACAAAAACAATTTTTAAATCTTGTTGTTGTTCATGATGAGCTGGTTGTAAATCACTTATTATACTTTGAAATTACTTGCTAGCAGACATTCTATTAACTATAAGTTGTTACATTGTTAACTTATACACTTGGAGGAAACTTTTTCGTCTTACGATTTCTTCAGCCTAATATTTTTGCCACTAGGATTGCTGCAGTTGTGTTTTTGTTACCAATTTTTTAAAATTAGAATGATGTGATCGAAAATACACAGATCGCACATACTCTTCGATCACATCACTTCTAACTTTAAAAACATTGGTACCGGAAAGCACAACTGCAGCAATCCTAGTGGCAAAAATATGATGCTGAAGAAGTCAGAAGACGACGTTTCCTCCAAGTGTAATAACTTATACAATTTAACAACTTATAGTTAACAGAATGTCTGGTCCCAAGTAATTTCAAAGTGTAATAAGGGTCAAAAATAATAATACTGCTGACAAGAAATATACTTGGCAGTATCACTTGTTATTTTGATCATATACGAGTTATTTTCTAAATATGACTAAAAGTTTTAAAAAAATATGAACTTTATTTTAATCTTACAAGTCATGAAGTTCAAAATGAAATTTTAGGAATTGTCTCCTAAAACAAGTTAAGTTTGGTATTCAACGTTACGTTTCTCAAAGAAACAAATGAGATTTATTTTTGGACTTATGACTTTGCAAAGTTCAACAAAAAATAATAAAAAATTTTAAACATTCCAAAGCTATAAGTCTAAAAGCTCCTGATTTGAGTTCTATAAGAAACATATCGTTGATTACCATACCCTGACTTACCAATAAAAAAAGTAGTTTAAACATGTACCTTATAATGAGAGTTTTTGGATGGCTCAATGTAAGCAAGCTTTTAAATGTCCTATATTTTTTGGAGGAGTAACCTGGACCCTGTTTGATATCTGCAGGGCAAATTTGTGCCCCTCCAGAACAAAACTTGTAACTCTACCTATGCAATTAAACATACATTAGTATATTACATTTACCTATAGTAGCACTTATTATTTTGATTATTGAGGACGGCCGTTTAGGGAGATGTGTCCCATTGTCAACTCAGACAATGTTAACTGCAGTTAATGTCAACAGTTAAACTACATTGCAAACATTTTAAAGCCTGTAACATGAAAAACATTGAGGGTGAGAATTTTTGTTGTTGTTGAACTGATATAGAATGACCCTTATGCAATATCGAACATTGATTGGTGTATTTCTCAATTACTTCTATCAAATAACACCTATAGAGTTTCTGGGTGATAATGATTAAATGAGGTGTACTTTAAATTTATGATTATTAAAATAAGGTTTCGCTAATTATTAAATGCACATTAAATTTGGTTATATTAAAAGTTGTCCTTGCTTATTTTTAACAGGCCCAGCCAGGAAAAGCATACAGCCACCCAAGCACAAAGCCTGACAAAATTGTTCCTGCAGCAGAAAAAGAACTACTAACTGAAGAAATTTTAAACTGTATTTTACCACCACGAGAATGGGAAGAGAATGGGGAACTATGGCGTCAGCAGGTAACTGATTTTTATTTTAGATAGTTATTTTAGGGTAACTGACCAACTTTGTTGACTGATTTTTAGAAAAGGGGATTTGAATTATAATTAGGGATGGGCCTATTCCGATTCTCGATTCCTCGAATTGTCGATTCTAATGGTATCTAGGAATTGTTGATACTTCATTCTCTATTGATTAAAGTGCCAATTCCGATTTTTGTTTTTTTAACTGTTACAATATGTATGTGGTGTAATTTATTGGAAATATAATTAATTATCAATTATGCCTTATTCAAGTATTAGTTGCTTTCAATGAATTAAAAAATTTAAGCAAATGTGTATTTGAGATCACAAAAATATTATTATTTATGGCTCAAAAACAAAGACAATTGGATGCATTTTGGGTCTGTTTGTCACTGCTCTTCTTGCTTTGCTGTCTCACTCTCACTCGGGAGAGCTCAATTCACTCTCTCTCCCTCTCTCTCTTTCTCTATCTATCTATTACTCTCTCTCTCTCTCTCTCTCTCTTACCATCTCTGGCCGCTACTACTTCATACATGTCGAAACCAAACACAAAGGAAAGGTAGTTCCAATTTCTCCAGTTATAAAAACTAAAATGCCTATTACTGAAGTTATAATGTAATTGTGAACTGAAGTTCATATTTGTAATTTTAATTAAATCATTACTTTTTCCCATATGTTTGTCACCCTTTCAGATGTCCCTATTCATAAATTTTAACATTTTGTGTAGCCTATTACATTAAAATGTAAGTTTTAAAAGGTTTCACCATAAGACCAAGATGTTAACTAAATTCTGTATTAGAGAATATCATGTAGGCTTTTACAACTTGAAAGAATCGAGAATCAAAACAAAAATTTGAGAATCGGAATCGAAAATTGTAGGTATTGGCCCATCCATAATTATAATAGATGTAGTTAATTTAGTACTGCAAGATGTTATAATTTTTGTGTGCTTATAGATATATTATTTTTCAGTGCTATGTATGTTTCAAATTACTTTGAAAGTTATTCCAGGCCTCGCTACAAACCTGGCTATGTTATCTTTCAGACATAAAACACCTAAAGACTAATACCCAGATTAGGTCACATTACCTTAAAGATCATCTCAAACTCGTAGATTAACTAATAATACTTTTTGTTTATATTATACCAAATAGTTCACTGTAGCTTTCTTTCACTGCTACAACAATCTGAAATCTTGAGCCTCTTACGGATAGATAAAAGTCATATGGTTCTAGGACATGAGGAAAAGGTAGAAGTTTAGACACTGAGATATACTTGGATAGAAACATCCAGGTAGATAATGGAGTATAAGTTATTATGTTGATCTTACTTAATTGTGGTTGTTTTTTTTTTAATAAGTTTTAACATAATTAATTTTCACTATTTGAATACCTCTCACAATTAGTGTTCAAGTTACTATATTAAATTGTTTGATATGACTTCTAGGTGTCTAGTGATCCCGCTACAAGATCAGATGTGTTGAAACTAGGTGAACAGCTCGATATGGGCTTACAGCAACAACAGGCCCGAGAGACTGGAATCTGCCCTGTAAGGAGGAGGTTATTCGGACAATGTTTTGGTAGAGAATTTCACTCTATGTTGTCTCTCTTTATTTTTCTATAAAAAAATTATTTATTTTACATTTTTATATTATCACTTTAAAATTTTGATTAGACATCCTTTCTAGTTCTTGATCAGACAGAGTTCACCTTTAACCATAAACTGGGCGACCCTTTTTAATGTTTTTGCACAATCTTCTTTAAAGCTCTATAAATCTATTTTAGTTGTAAATTTATAGAAATAATAGTAATATACTGTTATATACTTTCTTATTTGGGTCATCCCAACGAACTGCTTTGACTATAATATTTTTTAAAAAACAAAATTTTCAAGTTTACGCAATGCCAAATCTAAAAAGAGAACTGCTAAACTACGATTTCAAAAATTAAGGGATTGGGAACACGATAATAAAAAATTTATTCAAAACCCAGATTTACGAAAGGTAGAAAAATTTTCATGTTTTTTACATAAAACTGTGATAAAATTACATAGTGAAGCAAAATGTGATAGAAATGGCAGGCTTGTCAAAATGTTTCTCTTGGATATGTTGATTTGTCTGAACAAGGAATGCAAAATAAACGAACTCTACATAATAAAATACATAGCCTATTGAAATGAATACAAACACACCCTGATAGATAATATAATGCAACAAAAAACAACACACAAATACAAAAATACGTAACATTAACATATCATAACAACACATCACAAAAAATTGCTTCCTCATTCCGTAAACTCAAAAACAAAGTAGCCTTTAAAACATTAAACACTCAACTAAAAAAACCTACACAACACACAAATATTACAAGGCAGGAGTACACAAGATCGGATGTACAGTATCAACTGCCCCAGCTTCTACATAGTTCAAACGGCAAGAAGCTTTACCAAACAATATAAGGAATGCAAAAAAAAAACCCAAATCAAATTTTGTCACCCACATACAGAACACACTACACAAAGTAGATACTAATCTAAAATATCTTCATTACATAAAAAATGCCAAACTAAACCCAACAGAAAACTATGAGATCTACAAACACCACAAAAACCATTCAGAACACATTCTAAACGACAAAGCATACTCACAATCAAATACGGTATTTGAACACATAACTAACATTTACTCTATGAACGTACTGTCTGTATCACAGACTCACAATAATACAACACACTCGATCAACAGTCTTGTCCATGACTCACATCATAGAACAATGCACTGATCTAGTGTGAATCGTGTCTGCTGAAAAATATCAGTGAGTAGTGGTTTTTCCCCAAGTGATATCAATGTATCAATGCACTTCAAGATGTATAACATAAAAACTGCAAGTAAAAAAGGAACGTTAGACCTCTTGACCAAAGATGACAACATTTGGAACTGGTCTGGTTGCCTAAAGGTTAACCTCAGCCAGTGTAGAGTGTTGAGTCTGGTTAGGAGGAATTCTGTGTTTGGCCCTATAAATTTAGGATTAATGATCAACAATCAACATGCGTCACTGTATTTGTCTCTGCTCATAAAAGGTTACAAGCACTACTTTCAAGCATTGACGCTGATGCCAAAGGGCTGGGATTGCAGCCCCTATATCATTTTTGAGGGATCTGGATATGGGAAGAAAGCACATTATCTCTATCTTGAGGCAGGCTTCAAAGACTCTGGAGTTATCTTATCAAATTTGACTCAGAAGAGCTGAAGGTTGGGCTCAGTGAGGTTGTGCACATGATCTTAAACTCTCCAGACTAAAAACTGATGTTTCTGTTCACTAGTGTGTCTCACAATTCTGTTGTGTTACATATTCTACACTATATTATTCTATTTATAAAAAGTTTCCAATTTTTTAAAAAATGTAAGCTATAAAAAAATTATGTACATCATTTTTATTTTGTAAAATTAAGTAGAATTAGATAAGAATTATAGTAAATTGAAGTGGAGAAAATTTTCTGTAAGAAAAAATTAAATTTATATTATTTGATTGCTAAAACACTTGTAAATATTTTATTAAAAAAAAAAAAAAAAAATTACAAGTGCTTTAGTGAAAATTAGTAGCTTACATGAAGATGGAATCAACAAATATGAATTTCATTTCATACTAGCAGAGTACCTGTCCTTTATACAGGGCTGACGAATATTTGTATTGTTGTATTTCTATTTGCATTGAATTTAATTTACTGAAATTAAATCCCAATAAATATATCAAACTATAAACTCACCAATTATTGTCTTGAAAATCCAAGAGAAGGGAAACCTTCTATTTGTAACATGACATGTGTAAAGTATAAGTAGCCTTGAAAAATGAATAGCAACAAACATTTACTATCACCTGTTTAGTTGCGTTTAAAAGTGACTTTTACAGGTGATTACAAACACATTTACTCTCAGTTGATTAACCCAAGTATATAATGGAGTGTAGATAACTGAGTGTTGATGGAGTTTTCAAGGCCAATGGGGAGGTTCCCTGATGGAATTTCTAAATAAAAATAAACCTGGAACCCTAAGAATGTCCATGTAAAATTTCAGCTCAATGGGTCCAGTAGGTTTTACATGATTGAGTAACAGACACCATTAGATTTTTATATAACAGTATAGATTGTGTGTATAAATTTATAGGAAAATGGATTGTTTACCCTTGCAAACAATTTTTTTAAACCTATTATCAGTACACTTACAGTTTACATTATAATCTATAACACTTTAAAACCCACCATTTTTATATAAAATTAATATAAGTAAACATAACAATATTTCTTGTATAGAAATAAATGCACCACACACTGATATAGAGGATTTCTTTCTCAAACGAAGTTTACCTATTGAAATATCACAGTAAATATAGTTTTTGTTTTTGAATATAGTGTTATTACATTAAATAAGCATATGGGTCATTATACAACTTGAAGTTGAACTATTAATTTTAATGTTCCACAATTCAGCTGTGTAATTTCACAAACTGTGTACTAATTTACACAAATAAAATGATATGAGCTGCCTAGAATGAAAGTGGTGTAAGTCCACGATTTATAGTTTTAAGTAATTAATTTTTTTGTGAAACAACCAATTAAAAAATCTAGCTTATGTGTCTTGAAATGGTTTTATTGTATTTTGAATCGTATACAGCAGGCATCCTCACTACGCGGCCCGCGGGCCGCATGCGGCCCTCGGCACGATTTTTTGCGGCCCTTAGACGGTTAGGATTGAAGTCTAATTATTTTTTGTTGCTGTGTTATGAAAGACGTTGTTAAGATCGTGAATTTCATAAGATCAAATGAACTGAACCACAGAACTTTTCAAGAGTTTTTGAAAGAACTTATTTCGCAATACGGGGATGTGCTTTACCACACAGATGTTAGATGGCTGAGTAAGGGTAAAGTTTTGGAACGTTTCTTCAGCATTCGACATGAGATTACTTTGTTTTGGCTACAAAGAACAAAGAGTACCCTGAAGTTTATAATTTTAGTTGGTGGCTCAAAGTAGCGTTTCTTACTGACACAATGGGCATTATGAATGAAACGCTGACTAAATTGCAAGGAGACTATAATAATATTGTAACTAAGATGATGAGTATCGTATTTGCACATGAACAAAAACTCAATATGTATATTGAAGAACTATCAAACAGTGATTATTCCAGCTTCCCTTCAGTTAAAACACTGTTTGATGAAAATCCTGATGAAAGTCAAAATGTTTCCGATTTACTAAGGCTGTTGAAAGACCTGAAGGAAGAAATGTCTCAGAGGTTTAGTGACTTCAAGAAGTATCAGGAACCATTTCGCTTGGTAGAAAATCCATGGGCAATGAAACCAGCTAATGTAGCTCATCTTTCTGTTTTTGGATATGAAGCTAGGGATTTGAAAAATGAAGAATAAAGCTCACTATAAGTTTTGGAGGGTTGTTGAAAAGGACAAATTTCCTAACTTACTTGAATGTGCTCAGAAAATATTGTGTGTTTTTTCAGTAAGCTGAAGTTTGTAAAAAACAAGTCCAGATTTAGGCTAACAAGTGAGAATTTTGAGAACATTTTAAGAATTTCAGTTTCTTCCCAACCTGCCAACATAGATGCCTTATTAGAGGACTGTGAAAGATTTCGCCCATCAACTTCAAAGAATTAACTAAGTAAAAAAAAAGACATTTTCAAACTTTTTTATGCGCAAAACAGTTTATTTATGTTGGTAATGTAATAAACGTATGTTATAATCATATTGTTTGTCAGTTATTTAGTGCCTCTTGTACTTGCGGCCCTCAGGAAAATTTTATGCAAAATGTTTGGCTCTCAAAGTATTCCTAGTGAGGACCCCTGGTATACAGTCTTCATTTTTTACTGCATGCTTTATTTTGCATTAAACCTATATTTAGGCTGTATTATATAGACTTTAGGGACTTACACCATTGTCATTCTGATATTTACAAGGTTTTATGAAATAAAGTGTAAAGTGCTATTCTGTGAAAGTATTTATTTTACAGAATTTTCTGTCAAAAATACATACTTTTAAGTTGAGTATAGTTTTTTAATGTTTTAAGCAACAAATTACAAAAAATTAAACCAAAAATAGTTTATTTAAAATCTTTGCTCTTCTCCGTTGTTATAGACAAAAATAAAAAATTCTGATGCTGAGTCATCTTCAGGAATATTATTTTCGTCTTCAAAATCCAAGGGCAAGATGCCTATATTTTCTTCATCGCTTATAGTTGTCAAACTACGGAAAAACCCATGGTGCACAGGAGGGATGAAATGTAGTAGAGCTATCATATTTGTTTATGGACACTGGTCTAACATTAGGATACAACATCTCGTATGGTACATTTTTTAAATTCACTGTTCTTCCTTTCCTTCCTGTTGAAGCGATATTTAATTTATCGAAATCTATTGACTCTTGGAGAGATTCTTTGTATTTTATGGTGTAAGCATCGTTTTTTTCAATTCTTATCCATTGCATTTTAAGCCAGTTTACAACCAAATTATTTGTATTTTTTTTCTCCTGCTAATATTCCTCTGTAAATTTTTTGTAGAAAAAAATTCTTTACGATTCATATGGCTAACAATAAATTTGTTTTTACGACAGCAAGAATGTTTTTATACCATACCAGTCTTCAGGCAATTACACAATTTTCCCTTTCGCAGCTAATTCTACACATCCGAATTCGGAATTGTTTGGGAGAAACGAATGCCCTGACACTAAATAATTTTGATCAATAATTTCAATGTCTGTTTCTTTACTTTGAACAAATCTGATTAGAGCTAGAGTTGTATTTATGTTACGAATTTGCCACATGCAGGTGTCACTGTAAATTGTTACTCTTTTCTTATGGCGAGCATTTACCTTCAAATGTTTGATTAAACAAGAAACTAAATCCTGGGAACCTCGCGAAGCTATTTTTTCATCCCAAACATAAAAGTATCCAGTACCTTTTTCGAAGTCGTTCACCCCAAAATTATAGCAATAACAATTCCTCTTGTAATATGCATCACTAACAGTGAGAATAGGAAATGGTAGAGCTTTCTGTAAGTCCATACTGCAAACATAACTGTCTTTGTCATTCTTTTTCGATTTTCCATCTTTATTCATACTGTCTCTGGCAAAGTCAGCTTTTCCGATGTGCAATTCATGTTCAGTCTTCAACTGTTCTTTTTCTGCATCATTAAGGCCTGGGTTAGAGCATTTCACTTTAAAAATATCACACTTTTTGCAGGTATCCTTTTTAGGTACATAAAAATGTAGATTGAATTTAGTATTAAATACATATCTGTAAAAATGTTTTTTTACTGAACTTTTGCCAGCAGCATTACACTTTTCCACATTCAGGTCATACATTTTTGTTATATTCAAGGCATCACACAAATATTTTCTATTGGGATTGTTTTTCCTTGTATAATGGCTCTGGTAACAAGGAAATGAACTGATTATGGTCCATTACAAACTGAGTATCTCCATCAGATATTTTTCTGGAGGGACAGCCTTTATATCTCCTCTCATATCTTCACCAGGGACCTTTCCTTCCAGTATCTTCTTAAGAGCCCTGGCTACCCTTCCATCTGATACACCGAGAGTATTTAAAAAGAATGTTTTACATACTGGTACAGAAACACCCTTTTCTGATTTAAATAAATACTTATTGGACCCTCCTCGAACCATACCATTCGCTTTCCTTGATCTTCTTCGTTTTATTTCGTGATGCTGAATAAGACCACAAATGTAAGCATTTTGCCTTTTAAAATCCCCAATTTTCCAGAAATTTTCAAATGTTAATTTACGTTCATCTTTTGAGAAATTGTCATTGCACTTCAGTTTGCAGCTGCACGATGTTTAGAAAATATTTTTTCTTTGATAGTTTTTCCACTTTTGTTCACGTATCTCTGACCACTATTCTTAAGTCGTTTGGCTTTTTTTTGTTTATGATTCTCGGCAATCAAAAGCCTCTTCCGAGTTTTAGGTATGTTTGAAGGTTTGAAAACTTCATTATAATATGTTCGAGCATTATCGGATCTCTCAGAATCTGATGTTAAAGAATAGCTCGCAATACTATTACTAGGCCAAGGCCTACCAACATCTTATCCATCCAAAATAAAATCAGGATCAATGTCAAGATCGTCTGGATCATTTTCAAACTTAGAGCTACTATTTAATAAGTCAGATATGTTATTATTCCTAGCGCTTAATTTCATTTTTATATTTTTAAAAAAATCTATATTCAAAACAAAAATTTAGGTTATAATTAGGTATTTTTCGATGTCTTATGCTTTAATGTTAAGAAAAACTCTAAAACTAACAACTAAAATAATCAAATATCGTTTAAAACACTGATATTAACAATAAATACACTAAATAATAGCAGTAAACAATAGCTGTTTCTCTGTTATTGGACTTACACCACTTTCATTATCCGTTGACAGTGAACATGAGCTTGAAAGTAATCGGGACGCCGAGATAGTTTTCTATCCAATTTTTTTGATACCTATAGGAGTTTCAGCGCACGTGAGATAGAGTTTAAGCACGGGTCATTTCAAGCCTATCTTTTTGATAGCTATTTTCCATGTTGGGGACTGGCTCTATGTTGTTTCTCCTACGAGATGGATCATAAACAAGTGCAAGTTTACAAAAAGAAAGTAGTGTTTTCGTTCTTAGTGTACAAATACATTAGTGAAAGGGGAAGTAAAAGAAGAAGATATTGGATTCACCCATTTAATAATGAGAGATATTTAAAAGGTGTGTTCTAATGATTTAAGGGAAGATGAACACAAATTCTTTAATTATTTTCAAATGTCTACTCGATCTTTTGATGAATTTTGTTTGGAAATCTAAAATCATGTTTTTGCAGATTTCCCCCCATGCCGATAGCTTTTTACCCTGTCTTTATACTCTTCGCTTCACGCACCCCATATTGTCCTATGTTGTTTAATTTCCTCTATAAACCATTCTACATCCACGCCCAAATCTTCAATCTCCATGGCTGATAGATTTAACTATTAAAAAAATATATATAAATAAATATGATATTGAATAAAATGATTAGTAACTATTAAAGATTATTATTTAAAACTATAAATCATTATTGATATTAATAACAAATTATCAACCTAATTAATATTATTCTTACACATTGATGTCTATTGGTTATTCAATCATATTTAAAGCTAAACATAAAAATAATATGAAATTAGTAATTATATTATCGAAAACTTAGCTGATAAAATGGCACAGATAGAAAGTAAGCTGCGGTGCATGTGCGCTGTCCCATTAGCCACTGTGTACTTGTAGAATGCTGGCGATAGAATTAACGCCAAGATAGGAGGAGAAACCTGCGTCAGTCCAGATACTTATCGAGATAGGCCGAGGCTATCCGATAGCTATCTGCGTCCCATGTGCGTTGCCCCATTTCTCCCAATGTACTTATGCCTATCAGCTTGAAAACTATCTCGGCCTCCCGATTACTTTCAAGCTCATGTGGGCCAAGCCTTATAGAGATATTGTCAGATATTTTTCAGGTAAGCACCCTTCCATAATTCTACACTGTCCATCAATAATAGTGAGTTTCCTAGTCATTCATATAACCACAGTATTAATCCTGCATTTCTACTAACCACTCCTGGTATAAAATAAAACCTTGTTTTGGTTCTAGATGAAATAATTCGGCAGGTGACAATTAATTGTGCAGAGAGAGGCTTGTTACTTCTTAGAGTAAGAGATGAAATTAAAATGACAATGGCTGCCTACCAAACTCTGTATGAGAGTAGTATTGCATTTGGGATGAGAAAAGCGTTGCAGGTAATATATTACTTACTGATCATTCCTGAACATTAAACTGTCTATATATTTAATTCCGGAAGAGAATTGGTCCCCATGAAATTTCTCGAGCAAGAAACAAGGTATGATAACTTGATTAGATTCATTTAAAAGCTTGAGGGCTGAAGATGGTGGGAAAACTATCGGACATGTCAAAAATTACCTGGCCTTCGTCCCACTAGCCTAAATAGATCCGATGATCTTCTAATGGAAATATCACTACAGTGGGCTTATTAATAAGTAAGCCCTATATGCCGTATAGTAAATAATAAATATACTAGAATGTGATAATATCAGCTGATTTAAACAGCTGATATGAATTTGATTGTTTATTTATTTTACTTTTATTGTTCTGCTTAATTGAAATGTATCTAAAAGAGGAAGGTTGCGAGTTTGTATACAATTATTTGGGGATAGTGTGCTGTAGAAATGATGGTTAAGAAATAATGAACGATGATGAAATTAGTTACTAGCAGATTCTAGCATAAAATATACTGGTATTTAAATCTCATTAATAATATAACATTTAAACTATTAAAAAGCATTTAAGGGTGAGTATTTCATTTAATTTTATTGTACAATAAATATATACAATTTTATTGTATAATATATACAGATGTTTACATATAAGACGTAGCAATTCCTGCTATGTGCTTCTAGTTTTTATTAAATTACACTATGGTATATTTATTAAGTGAAGCAATGCTCACAACCCCAGGAGGGGGAGGATACAAGATCTGGTGTTAGTATTCAGATCTTTATATCAGAAATTTTACAAACACATTGCTTATTAATTCATATTTAGATTATATGCTATGATAAAATGGAAAAGTAATTAAATAAATTAGTATAAATTGATACTTGTATTTGTATAAATATTAAAGAAAATTACAAATGTACATTAAGTGTTAAAGTATAGGGAGGTCAACAGGCTATTTAAAACGAAAAATATTTTAGGTTTTAAAAAGTCTTTATGTAGAAGTTTTCACTAACAGAAATTAAACTCTATTCTTCTTCCTTTTGCTGCAAATTTGTTGACTACGCCAACAAAAACCTTTCCTTCAGTTTTACTTCGGTTAATATTTCACATTCTATGAATAGGAGACAAGTGAGAGAGCCTGTGTTAGGCATTATTGTTTCTTGAATAAGCTTTTATCCTTGACCAGCTAGTATTCTTATCTTTTCCAAACAAAAAACACTCACCTGCTAACAATTCACAATTTTTATATGAGTTAGATTTAAAACGCTCATATAAATTTTTCTCTCTGCACTAAATTTGGCATGTCTGGAATAGGCAAAGCAAGTTTAATTATTTCCTTTTTATCTTCAAAAGGTCGAGAAGAAAATGGAATATCAATAATAAGACTTATAATAATACACTTTGCTTTTGTGAACAACACAGTCACTCAACTATTATTATGTATCCGCACTAATGTATTAATTAAAATTTTACACAAAACGTTTTACTAGTATACATTATGATGACATATAACACTTCTTTTCTTCCACTTTCTGTTTTTGCATTTAACAGTCATTGGGATCACTGAAATGCCTTGGGCAACACGTCAACAAAAGCTTCATTAGTCACTTGTTATTTGGTCACCCCTCCTGTGTTCCTCTATCCTTTCATTCTATGTTATCTGGTGGCGAAGCTTGCCTATAAATGTTCACTTTCATAAATTCACAAAGGTCGTATACAACACCTTAGAGTGCTCAAGTTCATGTTTAGGAGCCTATCGACATCTATTGTTGGCACTTGCTACAAAACACATGTTAGAAATAACCATAGCCTTCTACTAAACCAGTGCTTCATTGAAGCTCTGCCCATGACTCACCACTGGATTATTGTTTCTCATATATGTGCAGTCTATGTAAACAACATTACTAGATATTCAACTAAAAAATAGCTACAAATGTGTGCTATATGTTTTTTCTTTATGTTTCAGTTTCGAAAGTTTTAGTATTGAATACTTAAAGAGAACCACTTTAACTCTAGATTGGGTCGGATGTGGTCCAAGGACCATAGATTGGTAGGCACTGCAGTAAAGAAGAATTAAACAAATTGTAAAACTGATTGAATAATTGAAAACCTCATCAAATAAGGATTGTTTCTTGAAGTATATGTCACCGACCTAGAGTTGCTAGGCAAGCAACAGTTGTATTACTGCAACTACATGGCAATCAAATGCTAGGCTCCTTCAGTGCTGGATACTTCTTGTTTGCCAACAACTTATAAAACTTAAAAAGATCATTAGAATTAAAGACACCTTTCATTGAGTCATTGCCTTGCAAAAAACTTTAGCAGACATTAAATAAAAAAACCTAATTTTCACTCATGTTGAATGTGAGTGAGGTCACTTCCTTTTTCTTCCTCCATTATCTGTATAATTAGGTAATAGTAGTTACTGAGTGTCTTCACCACAAGTCATAAGACCTGGAGATTGTCCGACATTTTTTTAATCAATCTTACCTTATACTTTTGGTATTAACTTGGCAAAAAACCACTACTTACTGATATTTTCAGCAACCTATGAACAATAAAAATCTCAGAACACCAATACGCCATAGACTCACACCAACTCAGCACACCTGAGAAACAGTCTTGTCCGGACTTATAGCATTAAATAATGTGCTGACTTAGTGTGAAACGTGTCTGCTGAAAATATCAGTAAGTAATGGTTATTTTGCCAAGTTAATACCAAAAGTGTAATTATAGAAAAACCTCAAGATGTATAACACAAAAACTGCAAATTTCAATCTTACCTTTTTTTGTTGTTGATTCTTTCAAGGAAACGAGCAAACAAATTATTAATACTTACAGATATTTACTATTAATCATTAACTTCATTAAAATTAATTATAAAATGTTTTAAAATGTCATAATCTATTAAAAATATGTTTCACTTTTTCATTGTAATTTGAAAATATAGTCCCTAAAACCCATCAGAATTTAGAAATGTCACAAATACTGGATTTTTTAATTTAAAAGGTTGAGTCAGACGGGTTAAACGTTGCTAGAGGAAAGTTTAACAATATTTATGTTCTAAACAGTTACAAAAATCTGGTTTAACTTATTTTTAGTAAAACGTAGCTAGTAAATATTCTTTTACTGTAGCGTGTAATTATGCTTTAGAAAACATTTAAATTTAACAACAATGTACTTAATGTGGTATGGGTTGTTTTTCTTAAGACACTATTTGTCAACTTGAGGTAATAATTCTTTTTAAGAAAAGGAAATAGACCTTATAGTGTGAAGTTAAGATGATTTTGAACTGAAACAGAACAAAATGAACTCTACTAGGAATTTATAGAATAGTGTTAGTTGCAATACTAGGAAAACATTTTGCATTTAAACAAAAATCTGTGTATATAAAATGAACTGTATATAATGTTCCTTATATTGTACATTTAGGCAGAACAAGGAAAATCAAACATGGAAGAAACTATAGCAGAGCTGAGAGAAGTTAAAAGTGACTTAGAAAAGCAAGTTGGTGAATTACGTTCGAAAGCTGAACAAGTTGAAAGGAGAGCTACAGAATTACGTCAAGCAGAAGAGAAAAAACATGCCGAAGAAATTGATTTCTTGAAAAAAACAAATCAGCAGTTAAAGGTAATATAAAAAAAATATAAGGACAAATGTATTTATAAATTAATTAATATTATTTTAAGTTATGAATTCTTGAATAAGGTGTAAAATAAATGAGATAGCTCTTTTCTCACAAATTGATTTAAAGTATGGCATTTTCATCTACCCCACAAAAGAGCATGCATTTTCTGTCCTTTTTTTATATAGGCTAATGAGAGATCACAGACAACTTTGCTTTTTTAAAACTCTCAACGTTTCGAATTTCTTTTTGAAATTCCTTTCCAGGAGTTCAACTTTAATTAAACAATTAAACAACGTCTCAGAAAGAAATTCAAAATGTTGAGTGTTTTAAAAAAGCAAAATTGTCTGTGATCTGTCATTAGCCTATATATAAAAATTAATAGTTATTAACAGACATTAAATAAAAATATTTTCTATCCTTCTTAGACCACATAGTATTTCATTAATGAATAAACAAGACAAGTAGTAGAAATGGTGTACAAGAGAAATAGGTGAATCCATTTTTTTTAGACACAATGGTACTGAAACGCTTTCAACTAACTAATACAATGTTTCACATCAATGGAATATAACTGTTACCATGCACCTACCTAGACTTTGACCCATGGTTCAAATTTTGAAATTTTTGTGACTATAAATAATTAGCTAAAGAACACTTTGTGCCTGGACAAAATTTATCAAAACTTGTATAGGAATAAAAAACCAGAATCCCTTTATACCGAGTTTGCCTAAAAATAGGCACGCTAAATTGGAGGTAAGAAGTTGAATTCTGCGACAGTGATTCTAGCTGTATATTGAGTGTGTTGCTATATAGGGGTAGGGATTTGTTGGTTGAAGTTAGAGATACTTTTACTCAAAAAGTAGTTATGCATCAAATCTTTTGAACAAAGGCTTCTATATAAATACAAACAATGTCTAGTGATTCTAGCTGTATATTGAATGTGCCGCTATATAGGGGTAGGGATTTGTTGGTTGAAGTTAGAGATACTTTTACTCAAAAAGTAGTTATGCATCAAATCTTTTGAACAAAGGCTTCTATATAAGTACAAACAATTTCTAGTGATTCTAGCTGTATATTGAGTGTGCCGCTATATAGGGGTAGGGATTTGTTGGTTGAAGTTAGAGATACTTTTACTCAAAAAGTAGTTATGCATCAAATCTTTTGAACAAAGGCTTCTATATAAGTACAAACAATTTCTAGTGATTCTAGCTGTATATTGAGTGTGCCGCTATATAGGGGTAGGGATTTGTTGGTTGAAGTTAGAGATACTTTTACTCAAAAAGTAGTTATGCATCAAATCTTTTGAACAAAGGCTTCTATATAAGTACAAACAATTTCTAGTGATTCTAGCTGTATATTGAGTGTGCCGCTATATAGGGGTAGGGATTTGTTGGTTGAAGTTAGAGATACTTTTACTCAAAAAGTAGTTATGCATCAAATCTTTTGAACAAAGGCTTCTATATAAGTACAAACAATTTCTAGTGATTCTAGCTGTATATTGAGTGTGCCGCTATATAGGGGTAGGGATTTGTTGGTTGAAGTTAGAGATACTTTTACTCAAAAAGTAGTTATGCATCAAATCTTTTGAACAAAGGCTTCTATATAAGTACAAACAATTTCTAGTGATTCTAGCTGTATATTGAGTGTGCCGCTATATAGGGGTAGGGATTTGTTGGTTGAAGTTAGAGATACTTTTACTCAAAAAGTAGTTATGCATCAAATCTTTTGAACAAAGGCTTCTATATAAATACAAACAATGTCTAGTGATTCTAGCTGTATATTGAGTGTGTTGCTATATAGGGGTAGGGATTTGTTGGTTGAAGTTAGAGATACTTTTACTCAAAAAGTAGTTATGCATCAAATCTTTTGAACAAAGGCTTCTATATAAATACAAACAATTTCTAGTGATTCTAGCTGTATATTGAGTGTGCTGCTATATAGGGGTAGGGATTTGTTGGTTGAAGTTAGAGATACTTTTACTCAAAAAGTAGTTATGCATCAAATCTTTTGAACAAAGGCTTCTATATAAATACAAACAATTTCTAGTGATTCTAGCTGTATATTGAGTGTGCCGCTATATAGGGGTAGGGATTTGTTGGTTGAAGTTAGAGATACTTTTACTCAAAAAGTAGTTATGCATCAAATCTTTTGAACAAAGGCTTCTATATAAGTACAAACAATTTCTAGTGATTCTAGCTGTATATTGAGTGTGCCGCTATATAGGGGTAGGGATTTGTTGGTTGAAGTTAGAGATACTTTTACTCAAAAAGTAGTTATGCATCAAATCTTTTGAACAAAGGCTTCTATATAAGTACAAACAATTTCTAGTGATTCTAGCTGTATATTGAGTGTGCCGCTATATAGGGGTAGGGATTTGTTGGTTGAAGTTAGAGATACTTTTACTCAAAAAGTAGTTATGCATCAAATCTTTTGAACAAAGGCTTCTATATAAGTACAAACAATTTCTAGTGATTCTAGCTGTATATTGAGTGTGCCGCTATATAGGGGTAGGGATTTGTTGGTTGAAGTTAGAGATACTTTTACTCAAAAAGTAGTTATGCATCAAATCTTTTGAACAAAGGCTTCTATATAAATACAAACAATTTCTAGTGATTCTAGCTGTATATTGAGTGTGCCGCTATTTAGGGGTAGGGATTTGTTGGTTGAAGTTAGAGATACTTTTACTCAAAAAGTAGTTAAGCATCAAATCTTTTGAACAAAGGCTTCTATATAAGTACAAACAATTTCTAGTGATTCTAGCTGTATATTGAGTGTGCCGCTATATAGGGGTAGGGATTTGTTGGTTGAAGTTAGAGATACTTTTACTCAAAAAGTAGTTATGCATCAAATCTTTTGAACAAAGGCTTCTATATAAATACAAACAATTTCTAGTGATTCTAGCTGTATATTGAATGTGCCGCTATATAGGGGTAGGGATTTGTTGGTTGAAGTTAGAGATACTTTTACTCAAAAAGTAGTTATGCATCAAATCTTTTGAACAAAGGCTTCTATATAAATACAAACAATTTCTAGTGATTCTAGCTGTATATTGAGTGTGCCGCTATTTAGGGGTAGGGATTTGTTGGTTGAAGTTAGAGATATTTTTACTCAAAAAGTAGTTATGCATCAAATCTTTTGAACAAAGGCTTCTATATAAGTACAAACAATTTCTAGTGATTCTAGCTGTATATTGAGTGTGCCGCTATATAGGGGTAGGGATTTGTTGGTTGAAGTTAGAGATACTTTTACTCAAAAAGTAGTTATGCATCAAATCTTTTGAACAAAGGCTTCTATATAAATACAAACAATTTCTAGTGATTCTAGCTGTATATTGAGTGTGCCGCTATATAGGGGTAGGGATTTGTTGGTTGAAGTTAGAGATACTTTTACTCAAAAAGTAGTTATGCATCAAATCTTTTGAACAAAGGCTTCTATATAAATACAAACAATTTCTAGTGATTCTAGCTGTATATTGAGTGTGCCGCTATATAGGGGTAGGGATTTGTTGGTTGAAGTTAGAGATACTTTTACTCAAAAAGTAGTTAAGCATCAAATCTTTTGAACAAAGGCTTCTATATAAGTACAAACAATTTCTAGTGATTCTAGCTTTATATTGAGTGTGCCGCTATATAGGGGTAGGGATTTGTTGGTTGAAGTTAGAGATACTTTTACTCAAAAAGTAGTTATGCATCAAATCTTTTGAACTAAGGCTTCTATATAAATACAAACAATTTCTAGTGATTCTAGCTGTATATTGAGTGTGCCGCTATATAGGGGTAGGGATTTGTTGGTTGAAGTTAGAGATACTTTTACTCAAAAAGTAGTTATGCATCAAATCTTTTGAACAAAGGCTTCTATATAAATACAAACAATTTCTAGTGATTCTAGCTGTATATTGAGTGTGCCGCTATATAGGGGTAGGGATTTGTTGGTTGAAGTTAGAGATACTTTTACTCAAAAAGTAGTTATGCATCAAATCTTTTGAACAAAGGCTTCTATATAAATACAAACAATTTCTAGTGATTCTAGCTGTATATTGAGTGTGCCGCTATATAGGGGTAGGGATTTGTTGGTTGAAGTTAGAGATACTTTTACTCAAAAAGTAGTTATGCATCAAATCTTTTGAACAAAGGCTTCTATATAAATACAAACAATTTCTAGTGATTCTAGCTGTATATTGAGTGTGCCGCTATATAGGGGTAGGGATTTGTTGGTTGAAGTTAGAGATACTTTTACTCAAAAAGTAGTTATGCATCAAATCTTTTGAACAAAGGCTTCTATATAAATACAAACAATTTCTAGTGATTCTAGCTGTATATTGAGTGTGCCGCTATATAGGGGTAGGGATTTGTTGGTTGAAGTTAGAGATACTTTTACTCAAAAAGTAGTTATGCATCAAATCTTTTGAACAAAGGCTTCTATATAAATACAAACAATTTCTAGTGATTCTAGCTGTATATTGAGTGTGCTGCTATATAGGGGTAGGGATTTGTTGGTTGAAGTTAGAGATACTTTTACTCAAAAAGTAGTTATGCATCAAATCTTTTGAACAAAGGCTTCTATATAAATACAAACAATTTCTAGTGATTCTAGCTGTATATTGAGTGTGCCGCTATATAGGGGTAGGGATTTGTTGGTTGAAGTTAGAGATACTTTTACTCAAAAAGTAGTTATGCATCAAATCTTTTGAACAAAGGCTTCTATATAAATACAAACAATTTCTAGTGATTCTAGCTGTATATTGAGTGTGCCGCTATATAGGGGTAGGGATTTGTTGGTTGAAGTTAGAGATACTTTTACTCAAAAAGTAGTTATGCATCAAATCTTTTGAACAAAGGCTTCTATATAAGTACAAACAATTTCTAGTGATTCTAGCTGTATATTGAGTGTGCCGCTATATAGGGGTAGGGATTTGTTGGTTGAAGTTAGAGATACTTTTACTCAAAAAGTAGTTATGCATCAAATCTTTTGAACAAAGGCTTCTATATAAATACAAACAATTTCTAGTGATTCTAGCTGTATATTGAGTGTGCCGCTATATAGGGGTAGGGATTTGTTGGTTGAAGTTAGAGATACTTTTACTCAAAAAGTAGTTATGCATCAAATCTTTTGAACAAAGGCTTCTATATAAATACAAACAATTTCTAGTGATTCTAGCTGTATATTGAGTGTGCCGCTATATAGGGGTAGGGATTTGTTGGTTGAAGTTAGAGATACTTTTACTCAAAAAGTAGTTAAGCATCAAATCTTTTGAACAAAGGCTTCTATATAAATACAAACAATTTCTAGTGATTCTAGCTGTATATTGAGTGTGCCGCTATATAGGGGTAGGGATTTGTTGGTTGAAGTTAGAGATACTTTTACTCAAAAAGTAGTTAAGCATCAAATCTTTTGAACAAAGGCTTCTATATAAATACAAACAATTTCTAGTGATTCTAGCTGTATATTGAGTGTGCCGCTATATAGGGGTAGGGATTTGTTGGTTGAAGTTAGAGATACTTTTACTCAAAAAGTAGTTATGCATCAAATCTTTTGAACAAAGGCTTCTATATAAATACAAACAATTTCTAGTGATTCTAGCTGTATATTGAGTGTGCCGCTATATAGGGGTAGGGATTTGTTGGTTGAAGTTAGAGATACTTTTACTCAAAAAGTAGTTATGCATCAAATCTTTTGAACAAAGGCTTCTATATAAATACAAACAATTTCTAGTGATTCTAGCTGTATATTGAGTGTGCCGCTATATAGGGGTAGGGATTTGTTGGTTGAAGTTAGAGATACTTTTACTCAAAAAGTAGTTATGCATCAAATCTTTTGAACAAAGGCTTCTATATAAATACAAACAATTTCTAGTGATTCTAGCTGTATATTGAGTGTGCTGCTATATAGGGGTAGGGATTTGTTGGTTGAAGTTAGAGATACTTTTACTCAAAAAGTAGTTATGCATCAAATCTTTTGAACAAAGGCTTCTATATAAATACAAACAATTTCTAGTGATTCTAGCTGTATATTGAGTGTGCCGCTATATAGGGGTAGGGATTTGTTGGTTGAAGTTAGAGATACTTTTACTCAAAAAGTAGTTATGCATCAAATCTTTTGAACAAAGGCTTCTATATAAATACAAACAATTTCTAGTGATTCTAGCTGTATATTGAGTGTGCCGCTATATAGGGGTAGGGATTTGTTGGTTGAAGTTAGAGATACTTTTACTCAAAAAGTAGTTATGCATCAAATCTTTTGAACAAAGGCTTCTATATAAGTACAAACAATTTCTAGTGATTCTAGCTGTATATTGAGTGTGCCGCTATATAGGGGTAGGGATTTGTTGGTTGAAGTTAGAGATACTTTTACTCAAAAAGTAGTTATGCATCAAATCTTTTGAACAAAGGCTTCTATATAAATACAAACAATTTCTAGTGATTCTAGCTGTATATTGAGTGTGCCGCTATTTAGGGGTAGGGATTTGTTGGTTGAAGTTAGAGATACTTTTACTCAAAAAGTAGTTATGCATCAAATCTTTTGAACAAAGGCTTCTATATAAGTACAAACAATTTCTAGTGATTCTAGCTGTATATTGAGTGTGCCGCTATATAGGGGTAGGGATTTGTTGGTTGAAGTTAGAGATACTTTTACTCAAAAAGTAGTTATGCATCAAATCTTTTGAACAAAGGCTTCTATATAAATACAAACAATTTCTAGTGATTCTAGCTGTATATTGAATGTGCCGCTATATAGGGGTAGGGATTTGTTGGTTGAAGTTAGAGATACTTTTACTCAAAAAGTAGTTATGCATCAAATCTTTTGAACAAAGGCTTCTATATAAATACAAACAATTTCTAGTGATTCTAGCTGTATATTGAGTGTGCCGCTATTTAGGGGTAGGGATTTGTTGGTTGAAGTTAGAGATATTTTTACTCAAAAAGTAGTTATGCATCAAATCTTTTGAACAAAGGCTTCTATATAAGTACAAACAATTTCTAGTGATTCTAGCTGTATATTGAGTGTGCCGCTATATAGGGGTAGGGATTTGTTGGTTGAAGTTAGAGATACTTTTACTCAAAAAGTAGTTATGCATCAAATCTTTTGAACAAAGGCTTCTATATAAATACAAACAATTTCTAGTGATTCTAGCTGTATATTGAGTGTGCCGCTATATAGGGGTAGGGATTTGTTGGTTGAAGTTAGAGATACTTTTACTCAAAAAGTAGTTATGCATCAAATCTTTTGAACAAAGGCTTCTATATAAATACAAACAATTTCTAGTGATTCTAGCTGTATATTGAGTGTGCCGCTATATAGGGGTAGGGATTTGTTGGTTGAAGTTAGAGATACTTTTACTCAAAAAGTAGTTATGCATCAAATCTTTTGAACAAAGGCTTCTATATAAATACAAACAATTTCTAGTGATTCTAGCTGTATATTGAGTGTGCCGCTATATAGGGGTAGGGATTTGTTGGTTGAAGTTAGAGATACTTTTACTCAAAAAGTAGTTAAGCATCAAATCTTTTGAACAAAGGCTTCTATATAAGTACAAACAATTTCTAGTGATTCTAGCTTTATATTGAGTGTGCCGCTATATAGGGGTAGGGATTTGTTGGTTGAAGTTAGAGATACTTTTACTCAAAAAGTAGTTATGCATCAAATCTTTTGAACTAAGGCTTCTATATAAATACAAACAATTTCTAGTGATTCTAGCTGTATATTGAGTGTGCCGCTATATAGGGGTAGGGATTTGTTGGTTGAAGTTAGAGATACTTTTACTCAAAAAGTAGTTATGCATCAAATCTTTTGAACAAAGGCTTCTATATAAGTACAAACAATTTCTAGTGATTCTAGCTGTATATTGAGTGTGCCGCTATATAGGGGTAGGGATTTGTTGGTTGAAGTTAGAGATACTTTTACTCAAAAAGTAGTTATGCATCAAATCTTTTGAACAAAGGCTTCTATATAAATACAAACAATTTCTAGTGATTCTAGCTGTATATTGAATGTGCCGCTATATAGGGGTAGGGATTTGTTGGTTGAAGTTAGAGATACTTTTACTCAAAAAGTAGTTATGCATCAAATCTTTTGAACAAAGGCTTCTATATAAGTACAAACAATTTCTAGTGATTCTAGCTGTATATTGAGTGTGCCGCTATATAGGGGTAGGGATTTGTTGGTTGAAGTTAGAGATACTTTTACTCAAAAAGTAGTTATGCATCAAATCTTTTGAACAAAGGCTTCTATATAAATACAAACAATTTCTAGTGATTCTAGCTGTATATTGAGTGTGCCGCTATATAGGGGTAGGGATTTGTTGGTTGAAGTTAGAGATACTTTTACTCAAAAAGTAGTTATGCATCAAATCTTTTGAACAAAGGCTTCTATATAAATACAAACAATTTCTAGTGATTCTAGCTGTATATTGAGTGTGCTGCTATATAGGGGTAGGGATTTGTTGGTTGAAGTTAGAGATACTTTTACTCAAAAAGTAGTTATGCATCAAATCTTTTGAACAAAGGCTTCTATATAAATACAAACAATTTCTAGTGATTCTAGCTGTATATTGAGTGTGCCGCTATATAGGGGTAGGGATTTGTTGGTTGAAGTTAGAGATACTTTTACTCAAAAAGTAGTTATGCATCAAATCTTTTGAACAAAGGCTTCTATATAAGTACAAACAATTTCTAGTGATTCTAGCTGTATATTGAGTGTGCCGCTATATAGGGGTAGGGATTTGTTGGTTGAAGTTAGAGATACTTTTACTCAAAAAGTAGTTATGCATCAAATCTTTTGAACAAAAGCTTCTATATAAGTACAAACAATTTCTAGTGATTCTAGCTGTATATTGAGTGTGCCGCTATATAGGGGTAGGGATTTGTTGGTTGAAGTTAGAGATACTTTTACTCAAAAAGTAGTTATGCATCAAATCTTTTGAACAAAGGCTTCTATATAAATACAAACAATTTCTAGTGATTCTAGCTGTATATTGAGTGTGCCGCTATATAGGGGTAGGGATTTGTTGGTTGAAGTTAGAGATACTTTTACTCAAAAAGTAGTTATGCATCAAATCTTTTGAACAAAGGCTTCTATATAAATACAAACAATTTCTAGTGATTCTAGCTGTATATTGAGTGTGCCGCTATATAGGGGTAGGGATTTGTTGGTTGAAGTTAGAGATACTTTTACTCAAAAAGTAGTTAAGCATCAAATCTTTTGAACAAAGGCTTCTATATAAGTACAAACAATTTCTAGTGATTCTAGCTTTATATTGAGTGTGCCGCTATATAGGGGTAGGGATTTGTTGGTTGAAGTTAGAGATACTTTTACTCAAAAAGTAGTTAAGCATCAAATCTTTTGAACAAAGGCTTCTATATAAATACAAACAATTTCTAGTGATTCTAGCTGTATATTGAGTGTGCCGCTATATAGGGGTAGGGATTTGTTGGTTGAAGTTAGAGATACTTTTACTCAAAAAGTAGTTATGCATCAAATCTTTTGAACAAAGGCTTCTATATAAATACAAACAATTTCTAGTGATTCTAGCTGTATATTGAATGTGCCGCTATATAGGGATAGGGATTTGTTGGTTGAAGTTAGAGATACTTTTACTCAAAAAGTAGTTATGCATCAAATCTTTTGAACAAAGGCTTCTATATAAGTACAAACAATTTCTAGTGATTCTAGCTGTATATTGAGTGTGCCGCTATATAGGGGTAGGGATTTGTTGGTTGAAGTTAGAGATACTTTTACTCAAAAAGTAGTTATGCATCAAATCTTTTGAACAAAGGCTTCTATATAAATACAAACAATTTCTAGTGATTCTAGCTGTATATTGAGTGTGCCGCTATATAGGGGTAGGGATTTGTTGGTTGAAGTTAGAGATACTTTTACTCAAAAAGTAGTTATGCATCAAATCTTTTGAACAAAGGCTTCTATATAAATACAAACAATTTCTAGTGATTCTAGCTGTATATTGAGTGTGCTGCTATATAGGGGTAGGGATTTGTTGGTTGAAGTTAGAGATACTTTTACTCAAAAAGTAGTTATGCATCAAATCTTTTGAACAAAGGCTTCTATATAAATACAAACAATTTCTAGTGATTCTAGCTGTATATTGAGTGTGCCGCTATATAGGGGTAGGGATTTGTTGGTTGAAGTTAGAGATACTTTTACTCAAAAAGTAGTTATGCATCAAATCTTTTGAACAAAGGCTTCTATATAAGTACAAACAATTTCTAGTGATTCTAGCTGTATATTGAGTGTGCCGCTATATAGGGGTAGGGATTTGTTGGTTGAAGTTAGAGATACTTTTACTCAAAAAGTAGTTATGCATCAAATCTTTTGAACAAAGGCTTCTATATAAGTACAAACAATTTCTAGTGATTCTAGCTGTATATTGAGTGTGCCGCTATATAGGGGTAGGGATTTGTTGGTTGAAGTTAGAGATACTTTTACTCAAAAAGTAGTTATGCATCAAATCTTTTGAACAAAGGCTTCTATATAAATACAAACAATTTCTAGTGATTCTAGCTGTATATTGAGTGTGCCGCTATATAGGGGTAGGGATTTGTTGGTTGAAGTTAGAGATACTTTTACTCAAAAAGTAGTTATGCATCAAATCTTTTGAACAAAGGCTTCTATATAAATACAAACAATTTCTAGTGATTCTAGCTGTATATTGAGTGTGCCGCTATATAGGGGTAGGGATTTGTTGGTTGAAGTTAGAGATACTTTTACTCAAAAAGTAGTTAAGCATCAAATCTTTTGAACAAAGGCTTCTATATAAGTACAAACAATTTCTAGTGATTCTAGCTTTATATTGAGTGTGCCGCTATATAGGGGTAGGGATTTGTTGGTTGAAGTTAGAGATACTTTTACTCAAAAAGTAGTTAAGCATCAAATCTTTTGAACAAAGGCTTCTATATAAATACAAACAATTTCTAGTGATTCTAGCTGTATATTGAGTGTGCCGCTATATAGGGGTAGGGATTTGTTGGTTGAAGTTAGAGATACTTTTACTCAAAAAGTAGTTATGCATCAAATCTTTTGAACAAAGGCTTCTATATAAATACAAACAATTTCTAGTGATTCTAGCTGTATATTGAGTGTGCCGCTATATAGGGGTAGGGATTTGTTGGTTGAAGTTAGTGATACTTTTACTCAAGAAGTAGTTATGCATCAAATCTTTTGAACAAAGGCTTCTATATAAATACAAACAATTTCTAGTGATTCTAGCTGTATATTGAGTGTGCCGCTATATAGGGGTAGGGATTTGTTGGTTGAAGTTAGAGATACTTTTACTCAAAAAGTAGTTAAGCATCAAATCTTTTGAACAAAGGCTTCTATATAAATACAAACAATTTCTAGTGATTCTAGCTGTATATTGAGTGTGCCGCTATATAGGGGTAGGGATTTGTTGGTTGAAGTTAGAGATACTTTTACTCAAAAAGTAGTTATGCATCAAATCTTTTGAACAAAGGCTTCTATATAAGTACAAACAATTTCTAGTGATTCTAGCTGTATATTGAATGTGCCGCTATATAGGGGTAGGGATTTGTTGGTTGAAGTTAGAGATACTTTTACTCAAAAAGTAGTTAAGCATCAAATCTTTTGAACAAAGGCTTCTATATAAATACAAACAATTTCTAGTGATTCTAGCTGTATATTGAGTGTGCCGCTATATAGGGGTAGGGATTTGTTGGTTGAAGTTAGAGATACTTTTACTCAAAAAGTAGTTATGCATCAAATCTTTTGAACAAAGGCTTCTATATAAGTACAAACAATTTCTAGTGATTCTAGCTGTATATTGAGTGTGCCGCTATATAGGGGTAGGGATTTGTTGGTTGAAGTTAGAGATACTTTTACTCAAAAAGTAGTTATGCATCAAATCTTTTGAACAAAGGCTTCTATATAAGTACAAACAATTTCTAGTGATTCTAGCTGTATATTGAGTGTGCCGCTATATAGGGGTAGGGATTTGTTGGTTGAAGTTAGAGATACTTTTACTCAAAAAGTAGTTATGCATCAAATCTTTTGAACAAAGGCTTCTATATAAATACAAACAATTTCTAGTGATTCTAGCTGTATATTGAGTGTGCCGCTATATAGGGGTAGGGATTTGTTGGTTGAAGTTAGAGATACTTTTACTCAAAAAGTAGTTATGCATCAAATCTTTTGAACAAAGGCTTCTATATAAATACAAACAATTTCTAGTGATTCTAGCTGTATATTGAGTGTGCCGCTATATAGGGGTAGGGATTTGTTGGTTGAAGTTAGAGATACTTTTACTCAAAAAGTAGTTAAGCATCAAATCTTTTGAACAAAGGCTTCTATATAAGTACAAACAATTTCTAGTGATTCTAGCTTTATATTGAGTGTGCCGCTATATAGGGGTAGGGATTTGTTGGTTGAAGTTAGAGATACTTTTACTCAAAAAGTAGTTAAGCATCAAATCTTTTGAACAAAGGCTTCTATATAAATACAAACAATTTCTAGTGATTCTAGCTGTATATTGAGTGTGCCGCTATATAGGGGTAGGGATTTGTTGGTTGAAGTTAGAGATACTTTTACTCAAAAAGTAGTTATGCATCAAATCTTTTGAACAAAGGCTTCTATATAAATACAAACAATTTCTAGTGATTCTAGCTGTATATTGAGTGTGCCGCTATATAGGGGTAGGGATTTGTTGGTTGAAGTTAGAGATACTTTTACTCAAAAAGTAGTTATGCATCAAATCTTTTGAACAAAGGCTTCTATATAAATACAAACAATTTCTATACAAAGTTGTCTTTGATAAATAATACACAAAACCTCTAACCACAAATATTTTTATTCCAGTTTTATGTACATTTCGGTTATAAAGTAAGCATCCTTAGAGACATGACAATACATGGGTATCCTCATAGTATGTATTGCCATGTATCTGAGGATGGTTACTTTGTAACCGAAATGTACACAAGACAAGAATAAAATATTTTTGGTTAGAGGTTGTGTGTATTATTTATTAATATTAAACCGCAGTAAACTATTCAAAGCAATTATTGAAAAGTTACTTTGGCCTATTCTCTGCTTACTAAGAAAATCTTTCTGACCTCGGCTGTAAGTAAAAATACTAAAGACTTCTAAAAATGTAATTTACAAAAATTAGATATTCAGGAAAGTATTTATTGTAGACAAGGCCAAATATTAATAGTAAACAAAAAGAGTCCAGGAAACCAGTATATCTTCTTACAACTAATTGTCATGCAGAGGACAGAAAGTAAAAGTGTTGTATCTAAAAACTAGTTATCAATAAATACACTAGTTATTTATAAATAAATAGACACTATTGCCTAGACCATGGCAATAAAAGTATTTATCACCTTTCTTGCAGTTGACCCACTAGGAACCATTGGCATTCCCTTTGTTTCTTTTACTTACTTCTTCGTGCAGACGTCCAGCTCAACTGTAGTTGATGGCCCGATGTCCGTGATATATATATGATGCTATGGGCCCACAGGTCATGTTTGTTTCTCTAAACTGGTACATTTTTTTAACAGGCTTACCTTATTTGGGGGAAAAAAGGTTTGTTAAAGTTTCCGGATTCTAGAAACAGCAAATAGTTTTTTTTTTTCTTATAACTTTTTATTTTTAGTTCTGTCTTGTATATGTAAAGGCTAATTTTTAGTTCTGTTGTATATATGAAACAGGCTATTTTTGTTTTTAGTAAAACAGTGAACATTTCACTCTTAAAATGTTTAACAAAATCATATGGTTTGGGAGTTGAAAAGAGTTTAAAGTGACCAAAATATTCTAAATTTTATGATATACAGTAAAACCTCTCATATCCGGATCAATGTGGCGACAGATAACAAAAAATCTGGGTTTGGGAGGGGTTATGTAATGATGTTGTTTGTACTACATAATCACAAACATTCCAATTGGAAGTAGATGTATGATTTTTTCAAGTAAATAAGTTACACTTATTGAGGATTGTAGTTATATTTTAATAGCAATATAGAACTGTAGATACAATTTAGTTACATGCCTTTATCTAAAGTTCCTTAACCCATTATGGTTTATGTGCTAGGTCTGATAGTCACAATTTATTAGTAGCGAGTATAAAGACCAGCCCAGCTAATCATAAATAACATCATTGTTTGATTGATTTGTTTACTTCAAGAGAGTTTATTTTCTGATATGTCATGCACAAGACTATATGTCCGTACTTTCTAAGGGATATTTATCGACTGTCAAAAGTTACAGCATAAATCAAGAAAGATATTTATGGGACACTGACCTTATGGGTCAGACATCGAAACATAACAGAATGTTTCATGAGTTTTATGTCATAAAATATAACCTGAATATAAATCTGATACTTTTGGTTTATGAGTAATGACCTGTTGCGTTCGCTCAACGTTGGGAAATGACGTGTGCTGAAAAAAACACGGCAATCATTACATGAAACGATTTATTGAAACACAATGTACACATAGTTTTACTTTTTAGAATTTATTTCAATCTGAATTGTGAATTGTTTCAAAACATTCAACATGTATAAACACTTGTCATTTCTTGCATATGTAGACTGTTTGACTGTGGCACACTTTACTTCTCCGTCTTGCATTACTTTTGTTTCGGTCTACGATGTGGTCTGTTTTGTCTTTTTGTACGTCGTCTGGTAAAGTAATTTTACTACAGTGGCCTAATAACAGATTTTTGCTGCGCTCGTCAGGTTCTTCAATATTTGCTGATCGAAGTAATGAGATAACAAATTGCGATCTAAACTCTATCTGACTGAGTTTATTTCCGGTTGATAAAATATAAAATTTCCATGCATTTACTACAGCACAATCAATTCCATTTACAAATAAGGTCCACCACCATTTTTACCTATAATTAAAAAAAATCTGTAATTGGCAATAGCATTATCAAGAGAATCCCCCCGCCCATTCCTTTATTATAATCGTTGATAACATTCGGCTGTTTTACAAAGTCCTGTTTCCTTTCTTTTCGATTGTAGCGTTTTACATTTAGGGATTGTTCAACCGATCCGTAATTTGTTATGACTGTAACAACTGAATTATCCTGCCATCGAACAACAAAAATATTCTTCTTTTTATCAAAGGCAAATTCTTAAATTCCTTTCGCAACTTTTAGAAATGTTTTCACTGATGTGAGCGGAATATTGGGCTACCTATTTTCCCCCTGATACTAAGAAATTCATCTTTGTCAGTTTACTTACTAAAGTGTAAGTACTGAAAAAATTATCAAAAACAATTATGTGATTCTCTGGATTTTCAACTATTCTCAACAAATTATGAACGACCTTCTCTCCTAAACCATAGCCGTTTTTTATTTCACCATCTTTTCCCCGGCTCAAAACTGTATACATAACCATCAACAGAATCAATGCACCAATTTTTGAAACCGAATTTCACTGTTTTCCCTCTCATGAACATTTTTGCTGAATGACGTCTAAAATAGGGCACCATTTGCTCATCTATTGGTAATTTATGTGAAAACACTTCAAACTGACGAAATTTTGTATTTAATTCATCAAAATAAGGACGAACGTTTGAAAATTTATCAGATTTATCTAGTTTATTGTTGTCTGATAAATTAATGTATTTTTTTATTTCATCAAATTTATTTCTAGACATTGTATCTCGTACAATTATAAAGATTTTTACTCTAATACATTTTTGATTCTGGTAGCGAATGATACCTGTGTTTTAAGAACTGCAATCAATTCTTCTGCTGTTTTACAACACTCGTTTAAAACTCATAGCAAATCTACTGGTCAATTGCTTTCAACACGGCCGATATATCTCAACTGCCGGGGAACTCCCAACGTTGCGTCAACGCAACACATGTGAACTTTGTTGAATAAAGGGGAAGTGGAGAGCTGTGGTTCAACGAACATAACTCAGCAGTAAAGTAAACATGATAAGAAAGGCTGACATAGCAAAAACAATTTGTTCCAAGAATTGACAGATGTTTATTTCTTACACGAAAATGTTGATTATCTCGACATTTATTTTATCGTGATTCAATTCCTTATGAAGAAATATATATTATTAAATACAAAATAATTATTGCATGATAGAAAAATACTCTATTCTTAGAATAAATAACACACTTCAAATTGAAAATTATTCACTATATGAAGGAGTTGTGTGCAATATAATATACTGTTGCGTTTACGCAACGTTGGGAAGAAATGGGTTAAGTTGGGCAATACACCAATCTATAGAACATTAGTGAAACTGAACAATAAGGAGACTTAAACACAACTGGCTGAGTGAAGAAAAAACAAAGAGCTGACGGCTGGTATCAGAAACTGGCCCGACGACAAGGCGTCGTGTGGAATAAGGACACATTATTTTCATATTATGTCCAGATATTGAAGGTTCCTGATATGAGAGGTTTTATGTATTTTGTATGTTTCTTTAAGTTTTGCTACAAAACCGTCAGAAAGGCTGTGCTAAGTGAAGAAATATGATCACCATTGAGTGATATATGGCGCCTCAAGTTAAGTTGAGGCAACACAGGTAGCTGGGGTATTAGGACTGGCCTTAGCAATGAATGGGCTGGGACAGCTCAGCAAAAACATCCCATTAGTGATGCATCGCCGATTACTCTACTTAAACACCGTAATCTAATAAAATGCATTGTATGGGAAATACTTTGATACGGTTTTCTTAATTGTTATTAAACAAACAATTGTTTGTCTCATGTTATTCGGCCGACTTTAAGTGTGATTACCAGCTACGCTTCGTATAGTGTAACCTTCCTTACGTATAGGTCAACTTGACCATTGACAAATTTTAAAAATTAAAAATTTTAATGGTACAGTTGTTTATCTTGACAGATGTGTCAATCTTGTCATCTTGTGTGTAGTTATTACATAGCACAATAAAAATTGTTAAAAATTACAACAAATTTATATTTTAAATAAAATACAGTATTTATTTTTTAAAGGCAAATATTTTTTAAAAAACTGGTTACAGAATCCACAATGTACGTTACTAAGCAAACAATCTTTAACTGGAAATTATTTTTTCAATATAAAAAGATAATGTATAATTTTATTTTATATAAACACATTTTTTAATGGTCAAAATTGCTTCATAAAATATTTTCTTTAATCTTTAAATTTTATCAAACATACCTCTCTATCTCTAATTGGTTTATCGAAAAGTAAGATTGTGTGTTTATTTAAATAGAGTGTTTTCTACAAACAGCTTCAACTCAGAAATATTTTTGAATAGTCCTTTTATTGTCCCTTTGAAAAAATCCCTTTTCTTTATATTACATAATGAAATAAACCAATCCCTATTTCTAATCTGTTATTTCATTATTAATTTTTTTCAGACTCAACTAGAAGGCATTATTGCACCAAAGAAATAATCGCAGAACAGCTCAAATTCTGCAAAGAATCGTCATATGTAAGTCAAGAAAAAAGGAAAGAAATTAAAATGAATATTTGTTTTGCACCATCTATACTTTATCTTTCAATGTAATTTCTTTTACATTAATACAGTACTAACCACAACAAGGATCATACCAACATTTTAAATAATAATAAAATAACAATATTAAATTATCAATTATTTTACATATGTTTTATAAACAATCCAAAAATAGGTAGCTGTTTTAATTTGTTTACCTTGTGTAAAAACAAGAGATAGTAATAATCTAAAACTTACTTGTCACAAGAGACAAGTCTGTCCTTTAAAAGCATATATTTTGTACATATAATCACACTAAAATAACAATTGGGCCCTGCTTATTTATATACTCACAGCATTTAAATTATGACATTGATTTACAATTCACACAGCACTACCTTCACTATATGCTATCAATCTTTCCCCCTGGTCTCGTAGCACTCAATATCATTCTTTTGAATACAACTTTCATTTTGATTATCTACTGAAATAGATTCTGTCCTATTATCTATAATAGTTTTATTACCTATCCTTATCACAACATCGCCACTATGTTCACTATTAACAGTCAAACGATCTTCAACACGAATGTCTTCACTTTCACTTACTGCTATAGGTTTTGAAGTATCGTGGTTTGATTTTATTGTTTCAGTCTTAGAAACTTGAGCATGACACACTAGTTCGTTTGAATTCGTCACAACAACTAGATTAGAAACGCCTTTATGCTTGGAACTTTTGTAATTTAATTCAACAGGAGTGTTACTTGAATTAACATATTTTAAAGGCTCTATTCTCTGTAAAATAGCTTTCTGAACAGTCGGAGCTGGAAGACGTTGTACAGGACTGACAATCAAAGTTTTATTTAGAAACTGCTCTCTTGAAGTCGATGAAATATGGGTCGGCGGGGATGGGCAAGCAATGCCAGGGTCTTCGTCTTCTGAAGTTGTGTCTCCAGAGCTTAGGTTTTGATTTAAATGAGGCATCATTTCATTGGGGTCCCACTGACCTAGTTTAGAAGGGTCTTTTTCATATAGTTTGTGGGCCAACATCTACAACAAACAACATTATGCTTAAGATTTAACAATGAAAAAACTAAAATATATGTCAAATAGATATATACCTGAGGACAGAAAGATAAAGAACATTCTGGGAAATTGGTATATAAAGAAAATAACGTTCCTTTTCAATTATAAAATAACTACAAAATTGTTAATATTCAACCTCTAGTAATGAGCCCTAAAAAAGCACAAAAGTAATTCAAACAAAAATAATATTAATGTAAGCATTCAAATATATTGTTTATACATGTACTCCGAGAAAAGCTTTGGCCTTAATGGCAATAAACAAATTCTATTTAGGTGTAACCTAATACAGTAAATTCTTTAACAATTTTAAAAGAGTATTTTTGTGACATTAACACTTATACCGAAACATCATTTTTATAACACTAACAGAAACACCAGGTCTCAGAGACCGCTATTTCACCCTGTGCGTTTACATTGAGAATTTAAGGTGCAATAACAGACAGATATCTCTAGAAATGGTTTATTATGTAAATGGCATTGACTTTTCACAAAATAAAATACATGTATAACTAATAAAAAATTATATAATGACGAAATAAAAATAAATCTTGCATAATAAAAACCGCAAGTATGCTCTTTAAAATATAAAAAATGGACTTTTTCATTCTTACTACATAGCTAAGAATCGTAGTTTGTCCTCTAAATCCGTAACAGCCTTGAAAAACCTGGCCTTGCTGGGTTTGCTAAGAATTTTTCTGGAGTAAACTTCTTGTCTTTTCTTACCGTTCCAACATAGATAAGTTTATGTTTCAAAAGTTCATCACAAACCTCTAGAAGTGAACCAGTTATTTGAGGTGACGTTTCGATTTAACCCCTCAAGGTTTACAAACACAGTAGACATCTTGACAGTTTGATATAAATTTACAAAACACTTGTGAAATTGGTGCAGCCTTGTCATCCTTTCTTCTTTCCTCCTTTGTGTTGCAATCATCAAATATCAGGCAAGACGTGAGGATTTCATAACGCTTTTCAGACATTGCAGCAGAAAATATTGGGCGGCTGCAAGAGTCTTTGGTAAACAGGGACTGAATCTTTTCATCATTACAAACAGACCTATAAGAGCGTTTATCTCCTCAATGCAAATATCCCTGTAATTACTTTGGTTTGATTTAACACTCAGTTGTGACTGTACTTTTTGGAGCTTTACATTAGTACTCTCTATTATTATCGACATAATTTCGTCTCTAAACAAAAGCTTCCATACATCTGATTTTAAATGGTTGTAACCTTATCACCTCGCATGGCCTCTTATTCCTGGTAAGCCAGTACGAATAATATTGCGTACTGGGGTTCTGACTAAATTTGTAGTAGTCTTGCTTTCCCAAGCATTGGGAGGACCATGTTCCAATTTTTTCCTTCTTTATATGAAATACTCAAGCAAGTCGTCACGTCCAGTATCTAGTAAAACATTTTCATTGACTACCCGTAAAAGAAAGTCTTCATTATCATCTAAGGTACTCGGATCACTATCACTACATTCCTGTCCAGACAATACACAATCGAGATCAACGTCCAAGTCATTTACTTCCCTACTATTTGGATCATCAACAGTCTTTCGTCTTCGTTTATCAGTCCACGAATTGCATCGCTAAAGTTAGGATCCTTTGAGCAAACATTCTGGCGAGCCATTTTACCACTTGAACTAGCAACATTTAATAGTAAAAAGAAATATAATAAAGAATAAATGAGCCGAAACACTGGTATCATATACCCCTATATGCGGTAACCAAAACACATGGTCTCACAGACCGGTAGGATTTTGACAGACGATTAAACCAAACTAAATGACCTTTGACCATGCGATAGGGAAGGGGGAGTGAGGTAGCTATTGTAAAGGTCAGCAATGCCACTCGCCCAAGGTAACCACAATTATATAAATAAATTTCCCTTAGTGTCTGTGAGGCCGGTGTTTCAGTATAGGTGTAAAACTATTTCAGTTGTGGAATTATTTACATAACTTAGTTTAAGTTAACGTAAAGCTACAATAAATTTTAAAATATTTGAGAGCTAAATTTTTTGAAAGATTTATAAATAACTGAGTTAGTGGATGGTGGTAGCAAAATATATTAATGTATCACAACCCATTTATGAACATTGATTGTAGTGTTAAAGTGGGTTAAAATTAATGTTGTATGTGTGCGTCAGTTCCAAAGCTAGCTATGTTTACCACTCAGCTGGATTTTAACCTATTCTCATTTAAAAACATACTACATTTATTTATTGTTTGTGTATAATGAAATTTACCTCAGTTTGGTTATTATTATATGAGTTTTTCTAGTAACTTAATGGTTTATCAAGTAATATACAAGTCAATTCCTACTTAAATCAACGAAGAAAAATTTTATTTTAGTTTCTTTTCATTTTATAATTACAAATAATAATAATTATAGCTATAAGCATGTGTCAGAATAACAATATTAAGTGGGAAAATAGAAAGCAAATTTCCTTGCAATTTTCCATGTTTCTTTCTATATATGGTGTTAGACTATTATTTTTATGTGTTACTATTTATACGCTTTCTTTTTCTTTTGTTGCTTGCATTGTGTAGTAGTTTCTTTTCGCATTGTCTGTTGGTGAAGCAAGGTTCGATAACATTAATCCAGTTTGTTTGTTTATTTTATTCTTTTCATTCATTTTTAATCCTAGAGCATTATTTGTGATATTGTGTGGCAATCATTTAAGGTTATACATTGGAGGTTTATATAGATCTTTGAGAAGTTCATTTCTAGCTATGGAAAGTGGCTCAGTGCCAAAAACCGCTAGACTTAGAGCATGAAGATACTCAGTTCGAATCACACCTAAACCTCCCAAATTTTTAAGTCATCCACTATCGGTTTAAAGAAATGTATTTGAACTTGATTGTATGAATAAAAATGTATTTTATTAATGACTGAAAATCTGTACTCAGGAGAGAGTGAGCTAATAGAAGGAATTTCATAAAAAGACAAGCTGCCTAGTTATTTTTAAAGTTAAAACTTCTTCTGTGCAGCATGATATTTTGTAGCATATATTCAAATAAAATGCAAGTTAAACAGAAAGAATAATGATTTCAACTGAATACATTAATTGGTGACCCCATAAGTGAGGAAAGTGTGACAGGTAATTTCACTGACATTGTTCAATCAGAGTCATGGAACGATGTGTATTTGCATAAGGCCCTTTATTTATTGCACTATTGTATTGCCCCTGGGAGCAACATATTTTTGAAACATTTTTACACTTTTTTTTAATCATCTCTAATTTGTTAAATTATAGAATATTTCTTAATTTTTTTTTGTTTTATTAATTTTTTTATGTTAACCAAACTTTACCTTATGTTTGTTGACAATTTCTTTGCTAAAATTATCTGTTCATTTTTTTTTTACGTTAAATACTTATTCATCACAAGATACTGCACAAACTTAAAAACGATCTGTAAACACGTAGAAAACACCATAGACTTGGACACATAAGAACTTCATTATTCAATCGCCTATTCATTGTAAAATACTGCACAAACTTCAAAACGATCTGTAAATACGTGGGAAAATGCACAGACTGGATACACACAAAAAATCTTCATTATTCAATCGCCTATTCATTGTAAAATACCGCACAAACTTCAAAACAATCTGTAAATACGTGGGAAACCCCATAGACTTTGGACACAAAATAATAGTCCCTATGTACTCTGTGTAGTATTTATTGTCCAGATAGTTGCAAATATTTAACCTAGAATACAGCACATACACAGGAAAACAAATTGTAAACGTACGGCAATGCTAACCTGAGAGAAATGGCATAACGTACATATACGGGAATGCTCCCGCTGGTCGTTGCACGATCTCACGTACTGGTACGTGAATGCTAATCAGAGGGGTAAACTTTACCTCGTAATGAAAAGTGCCTGACCAAAAAATAATAGAAAACTTTTACACATGTTAACTTTTTCATTTTATGTCACAAGACTAAAAATAATATTTAAAATATATTTTATTACAGAAATAATTAATTTGTTTTTGTAAATTTCTATCTTGTTTACACAAAATTTTAAAATTTCTTCCTAAATATATATCCATTTTTCTAATTTACAGAATTTTAATGATTTATATGATTCTGGTATTGTATAAAATTATTGTTTTTTAAACAGTTTTATTCGTATAAAGGTAAAGACTTAAAAATCTAAAATTAACTATAACATAAACAGTCTCTTCAACTGACTATTTTTGACGACTATGTTGCCATCAGTGTTAAACTTACACTGTGTAGATAGTAGCCAAAACTATTCTGTTGAATCAACTATTTATTTATGAGACTTAAGTGATAGTTTTTTCTAGTCTTTACCTTTGTACATTAATCTCACTAGATTTTCTGATTTATATAATATTTTACTTGCACTTTAAAAAGGTAGCCATTAAAGGTTTTCTTTCTATCTGACAGATCTTCCTTCATTCAATATAAACATGATTTCCATTTCTCCCAGAATATTGTAATTTTTGCCAGAATATCTATAGGAAAGATTCTATTTAGCAATACGTTATCAAAAACTATGAGGAATTGTTCATGCTAGTCATGGACTTTTTATTTGTTTAAGTTCAAAGTTATTTTTAAAAGCAAGATACTTAAAACAACAATATATATTATATAATCTTAGATAATTGCAATTATATTCTATCTTTTCTTTTTTCTAATTTTTTGTTTATTTTTCTCTATTTTTTTAAATTATAGTAATATTTTTTAATATTTTTTTTATTACTTACTTTTTCACGTTAACCAAACTTTACCTTACGTTTATTTACAATTTCTTTGTTAAAAATTATTTGTTAATCCTTTTTTTTTTGTAAAATACCTATTCATTGTTAAATACCTCAGAAACTTCGAAACGATCTGTAAATACATGGAAAAACCATAGAATTTGGACACAAAAGAATGGTAACTATGTACTCTGTGTGGTATTTATTGACCAGGTAGTTACAAATATTTAACCCAGAGTACAGCACAATAAACAGGCAAACAAATCGTAATTGTAGGGCAATGCTAATCTTAAAGAAATTTTAGAACATACATATACGGGAGCGGTAATGAAAAGGTTAACTAGTACTGAACACATGCATTTCTATAAGTAATCATGTAATTATTTAAATAAGTTTTATCACATTATATTTTTTAATACTTGTTTAAATTGTTTTCCAATTATTTATTTCCAATGTTTAATTTTAATGAAATTTGATTAAAATTTTTTTTTTAAGTTTCAACTACCTTGTCAGTAAGATTTTTCACAAAATCACTAAACCATATTTGGCTGTTCTTACGGCCATATTTCAACAATTTGTTTATAATTTTTTGTTTTTTTTTGTTTTATCAAACAAATCATAACCTTTATTATTTTACTAACCTGCAAACTTTCAAGGGAGTTTTCACAATCTGTCGTATCAATATCATTCATGTTAATACCAGATCTTTCCATCTCGGCATAAGTACCAAAAGGTAACTTTCCTAAGCATTCTAACTTCATTATATGCATTTTAGAACGAAGATGTTTAGCAAGGTGTCCATGAATGCGAAAAGCAATTTTGCAATCATCACACTTGAATGGTCGAGGGTTGCTTGTTGTGGGTGCTCCAAACGTCGAATTCATGCTGACCTGGTCATTAGAAAAATTAAATTGATAAATCAAATAGACATTTATTTAATATTAACGCAAATATTACATACACAAAAGTAGCCCAACTTCTAATATTGTTAAGTCTTTGGAATGTGGTAAACAGATGCTGAAAGTGTTGAAATTTTCTTATATAACACTGAAGAAATAGACAATAAGAGAGAATGTGAAAAGCATTGATATTTAATTTATGGTACCCATAACTCAATAATGTTGAAAAAACAATACATTATAATAATTTTTATAGTATAAAATTTACCCTGAATAATACACTAGGTTTTAAATAATTAAAAAACATAACATTATGGGAAATATTATTTCTAAAATAGAGACAGCAAGCCAGTTAGAGACAGTATGTTAACCCAATGAATATACAAAGCTACAGATACTGTGAAATTTTAAAATTTGGTAGCTACAACTTGTAATTTATGGTTAAATACTTACAGCCATTACCACCTATATCAAGGTCAAGTTTTAAAAATAAGTTAATGTTAGTTCAATATCTGGTTCTTTCGATAAAATTATTTCATGCAATTAAATTTCAGACTGATATCTATTATAGTAGAGTCTCGATAATTCAAGGTGAATTGGACTTAGACCCCTCGGAAAAAGTTTCTGAGCATTAGAAAAAATAGGACTTCTAATGAACTCCAATACAGTAAAAGCTCTCATACCCAGATCAATATGGCAACAGCCCAATTAATAGGATTTATTAATAGCAGGGAATAAAAACAGGTCCAGCTAATCATGAGTGTCGACATTGTTTGATTGATTTGTTTGCTTCAAGAGAATTTATTTTCTGATATGTCATGCACAAGACTAGACAATTGTGCAGGGATATTTGTTGCCTATTAAAACCTACAGCGTACACAAAGAAAGGTATTAATTGCCCATTGACCTTCTATCATCCAAACATAACTGATACGGACATTCAAACACAACATAACGGCGAGCAGGAGCGACAGTATAACAAACAACAACAGAATAAGGAGGAAGGAAAATACCGTATTGATATATACATTTCTTGGAAACCTGACTCATTTCCTTTGCATAACTTACTAAAATAAATATTTCTTGAACGCCCGATTCATTTTCTTTATGGCTATAAACATTTCTTGAATGATCGACTCATTTCCTTTCAAATAGATAAAATAGTTATTACAGTTTGATGTTACTTGCGACCAGACTTTTGATAGCTAAAAGTTGTTAAATTGTTTACTTACACTTGGAGGAAATGTTTTCGTCTTACGACTTCTTCAGCCTCCTATTTTTGCCGCTAGGATTGCTGCAGTTGTGCTTCTTTGATACCAGTTTTTTAAAGTTAGAAGTAATGTGATCGAAGAGTATGTGTGATCTGTGTTGTGTTTGTTCATTTAGGATGTCATTTTTATGTGTGTTGCTATGTCTGTATATTTCATAATGACATCCTACATGAACAAACACGACACAGATCACACATACATACTCTTCGATCACATCACATCTAACTTTCAAAAATTGGTACTAAAGAAGCACAACTGCAGCAATCCTAGCGGCATAAATACGAGGCTGAAGAAGTCATAAGACGAAAACGTTTCCTCCAAGTGTAAGTTAAAAATTAAACAACTTTTAGCTATCAAAAGTCTGGTCGCAAGTAATATCAAAAAGTGTAATAAGTAATCAACAACCAGCTCATCAAAAACAGCAACAAGATTCTGAGATAAAATAAGCTTGAATAGAAATAGGCTCGAATTCTACGGACGCTTGGATTTTCAAGACTCTACTGTATATAATAAAAAATGTTGTTCTAACTACAAATCTCTATGAAAATATAAATAATATTTAGGCAGGCCTTGTGAGTTAAGGTTATACACAAAACAAATATACACAACTCACATTTATAAAATTTTAATTTCACACGCGTTTTGATGACTCGCATCATCATCAGAGATGCTACTACAAACACAGAACTTAAACTTGTCTATGAAAATGATCATAAAAAAATTAATATCTACAATCCAAAAAAACAAATAACTAATTGAACACACTTAAAACACAAATAATCATGGGCTAAATAAAGAAATGTGTTCTAAAGTGAATTTCAGTATAAAATCACAGAATAAAATATTATCATTTTGACTCAACGGTCTTAATCTTTTAAATCTATAATATTCCAAAGTTTTAGCTGTTTTTTTACCAACCTTGTTAAGATGAGAAACAGATCTCTGATGTTTTTGAAGATGGCCTTTGGTTCGAAAACTTACAGCACAAGATTCACATCTAAATGGCCGTTCAAAATAATGTATATTAACATGAAGGCGTAGCTGACTTGGTTTCGTGAACACTTTGTTGCAGATGATGCACATACTTCGACCATCTTCTAGTTGGCTGCAAATTAGAAAAAACTATTAACAAGAGGAGAAGATCTAATTTGAAAATATTTGCTTAGCTTACTACCAACACAATGGGTTGGACTAGTTCATTAGTGATAAAATATGTGCATTTCACTTTTAAATAATAAATAATTTAATCATTAATTTAAATCAGTTAAGTTAAAATAAGGACATATTTTTCAATTTAACTTCTAATTTATGTTATTAAACATTTTTAAGTAACTTTTTGTAAAGAAATTTGGAAAAAAAACAAATTCAGACAAATAAGTTTTCTCCTTACCTAACATAGCTAGGAGAAGGTCCACTAGAAGGAGGCATAAACTCTGCTTTTAGTTTCTTTAACATAGGCCCTGCGGCTGAGACAGTTGGTGATCCTGGAGTGATTGCAGAAGAGATTGCAAGTTTCTTTGCATCAGATGAAGTTTGCGCCAAGATCCCCAGTGCATTCTCTTTGGCCGCTAACATGTTTGGATTTGGAGAAATATTTTCAGTCTCGGATACAATAGCTTTATTTTGATCGCTTTTCGATGGCAAAGACTCTGGTAATTCTTGAAGCGTCTCTGTTGTAGTATGGACTTTTTCTGTTTGTTTCAACATAATGTTTTCAACAGATCCTTTAGATACAGGTTGATCAAAGGTATTTAAATGGCATGTAGTGTCGGTCTTGGTTGGATTGATTTTATACTGGTGTTGTTTCATACGAGAATCTCTCATCGCACGCTCAGTCAGATAGGCTTGGAGTAAGGCACTATCTTCGGGCACTGATGGCGCTGAAGTGACAGGTAGCCTTTCCATTGTTGAGCATAATGATGCTAGGAGCATTGCAGCTTCACACACACGAACATTTGGTCTTACTTCATTTTCTAAACAAAGAACAGTAAAAAATACATTATTTAAATTAATTACAGATAAATACAATTAACCTTTTCTTAAATTAAAAATTAGATGAATATTTTTGTGTAACAATAGTCAAGCATAAGGGTTATTTAGAAAGTAAACTCCGAATATCACACAAACAATAAAACACACATGCACATATAGACTCTTGTCAGGACTTGGCTTTAAACAAAACTATATTTACTTGTATTGTTGCAGTGTACAATTTACACTAGCAGTTCAAAATGTTTAAAACAATTTATCACAGAAATTATTGTGAAATATGTTCAGTGATTCAGTCTTTGACAGCAAGGAAAGTTTCAGTAGTGGAAATCATTGATACATAAATGTAATATGGTGCCAAGTGGACAATACCTTTTAAGAATAGATGGGAAAATGTCAATGACTAAACAAGATCAAGCCGTCCAATAGTGCTATCAAAGTTTTGGAGATGTGATGGAGATAAAGATTCGTGAAGGTTGATGGTTCACAATTTTAACTATTAGCATTGAAATTTACGAATGTAAATAACACAACTTTGCACAAAATTGTCTCTGAAAATTTAAAGCTTCACAAATTGTACTCATGTTTGGTTCCTGTCCTCAGACAGGAGACTTCTATGACTTTGACATACAAAAGTTTGTACAATGTTTAAACGAAAATGGAAACTATGTAGTAGTATAGGAAGATGCAACAAATTAAATGAAAAACTTGTTTGGATAAAATCTGTGATGGTTTATTTTTTTATAAGAAATCTGACCTTACTTTCTGAATAACACAACCTAGATACTTTCATAAAAGTTTAAAATGTAAAATGACAGTTATTCAACACTCTCCCATCTCTATAACTGCCTAGGTACTACCTAAATTGAAATATACAATGTATAGAGATGTACATAAAACACTCCTGACATTTGAAATTGTATTTTATAATCAAACGGTAAAAATAAATAATATAAATTTTGAAAAGTAGAATAATAATGTGTGTAAATTGCAAGTATTTAAATTATTGTGTTAAATAAAAAGTAAATTAAATGTATGAAATTTAAGTCACATATTTATGTTAAAGCTTATTTAAATATAGCTTTTACTATTCATAGTTTAGACATATTTTACTGTACCTACTGCCTTGTTATGACAAACATTTTTCCTCAAATTAGCAGTAAATGTTTAAAAGAATGAAAATCTTGAGGACTATGAAATTTGGGTTGAAATATATTTTTCCATATAGGATAAAACTTGCACCAGGTTTTAGAATAGTTAGGCAGAGAAGTTGATTATTCATATTTCTGCTTCAGGAAGACATAAATAAGTGCCTAATCGTATGTTGGACCCTTTTTGCATTATGCGATTCAAAACAAATTGTGTATCACATTCTCTAGTGGAATCGTACTTTTCACAAAAATGCCTCAGCCTCACATGATTAGGGATGGTCGATATTTTCTGTCACAATGACTTGTCACTGGTGGTACCAGTGACAAAGTATGTAAAATGACAGTTCTAGTGACAATGGAACGATCAGAAGTTTTCTCTGTTGTGATTGTGCAAAACGTCAGTCACTAGATAAAATTTATGACATTGGTTGATTTGTCGCTGTCACTGGCTCTGCTCTCACCGTTCGACTCACGGCGCCGATTATAGTGCAGTGTCGTTGACTGAAGGGGAAAGAGAGTTATCTCTGTTTTGATTGGGCAAAATGTCGCTGTCGCGAATGAAATGTTACTGATATTTTACCGCAGCTGTCATTGGTTGGTTTGTCTCTGTCACTGGTTCTACTCATTTACCTCGGGTGAGGGTGATCGATTTGTGTCTGGTTTCAAGATAATGACAGTTTTGTTTACCGTAGACGTTATTTTGCACTCGGTAGTTTGTTCTTAATTTTTAAATAAAATTAACCTTCCAAAAAAGAAAAAAACAAAGTGTGGAATCATTTCATCAGTGCGGTATGCCTGCCTGTTATTGGGTCATACAGAGCATTTTCAGAATCCCTTGTCACTGGTAAAAGTCACTGATCCAAACCTGGCGCTGTCACTAAAATCACCCATCCATCAAAGTCACTTGATCGACCATCCCTACACGATGCCAAAACTGACATGGAGCAGAGGCTGCTGTCATTACATCTTCTGAAGCTGCTGATTTCTGAAGATGTAATGCTAAAATTAGTCACTTGATACAACAGGGGCCTTGGCACAAATCGTATAAGAAATAAATTAAATTACGTTTGAAAATAGGTTTTCCAAAAACTCGCTTTTTCATCATTATATTAGTTTTAACTTGAATAAAGCTCGTCATAATAAAACTGTTGTCTTGACCATTTGCAATAATTTTGGAACAAATCATATACCAAATATAAAAGTAGCAAAATAGTTTAATAGTGAACAGAAAGTATTTTAACTCTAAATATAACATTAACAAAAATAATAAACTAAATATTTTAGAAAAACACTTCATAAGTTACCTTTTCAAAAGCAGGACTGTATTTTAAAAGCAGATTGATCATTTAACTGTGTTTTAAATACAAACTACCTTCATTTTTTAAAGAAAAAAATAAGTTAAAACTATCAATATACTCATCTTCATTTCTGTTTAAAATATTTCTACATACAGTCGAACCTCTGTATAACGAAGTCGATTATCCAGAGAAAAAATTCGTTGTAGAGAGGTATTCGTTATTGAGAGGTTGTGTTGTCAAGAATGCTCCCACCCAATCTTACTGCATTACGCATACCGCACTATGTACGTATGGTAATAAAAAGGATACAGTATAATATCGCGAGCGTAGTTAGTGTAATAGGCCAATGTTAATATAGGATAATGTTTTATAATGTCTCAATTTATTTGAAATTCAAGTTGTTAAAAATGTTTTATTTATGTTTTCAGAATGTTTCTTCATTGTACAGGTATTAGATATCCATATTCAATATTTTTCATAGGGTCTACTCTGTATAGGCTATTATGATAAGTTATCTAATGCTTATAAAAACTTATAGTCACAATCTTTTTTAAAATTCTTTTTCTGTAGTGTAGCTTTAAATTTTTATTACTCCCTGATCGAGTGTTTGAAGTATCGATGTAACATTTGGTGGAAAGAAAAACACATTGACACTCTTCAATTTGGAATTGATGGCATGCGGGTGTGCAGGGCAGTTGTCGATGAAAAGTGCAATTTTCATTTTCCAACCATTACTTGCCAGTGTCCTAATGATACTGCAACATTGAAATGAGGGTGATAGAAGAAAATGGTAGGAGGATGGGAATGTACTGTAGGCCTATCTATGAGTGCTGAGTTCTTAGAATTCCTAAGCGATGAGTCACTGCATTTACTTAACTGAACCGAACTATAACATGCAGTCAATTGCAAACATGTGTTTCGCCTACCATTCTTGGTTTTGTTGACCTTCCTGCTGAAAATAAACATTTCCTGGAAATGACAATGTGAGCTGCCTATACAACACTACATTTCTTCGGTTGAAGTGAAGAAAAAACTTCGTTATTGAGAGGTCCGAAATTCGTTACATAGAGGTAAATAAGCAGTATAACTTCTAAAATGTCATGGGACTAGGTAAAAATTCGTTATATAGAGCATTTCTTTATCTGGAGGTTCGTTATATAGAGGTTCGACTGTATTTGAGTACAGTTTTTCTGCCTTTCCTAATGTTACAATATTCCCCTATGCTAACATATTTCAGAGTAACTCCATTTTCAAAACTTAAATCGTGTTTGGAGTTCTATTTAAGTTTTTAAAATGGAGTCACTCCAAAACATGTCAACAGAGAATATTGTAACGTTAAAAATAGCAGAAAACTGAACTCAAATATAAACATAGTTTAAATTAGAACATCAAGATTAACTTTGTTAAATCTTTTTAAGAAGATTTAATCTTTTCAAAGTAGCTTCAAAGATTTAATAGATGAAATGTGGTTCACTAAAAATAAATATTACATATATCTTAGACTTACCAGTGTTCTTGTTACTTAAATCCATTGGCACAGAACTACTTGCATGTTTTGATGAACTACTAACATCACTAGATAGCTCATCATTTTCTTCTTGAGATCCAGGAGCTGGGTTTTCAGAACTGCTGCTACTCTCATCTGGTGGCATAGGGGTAGATTGAGTTGAAGGGAAGTAATAGCGAGCAGTGACACTGAGATCAGAAGGATTTCCCTTAGATTCATCAACTGAGGTTGCGTTTTGATTATTAAACTTTACTCCACCATGAACCTCACGAGCTAACCCTGTATTTTGAGAAACCTAAAAAAATAATTTAATTGATACAGTGAACTCAAATACAGCTGAATTTCACACCTACTGGAAATATGTTATGAAGAAATATTGAGAAATTTATATACAGCTATTAAACACATACAAATATATGGTAATGTATTTTTACTTAAAACACATTTAAACTTACTTACTAAGAGTAATTAAGTTTTTGTAATGCTTAAGACGCTATTTGTCAGTTTACAGCAAGACTCCTAGAAGCAAACTTTACTGTTTGAAGGCAGATATTATAATTTGTATTACCACTAACACCAAGAAACACAGTTTTTAATCTTGAAAAAAATTGTTAGAGTTCCTGTTGTCCAACGGTCCCAGACTAGGCCAGACATGACTAATCGCTCCCACGATGATGATAGTATTGCTACTATTATTACTAAAAAAAATGAGTTACTAGAAAACTGTAAAAATTGGATTATTGTGAACTATTCATAAACAAGTTGTTTATACAGTTGCCAAAATAAGTAATTGGTACGATTGGATCCATCTGTTGACAAGCCAGCAGTAGTAGTTCCAGGACACACACTTTTATCCAGAACTTCTGACTCAGTGGCTAAGTAGAGCATATATATTTACCAACTTATTAGCCCTTAGTCATGTAATGGTATTATTTCCCAATGATGAATTTGATTGATTTCTCTATTTATCCTGCTTAGCTAAGCTAGCTGCGGTACGTAAGAGATTAATCCATGACACATTTGTGTTATAAAATACTTGTGAACAGTTGTAAAAGATTAAGATATGAAAAATTAATCCAAAAACAAAAGAACAGTCAACATCTGATTATTAATAGGCAGATAATTCAATGTCTAACTAATTCACAATAGATTGGAGTAATATGATTTACACTTGTTGATGATAAAACTCTATAATTTATTCCAATAAAGATGGAAATTTGAGCGATGAATTTTCAAGTTAAGGCCTGCTCCCCTACTCTATAGTCTGCTATTGTTTATGGCTTAGTGTAGTAGGAAGTTAAACCAAAGTAGTTTGTTTTCAATTTGCTTTAACTATAAAAAAAACTTGAGGTTGTGATACTGTCCTGACATCATCAATTTTATTTCATTACTTTTATATACGTGTTTACACGTAAGCTGCCATTTGACCGATTGTCTGTAGCAGCGTAGATAAAAAAGTTTGTCTGCCGTCATGCGGGAGTATTCAAAAAGCACATTCTTATTAATAATTACCAACAATTTGAATATTTTCACAGAAATAACTAATAACCTTATACATTTATTATATTATTTTATGAAGGAATCATATAATTAACCTTGTGTAATTATGTATACAAAACGTTAAATATATTAATCACTTAAACAATAGTTTATGACTATCCGAACTTTATATTTAGTAAATTTGTTAAAACTTACTGAGACAGAACGTTTTCGATCGCTATGTAATGATCTTCATCAGTGTCTTCTGCTTTGAGATGTTGGGTCAAGCGGTGACGGTTTTAAAGGTAGGTTTTCGATAGTATCAAAGAGTATGTGTGATTTGTATTGTGTTTGTTTGTTTAATATTTTGTATTTTGTGTTTTTGTGTGTCTGTAAATTTCATATTGTTCTAGTATGTTAAGATGTGGTCCTTTTTTGTTGATGTGTAGGATTTCTAAATTATGATAAATGTCTGTGTATTTGTGTCCTGTTTCTTTTAAGTGATTTTAAGTTCTTTTAAGTGACTAGAACAATATGAAATTTACAGACACACAAAAACACAAAATAATCACTTAAAAGAAACAGGACACAAATACACAGACATTTATCATAATTTAGAAATCCTACACATCAACAAAAAAAAACCACATCTCAACACACTAGAACAATATGAAATTTACAGACACAAAAAAACACAAAATACAAACATATTAAACAAACAAATACAATACAAATCACACATACTCTTTGATACTATCGAAAACTTACCTTTAAAACCGTCTCCGCTTGACCCAACATCTCCAAGCAGAAGATACTGATGAAGATCGGCACATAGTGATCGAAAACGTTCTGTCTCAGTAAGTTTTAACAAATTTACTAAATATAAAGTTCGGATAGTCATAAACTATTGTTTAAGTGATTAATAAGATTCACCGTACGTAATGGACTATAAAATTCAAGAAGTTAAATATATGTTTTAATAAATTGTAAATACTTTAATAATACATAATTACAAATAACAAATTAATCTTATATCCAGTAACGGCTATATTTGCTGCCAAATGGCATGCTGGTTAATTATTTGTAGACCTATATTACAACTGTCAGTTGGTAACACATTTACAAATGATGGATCACCACACTTACCCTTAATATATTACCAAAATCAATATTTGTAGTACACTATGATTTTGACTTTTACTATTTAAATTGCCATTGAAGATACTTTATATTGTTTTAACTAATTAATGTTACTATAAATAGATATATCTTTTATATTGTTGGTCAATAAAACACCAGTCTAAAATATTTTATGTAAAATTTATTAACATTTGTTGATTCCATCTTCACGTGAGCTACTAGTAATCACTTACACGTTTTAAAAAATGTTTTAACTTGCCAATAGTAGCACTTACTTTGTTTGTTGAGGACGGCCGTTTCGAGAGATGTGTCCCTTTGTCAACTTAGACCGTAACTGATCTCAAGGTTTACGTAGGTTAGGGTGGGGTGGGATATTTTGGTGGTGTGGGTGTATTTTGTGTGTATTAGAAGTTACGATGTCAAAAAGTGTGTGTGAGTTGTAATGTAATTGTGTATTGAGTATGTGTGTAGGGTGTAGTTTGAAGTTCCTATATATTTCGTATTGTTCGGTTGTGTAGCGTTGGTTATTTCTGTGTTGTTTATTTGTAAAATTTATTGTAAAATTGTTTACAAATAATAAAATACCAACCCACTATTACAAAATATACTTTATTAAATTAAAAGCTAGGTTGACACCTGTAGATTTTTACTACTTACTGTAGATAGATTACTGTATTTAATCCAGTAAAACTCTACTTTTTTAATTAATATTTTGCTTCATGGTTGATAACCTAGTTTATTATTAAAACTAGTAAGTAATTAATACCATTTTATAATTATTACCTTTTCTCGCTCCCTGTGTGCACTGATGGAAGTTAAAGTAGGAGTCTGTGGCTGTACAACCTGACTTGGATTTAGAGTAAAGCTATATGGATAGGTGTTAGGTCTAGCACTAACAGCAACTAGCCCTGCATTCACATACTGCCTTTGTGTTGCTGATTGCAAGGTTTCTGACAGACTTAACAAAGAACGAGCTGCCTCCCGCTCTTGACAATTCTTCCACTCATCCATTTCTTCTGTAATATTTCAAAATATTTTGTAAGTGTTTTTATAAAACTAAACCATCATATATAATTTGAAAAACACCAACTAATGTTGGAAAATGAACTGATAGTGAATAATTTCATGGATTTGACTAATAAAGAGTTTTATTACAGTATTTATTATTTAAAAGACAAAAATATATATTAATATAAACTTCATTAATATATTTCTTTTAAATTAATTGATTTAACTGTCTATGATGTTCTGCAAAACCGTTACATTTCCACTTAACAATGAATGTCTTGTTGAACTAATATATCAAGTACATTTATAAAAACCTTACTTGGCAAAATATTTTAGTTTATGCTAGCAAGATTATGACAGTAAACAACACAATTGTTTGATGTTTTTGATAAATATTGCGTGCTATTGCCAATAATATTTTTTTAAATCATTATTAAAACTCACTCATTTTTGTGTGTAGGACACGAATATTAACATAATTTTCTGCGGAAAAACAGAAAGTTTATTTTTTTTCACATTTTAGTTGGGACTATTTTTTTGGAAAGTTGGGTGGCCCAACTTAACTTTAGCGTGTTTCCACAAAAAACAAGCTGAAGTTAGGTTAGGTTAGATTTAGTTATTTTACTACTTAACGAAAGGTAAATGTTTACATTTGTGAATTAATTAAACATTCCAAAAAACCTGCTACAATTAGTTTAGGTTAGGTTTAGTATATAACCAAAATTTCAATTTAAATACAATTTTTAATAATTTTTTGTTTTTGTTTTAGGGATAACACATTTACTTATTGTACACTTCATTTAGGAAAATGTTATTAATATAGCTTCTTCCAAACAAAGAAAACAACATTATAAAAATTGGTTAAATAGTTTCTGTTTTTATAAAATCGTTTTCAGAGAAAATTAATTTTGGGAAATTGGCAAAAACTGGCTGACAAAATTGTATATGTATAAACAGTCATAAATATGTATTTGGCTTAGAGAATAGCCATGAGCTTGAGAGTATTAATGTATTTACTTTGCAGAGTTAACTTATATTTCCTTAGACAATAACCTTTTACTCTCAACTTTAAAAAATTGAAACCTTTTATTTAAACCTAAAAATAAGTATCAAACAGAAAAGTTATAATAGACTTTAATTGTAAAGTAACGACACTAATTTGGTTCCAGTGCATTTTCTTAGTAAATAGAGCAATTAAGAATAGGGGTATAATTTTCACTTACCATGCTTAATGCAACATTCAATTTAACATCATAACTATTGGATATTTAAATAATAAAACCATTTCAATAGAATCATTTAGTGAACTATGCAAAATTATATTAATCTATCAAAATTTATAGAACTGTAATATTTAATATTAATTTAATAGCTCTTATAATTAAACTTACCATCCTCGTCATCATCTTCATCTTCATCGTCATCTTCATCATCATCGTCTTCATCTTCCTCGGTTTCATCAGCTTCAATGCCCTTCTCTCTGTGAATTGCTTGCTGAAATCACAAAGTATAAATCATTTTAATGACAGTTTTTCGTTTAGCAAAGACTGGCCACATTGTTTTATTAATTTGTTTTGAAATGGCTTAGTTACAAAAAGAGAGAAGTCAAACATAACATTAGCAAACATTTAGTAATTTAAAATTATTAATTTGTAAAAATGCAAATCTGTATTACAGAAACCTTAGAGTGGAACAGTATAACACATGGAGGTAATTATCCCCAAGCCAATATCATCTATCAATTATCTATGCTGAATTGTACATACAGCAGAGTCTCGGAATTCCAAGTCCCGATATTTCGAGCTTCCGTTAAATTCGAGCTTGACTTCGAATTAATCAGATAAGCCGCCGGCATTTAAAAACATTTCCATTTCAGCATTGCCGGTTTCATATAGTAACTAAAGTGCTCATTGGATGGATAGAAAACTATTCAAATCCCGACTATTCAAAAACTAACTATAAAATCTTGAGTCATAATGAAACTGTTGGCTGTGTCATTGATCCATAAGAAGACACAGATTTGACATTTCTTATCAAGAAACTTAGGGGTTGTAAAAATTCCGATGTGAACAATTTAAGATAACAAGATTTTACAACTATTGAAACGGTACAAAAACTACTCATGGTAATGAGGACGAGAATAAAGATAAAGGTTTGACCGAGACAATACAAAAAGGGAACAACCATCCAATTGAACAACAGACAGATACAGCAGATGTGGTAGATTCTGCTAAGACGTCTACGTGACACCATAGCACGAAAACAATCGGATAAGCAAACACAGAAGACACAACTTTTTCCAGACAAATGTAGCAACCGTAATGAACAATGTATTCAAAGCAACATTATTTAAGTACTGTAATAACTAAAATTCTATAAAGGTATTTTTTGCCTTCCTAATTACAGTATTAGGGTTCATTAAAACTCCAGGTTTTTTCTAATTTACAGGAATATATTTCCGTATAATCCAAGTTTTCGATAATCTGATGGGGTCTCGGCCCACTACCAATGTCATAATATTGAGTAGGGATAGATCGATTTTAATTCTTGATTCCAGGAATTGTTAATCTTAATGGTATCGAGGAATTGCAGATTCTTTATTGATTAAAGTACCGAATCATGTTTTTTAACTCTTAAAATACGAACGTGGTGTAATTTATAGAAAATTTAATGAATTATCAAATATGTCTAATTTAATTATTAATTGCTTTGAATGAATTGAATGATGAAATCAAACCCCTATTTAAGATCGCAAAAATATTATTATACATGACAACAAAGACGATCGGAAGCATTTCTGGTCCGTTTGTCACCATTCTTCCCGATCTGCTGTCTCACTCTCACTCGGGAGGCTCCACACTCTTTTTCTCTCTCTCTCCCCATCTTTGGCTGCCCCTACTCTGCTACCGCTTCATAGATGGCAAAACAAAACACAAAGAAAAATTATTTTTAATTTCTCCAGTCATAAAAACTGAAATGGCTACTACTGAAGTTATATTGTAATTGTGAACTCAAGTTCATATTTGTAATTTTAAAATAATCATTACTTTTATCTGATATGTTTGTCATCCTTTCAGAAATTCCTGTCCATAAAGCAAGGTCGAACGTTTTGTATAGCCTAATAAATTAAAATGACTTTCAAAAGGCTTCACCATTTGACCAATATGTTAACTATATTCAATACTACAGAATATCATGTAGGCCTATGTAACTTGAAAGAATCGAGAATTGAAAAAAAAATTTGAGAATTGGAATCAAACACTTTAGATATATCCCTAATATTAGGTAACAATTTTCTACATGTCGATAGATACAACACACTGTCACCAGTAGAGTAGGAATAAAAATGGATCATAAGGCTTACAATTTTACACCCAACAAACAATTTATTTAGCCCTATAACAATGTGCCCAACGAAAACCCTAATATTCTGGGAATGAAAATGAAGTTTAAAACCTACAAATATGAATGCTCTACAAAATGTAAACCAATCCTCTTACAAGCCTAAATTTAAACAATACAAGCCTTACAATACAATTTACTGAGAGAATACAAATATAGTTTCTCAACTAATTTGTATTTGATGTATTATATGAAACTGCTTTGAACTTTGCACCAAACCAGCGTTTTCTAAGACAGTTTTAATGATTCATACAATAACTATGATATTTGATATCAAAAGTTACATCAAATTAAATAATTGTTTTTATATCTGATAGCCTTCTTTTCTAGTCATGTAATAAAATTAATATTACATTGAGATTACTAAATTGCAAATTCCTTATATTTTCATTAAAAGCTTACAAATATTTATCTAAAACATTAAACCTTCTTTCACTACAGTGTTCAAAGGGAGAAGACAAGAATAAAATCTTCAAGATTAAAAAATTTTTATGTGTTTTAGCATTCTTCCAAAACCATTTAGGATGCATTCTAAGAATTGTGTCTCAAGGACAAACTGTAACATGACATTTACTTTGAGGTTTAACCCTTTGATTAGGAACATGTGCCTGCCCTGATATTGTCCTTGGGAGCAACATATCTTTCAAAAATGTTTACACATTTTTTAAAATTTTAGAAAATTTTTCTTAATTTTTTAAAATTATAGTAATATTTGATATTTGTTTTATTCACTTATCTTCTCATGTTAACCAAACTTTACCTTACGTTTAATAACAATTTCTTTGCTAAAAAATATCTGTTAATTTTTTTTTTAATACCTATTCATTGTGAAATACCGCACAAACTTCAAAATGATCTGTAAACATGTGGGAAAAACAATAGACTTGGGAAACAAAAGAATAGTGACTATGTACTCTATGTAGTATTTACTGTCCAGATAGTTTGCAAATATTCAACTAAACACTTGTAAATATTCACAAACTTGCCTATAGTAGTACTTACTTGTATTTGTTGAGGATGGCCGTTTCGGTGTCCCATTGTCAACTCAGACAGTAACTTGAGTTACGATGGGATACATCTTTCCTCAATAAGTATAAGCAAGTGCTACTATAGACAAGTTTGTAAATATTTACAAGTGTTTAGTGAAAACTAGTAACTCACGTGAAGATGGAATCAACAAATATAAATACGTAACCTAGAGTACACCACAATACACAGAAAAACAAATCATAAATGCACGGCAATGCTAATCTGAAAGAAATGGTAGAACGTTCATATACAGGAAAGCTCCTGCTGGGCATTGCGCGATCTCACATACTGATATGGAGTCTAAGGATTCCAAAACTGAGATATTTAGGAACGTCCCAGGTGAGAAAAGAGAGAGCACCAATGGGTGTCAAAGAAATCTATTGCTAAATTGATATGTCTACAATTAACAAGTCAGTGGTACAGTGCAACGTAAATGGAGTTAGGAGTCACAAAGAAGATTTAAAGGAACTTGTGTGAGATATGTATCCAATGCTCATATGGCCACAAGAGACGCATCACAATGAATCACAAAATTTCATATAAGGGAGTATTCAGTTTTTGATCCGACTTCGCGACAGAAGTTGAAGCTAGAGGTGGTGTAGCCATCCTAGCCCGATTTAAGTGTAAGCTTGAACTTCTAGGTTGTTTGTTCTTTTTATACTTTTATATTTCAATTTATGTTGTTAAAAAATGGTCTTTATATTCTTAATAAATAGTGTGTGTATATCTGCATGCGTGTTTTATTGACTTTAAAGTGAAGAGTAAATTATAACCATTTTAGTTACTTGTATTTTAGTAACACAACTGGTCCCAATTTTAATTTAAATTGATATTTGGTATTGTATGACATAAACTAAATTCATTTCATAATAAACAAATAAGAAAAGAAACAAATTAGTTTACCTGGCGAGCTAAAGCGCCTTCATCGACATTAGAATCATCTACCACTGTCGGCACTGGTGTAATGCCCAACTCAACACATTTCTTGTAATGGGCTTTAGACTTCATATGTTTTGTCAGATTGCCTTTAGTCTTGAAACTGTAAAAACATCATTTTAGTTTAAATCTACTTTGCTAAAACAAAATGTATACAAATAAATTATACTTGAGGGATAAGAAGCCCCTCTAAAATTTATAAATCAAAAATGGGAAGGTAAACAATGACTGATAGATAGTGATATACTAACAACTTGGGGAACTGTTCAAGATATACTGTACTCTTATCAAATATACATCCATCACAATATCAAGAGCACAGTTGTACAATATATTACAATAAAAATATTAAAAAGAACCCCTAAATGTTAAGTAACTTGTTTTATTTGTTATTTTTGATTATTTTTGTGGTATTGGGGTTCTTTTCAACATTTTTATTGTAATATACATCCATCAATAATTCAAAAGCATTAATAACAATAAGTTAACAAGGCATTTTCCTGACGTTAGACTATATTCTGTGATTGCAATGAAGCACAAATCCATCTAAAATACAACTAAAATATATATATTTAGGTTAGTTCTAGTAGAGCTTAAAGCTTATTTAGGAATTTTAGGACTAGATAGGAGACTGACAGACTTACCTAATGGCAATAGTCCAAAACTGCAATCTCTTGGAAATAAATTAATAAACACATATAAAAACTTATCATACTATTGAAATATTTCTATCAAAAATGATCTTTGTCAATCAAAAAAGAGAAAAAAAAGCCTGAAGTGAACCACAGATGTGTAACGCATCTGAGATACAAATCTGTGGTTCACTTCAGTCTTGTCTTTTTCTCTTTTTTGATTAACAAAGATCATTGTGTGGTCGAAATATTTCAATAGTGTGATAAGTTTTTATATGTGTCTATTTATTTATTTCCAAGAGATTGCAGTTTTGGACTATTGCCACTAGATAAGTCTGTCAGTCTCCTATCTAGTCCAAAAATTCCTAAATTAGCTTTAACCAATTCGCTTACAATGACGGCGGATGATCGCGGCCCAGTTGGCCACTGAGTGAAGCGCCATCCTCCATTATAGCTTGTTTGTGTCGAGTTAGTTCTCTATAAATCCAAGAGATTGCATATGCTTCTTGTTCTGCAGGCTTTGGGCTTTCCCATGGTTCTATTTTTATCTTCTTTGGACTGTCCATTCCCTATATAATAGACTGTAATATAACAGGTTCACCACATCATGAAAAATGTAATCTGCCTCGTGGACTCCAATGAAAGCTCACAGATATCCAATCCAATTGAGCTACTACTAGTGAGGAGACTGATGACGCTAGTTTTCATGATCCTTGTCCTAGGCCTATTAAAGTTAGTACTAGAGGTAGGGTTGAAATAAACAATGAAATAAAACAAACTCCCTCAAGAAGATGCAAGTTTTGGCAAGGTATACATTTCAGAAATAGCGTGATGGGAGAGCAATGATTTAATCTCATGTTTTGTTCAACGCATAAGGAAGCTATCACTTCAAAAACTAGAGTATTCTACCATTTGGTCAATTTTTACTACAAAAATTAATATTTTTATTACTGTAGTGTTAACATAATTATTTTAAATACAGAGAGTAACATACCCAATATGTAAGAAAAACAACTTTGTTATGAAATCATACAATATTGTCATAAAATAAAGAAATTCATGATTTTCTAAATAAAGAATGTAGTTACCTAAATTTGCAGTAGATGCAAGTAAATGGTCTTACATCTGTATGAGTTCGGATATGTTTTTTCAACATTGAAGGTTTTTTACAACGTATTCCACATTCTTCACAGACATACCTTCCTCGACCTGGAAAAAAGGTGTTTACCATCTCATTAAAAACTTCATTTAAGTAAAATTTCCAACCAATATAAATTAAAAAGTTTTTCACACCCAATATAGTGTGTGGTTGCACACCATGCATAGACATACAGACTCAAATGTTTGTTCTTATTGCCCTATGTACAAATACTTATAAAATAATTATTTATTTTGTGTTACTGAAGGTCTCATCAAACAGGTTAAATATAATTATTACTTGATAAAGAAAATAAAGATAAAACTAAAGAAACTATTAAAGATTACTATTTATAATAAATTCTATTAAATTTAATATTCAGTAATTCCATTTTCAATTGGAACTTGCCCTACTAAAGCTACAACAATTTAATGAATATGACCCAATAAAAAATAAAACCTTCTAGATTCTGTATTTATAGACATACTATATTTAATGTTTTGATTTAGTAAAAAAACTTCTTGCTGAACATATAAATCTACAACAAAATTACTAAATCGCAACATTTTTCATCACACTAAGTAATCTTCATAAATTCAAACTTAAAAGGTTCTCTCATCATAATGAACAACACAAACCACAAAATATATTTTTGAAAATTCAATAAATATAGAACGGTAAAAAAAAATAATGAAAACTGTTGGTTTTATTTTTTTATTTGAAAAAACAACATCCCATCTATAGTATTCAAACTTTTTAAATTCTTCATAAAGTTGTAGACGCACTTGGTATGTGCATAACAACAATATTTATCAAGAATCTGGATAGTTGGGTATTCAAAATATTATTATGTTTACATAATGATATTTAAATTAATGATTTACTGGAAAGTACCAGGTGTGCTTTCATAAGCATTTTAATCTAGAAGTAATTCACTTCCTCAAAGGTTTGTCAAAAAAATTAAAACGAAATCAATTAGACAAACTATTTGAACGTTTATATAACTCTTGAGGTATAGTAAAAGAATTGATAGCAGTAGGGGTAGTCAATATTTTCTGTCACAGTGACTTGTCGCTGGTGTTACCAGTGACAAAATATGGAAAATGCCAGTTCCAATGACAATGGGATCGATCGAAAGTTTTCTCTGTTATAATTGGTCAAAAAGTCATAATCACTGGATCAAACGTTACTAATATTTTACCGCAGCTGTCATTGGTTGATTTGTCGTTGTCACTGGCTCTACTCCAACAGCTTGGTTCATGGCGCCAATCATTGTGTGATGTCGTTGACTGATGGAGGGAGAGGGTTGTCTCTGTTGTGATCGGTCAAAATGTCACCGTAGTTGTCGGTAAGGTTACTGATATTTTATCATGACTGTCATTGGTTGATTTTTCGTTATCTCTGGTTCTATTCATTTATGTCGTATGTGAGTGGACGATTTGTCAGGTTTCACGAACAGGGACAGTGTTGTGTACAGAAGAAGCAATTTCGCACTTGGTTTGTTCTTAATTTCGTAGGAGTCATTTTAAAATAAAATGAGCCTTCCACTAAAGTAAAACGTGAGGTGTGGAGTTATTACAGAGGTGTGGACATACAGAGGTGTCTTAGTATCCCTTGTCACCAGTAACAGTCACTGATCCAAGCCTGGCGCTGTCACTAAAATCACTGGATCGGCCATCCCTAATATGCAGGAGGGAGTTTGTTGACTAGTAGAGATAGAGGGTCAGACAGCTGACAACACCTCACTACCATCTAAGCAAAGAGATGAACAAATCACAGTAGTAGTTGCAGGCCGATACAATTAGCAACAAAGTTTGACCAGCACTGTGCCACCTGGCTCCTCCACGTCTATAAATGTCAAGAAGTCCAAGTCTCTTGCATATTTTATACAAAACACAGAAGCAACAGAATGCAACCAGGATCTATATCTTACAGGAACATAGTATTGAAGTCTTACACCATTAATACATTCAACACCACTGGGAGAATATGGTTGATAAAAAAAGACTAGATTAAAAAATTATGGTTGAGCTGAGGGACAGTTGAAATAATTTTTTTTCTAAACCATTGGCTAATTCTGCCACCAAAACATCACTAATTTTATAGGTAATTAGTTTTTTTCTATTGCAGTGATCAACTTGTTCACCCACTAAATGATTTTAAGTCAATTCAAAAGGTAAAAAGCTACCTATACTTTACTTATTAAAATAATATTATTTCTACAGCTTATATTTTAATTGGTTTTGTTTATTCTTTTACACATCATTATCAGAAATTAGGAATTTTACATTTTCTAATTAGTTACCTCTTCCTCTAACGTAGGTATATTCTTCATTGGATTCAAAACCTCCAGCAAAAATCTTCACTCTTTTTGGTAGGTTTTCCACACCTCCACTCTCTGATTTCTGTAAGTAGACAATTTATCACATTTTGCTATTGCTTAAAATAATAATTTACATTTAACAATTTTAATTAGAAACAATGTTGCCCTCTCTTATTTTGTTAGTAATACTATTTTCTTTTCTCAGGTAATATAAATTAATCATTTTGTACCCAATTACTAAAGCATTTACTAATTCAATGTCTTAAGTAAATTGAATGTCCAATGATGTCAAATGATATATTTTACATTAAACCAATGTCAGTATTTTAGTTCTGTAGGTCCTAGTTTATTGATTGTTTTATTCATAAACTTAGTTTTTTTATTATGTGTTTTGATATCTGAAAAAATCCTGTTTATTGATTTTCTTTTCCCAAGAGCAATTCATTTTCATTCTCGAACTTACCTTACCATTTTCATACATAAAAAATTGTAGTTTTTTATGTGGTTTTAAATAAAATATGTTACAAATTACACCCATGAATGATACATACTGACATATATGAACATCATTGTACTTTTCCTCCACAAAGTAGCTTCAAAGATAGTAAAATTGATAGTAAAGATAGCATATTCATTGCTCAAAGGGATTTTGATCATACATGGTAATAAATTTCTACAATATAATATTGTGATAAAATTATAGATCATAAAATATTACATAACTGATTTTTTTAATGTACATTTTGTATCCCTCTGTAATAAATACATCTATAGAGACATCTTCTTTTTTTCAAGTTTATAAACAAGTATTTTGTGTTACATAAACTCCACCAGTAATAATCTTGTAATAAATAAGGGCAAAAAAACTATGTTAAGTTATAATTTGGATATTGTAGCTGTTACTGAAGATTGTGACTGGGTAATTGAAACATGTCTAATTAAAATAAACATGATACTGTTCAAAACTTTTGGTTTTACATTCATAAAAAAATAACTCACTAGAACTTATAAAAGATGGCAATATTTTGTCAAAAACTACATCGTGTATCCAATGAGGTAATTTAATTTATACTCATTGATCTGCTTAAAACCAAAATGGACGGTGTTTGACATGTTGATGAAAGAAAAATCTCTCTAAAAACCACCAATGTTTTTTATTAATCTAATGCTTTACATGTCCAAAGCATAAATTGTTTCCTCAATTTCTAGGTCTAAATTATAATTAAAACAACAATTATACTGATTTACAACCATACATCGTCCAGGTTATCTGATTCTAAAAATATACTGCAGTTAGATTTGGTATAGGGTTGATATACTGAATTCATAACAGAAAGGATTTGTTAGATTTGGGTGAAAACCCATTTACGAAATATTTATTCTAAGAAGGAGAAAATGTATGCTTATTTTTATCTGTTTATTTTGAATAATAATGATCCAAATAAGTAATTTATTGTTGCCCTTGATGGACTAGAGATCCCTAAAGTTGCTTGTTGTAATCCCTTGAATTCACTAAATAAATCACAAGTAATTATTGTATAACCGGGTGAAAACTTTTAATTTACTTGCTGGGGCATTTCAAAACAATTGTGTCATTGACGAAGTCAACTGAGTAGCGGATTGACTTTGTTAACACAGGATCGCTCGTGCTATGAAAACTCCCTTGATTACTCGCGCTGTTAGGGCAAACAATCGTAATAATTGTTATTATATGTTTTAAATTATAAATTTCAATTGTATGAATTGTATTAAGCTTTAAAATTCTTCATTGATATAAAAACAATCTTTTAAATACATTTATATCATATTTATATGTAAAATTACAGATAGAAATATTAAGAGTATTAACAGTCACGCAATTACTCGCATCGTTAGGTTGTTCCTAACACAGCACTTGTACGCCGCTCGTTACATGTTGGCGATCCCTAACATGGGCGACACCTGCCACTACTCTCACTCCTAGTTACTCTCTCAATCACGCTATCTACTCGTAAAATTTGGATAGTAGCTGCCCAACATCCAATGTTAGATTCAAGTTAATAGCACACACGTACCTCGGTTAATGAAATGATTGTTTTGAAACGAGTCAACAAAAAGTGAAAAGTTTTCACTCAGTTACGCAATAATTACTTATAATCCCTATATCTTCCCATATTCTGATAAAATTAGCTGTTTGATATTTTAAGATCTGAATTTAGGCTCAGCTCTGGAGCAGGTCTTCCTTCCTCATCATTAATCCAAATTGATTTATCAGTGTTGTAAATGTTCATCTATTTAAGTAAGAAGCTGAAACTATGGCAATAATTGCTAGAATAGTGCCGAAAACATTTTTCAATTCGTTTTAACTTCTCTCTTATTCTATTCACATCTTCTGCTCCTCTATATCTTCTAGATTTGGATTTTGTCTTTATCAAGTGTAATTATGATCATTATAATTATTATAGTCCCTAATTTTAGTAATTCAAATTCATCATCACTCTCCACAACTCTGAATGGCATGTTATCCACTTTAGAGTAATTATATATTTGTAGAAACCTAAAAATTTTCAGCACATAAAAACTCATTATTTGGTTGTTAAAGTTGAGAACAAACAAGAATCTTAATCTGTTCCATTTCCAATGAGTTTTGTTTACAAAAGACAAGCATATATAATAAAATTCTTCATTTGCTAGAAGAAATTTGCCATCAAACCATTTCAAAAAGGATCTGAAAGTTTTTCTATAAATTGAAAACATTAATAACAACAGAATATATATTCATAAGTAATTTTTGTATATAAAAAAAAAACATTGCTACTTGTAGTTTTTGTGTTGTACATCTTGAGATTTTATAGAAATTACACGTTTCTATTATCTTGGCAAAAAAAACACTACTTACTGATTTATGCAGCAGTGAAACGAGACTGGCGAATAAATTAGTAAGTAGTGGTTTTTTTGCCAAGATAATACAAACTAGTTTAAAAACATTAAATATAAAACTAGAATTTCAGAGCAAAGTGACTAGATATTTATCACCTATAAGAGAATTTGTCGAAGTAAGATAGATGTGTAAATTACCTGATTATCTTCATATCTGTTGGCAGAATCTGATTTGGGTTTGTCTTGTTTATTGTTTATTCTGTTCATCCAATAAGTTGAATGTGTTACAGCTTCACTGCTTTTACTCGATGCTAAGCTATACTCCACGGGTCTGTGTCTTGAATCATAATAGGCCATTGCTTTACCTGGGTCTAGCCCAAATGGGTTAGGATCAGCTTCAGAACACACCTACAAAAAAATTATTTATCAAAAGTTTAAAAAATTTTAAAGAATTTTATGAAATCCATAAAGTGAGACAAAGTTAAACCAAGAAAGCAGGACATAAGGATAAAATCTAGTCGGCCTAAGCCCAAGTAGGAATTATTACAATGGTAGCTATTGAGGCTAAACTCAAAATTGAGTGGCTGTTAGGTACACAAAGAGAAAAGCAAAACAACACCCGAGGCAACAAAGTCTTGCAAATTTCACCTGTTCTGGTAGTTATATGAGCTTTGTTATTGCTTTTCTCGTTGAATTATGATATTTACTCACTTTTTCAGATGAATTGGTTTCTGTTATGGCTTCATGCCAATTGTTATTAAATGAACGCATGTAATCCACTATGAATAGTTAATTATTGACTAAAGATAATGATATAAATAACCTATAAATCACTTAATAGCGATTTTCTTATAAAATAACAGAATGACTGAAATTAACTAAAGGTTTTTTTTAGCTTCATGCCAATTGTTATTAAATGAACGCATGTAATCCACTATGAATAGTTAATTATTGACTAAAGATAATGATATAAATAACCTATAAATCACTTAATAGCGATTTTCTTATAAAATAACAGAATGACTGAAATTAACTAAAGGTTTTTTTTAGCTTCATGCCAATTGTTATTAAATGAACGCATGTAATCCACTATGAATAGTTAATTATTGACTAAAGATAATGATATAAATAACCTATAAATCACTTAATAGCGATTTTCTTATAAAATAACAGAATGACTGAAATTAATTAAAGGTTTTTTTTAATCAGAAAGATAGTTTATCCGTTTACATTTCTTTTATTAGCCATATATTTTCCAGCTGCTAAGTTAACATAAAATATCAACAAAGTTAATGTAATGGTATATCTATATTTTTTTACATTTAACTTCAACTATGAATATTCACAATAATATTTTTTTATTGTTTGGAATAAATATAGGATTTATCTAGCAGTAAAAATATTCTTTAGTTGTATATGTATGTCTCTATTAATTTTTATGCGACAAAACCATTATAATTTAAATTTGCTGAAATCAATGTTTACATTTAAGTAAATTGCAATACATAATCTTATATTTCAAACTTTGGTTGTTGTTCATTACGTTAATCACCTATTACACTTTGAAATTACTTACGACCAGATATTCTATTAATATAAGTTGTTATATTGTTAACTTATATTTGGAGGAAACGAAATGTGAGGCTGAAGAAGTGGTAAGACAAAAACATTTCCTCCAAGTGTACGTTAACAATTTAGCAACTTATTTTAATAGCATTTCTGATTGCAAGTAATTTTAAAGTATAATAAGTCTTATATTTCTTTAAAATAAAGAATTTTTTTAAATTGTATTATTTATGAAATTTATACATATAAATATCACAATCTTTCTTAATTTTTTTTCTGTTTTCAAAAATTTGTGTAATTTTTCTGAATAAGATATGAAAGCTCATTTCATCTCCATAAATTGAATACATGAGTTTATTCTTAAACAATAATTACTAATTACAATTGTTTGAACTTACATTACAAATTAAAATTTATTAAAAATACCCAGAAAATTGGTGCCATCACAAAAATATTGGCTTAGCTCAGTGGCGTAGCCAGGACACGTTTGAGGGGGCACGACCCGGAGGGTCAGGGGGTGGAACCCTAGCACAAAAATCTTCAACAATTTTATCTTTAGAAATCATATTTTATGCTATTTTGGCACTTAAAATTACACAATTGTTGAGTCGTTGGGAAGCTTTTTCGCTAAAAACCTGTTTCATAGGGTAGTATTTTTCTCCTAAAATTAATTGGTTTACATCGCACATGCCTCCCTCTGGCTATGCCGCTGGCTTAGCTACAAAGTGTTAATCACAGAACGATTATTTGTTCTTACCTTCCAGTTTGAATACATGGAAACTTTATTATGTTCAGGACTTAGAGGCACATAAATTGGTTGTGGTTTATTCAGAGTGCAGAAGAACACTCTCGTAGAGCACTTGAGTCCAAGGTAAGTATACGCATGTCCATTGAGATAAAGCTGTCCGTAGGATTTCCGAGGCCTTGGCGTTTCCGGACTCACTAATGACAACACATTGGATGGTGTAGACAGAGTATGTCGTTTTGGTATGAATGTTCCTGGTTTCAACGGCAAAGATGACGGTCGTAAAAACTTTTTTTCCGAAGTTGTGCTCTGTTCAGATTTACTGGAACCAATCTCTTCAAAAGTCATCGTGGACTCCAGTAATTTCAGTGGCTAAAACAAATGATGAATTAAAATCTTAAAAGAACAAATTGTAGGCATAAAATAAATATTTTTAAAACATTAAAATGAAATACAGTAGAGTCTCAAAAATCCGAGTCCCAATATTTTGAGCTTCTGTTAAATTCGAGCCTATTTTATCTATTTGAAAGAAAATTATGAGTCGGGCTTCCAATAAATATTTATATTAACCCTCGAAGTGCTAATGGCTCAGTCCGAGCCGATTCGATCCCATTCTGAAGTGTTGACGGCTTGGTCCGAGCCGTTAGCGATAATCACTGCCGAACAAAAACCCATGTTCCAATTCAGTTATATTATATATAAGAATAAAGGAAAAGAGTTGGTTTATTTATTAATCTACCCGGAAAAACTTGTTGGATGACAGAATAGGCATAATTGAACGGCTTGTGAGTCAGTAGTCTGTTTACAACAGGAGTCGTGGGGTTGTTTTCATGTTGGCGCCTTGAAAAAATCCAAAAGTAGGTTCTGGTGCCCAGAGTGTAACTCTGGTGTTCACCTTGATTGTTATAAGGACTTAGAACATTTCTGGAGACCTAAAGAGCGGCTCATCATAAAGCGTTCAGCAGAATCGGATTCCGATTAGGCATTGACATGTACATAGACATAATGTGTAAATATGTATATAGGCCTATATGATTTTGAATTTATGTTATATTTGTAAACCTAGAAGATAATAATTGCCAAAAAAGATAAGTTTGTCTGCTCACAAGTTATCCTACAAACCTAGTTAGAAAATAAATAATTTGAAATTGATTTTTCTTGGTTACGGTGGTGCGTATTATGTTAAAAACACTAATTATTTTTTAATATAAACTATCTATGTTATACGTTTCTATATTCAGGACTAAATTGTGCATCTTTTGTATATTTTGGATTTCAAATATTTTACAATAGTGTTTCTAAGATTAACTGGAAAGGAAGAAACATTTTCAAGTAAAATTTTTGTTTTATTCATCACCCGCTTTTTATGCTTGAATATAATTTGGTAAGTTTCTGTTTTACATAATGTTATTCTATTGGTTATTGTGAACATTTTTATATACAATATGTTGTGTTTTAGAGGTATTTTGTATTTTCTATTTAATTAAACATAAAATCCTATGCATCACCAATAAAACACCTAGCACTGCAGAGTGTTATTACCAGCACTAGGAGGGTTAGTACCTTTGGAAAAAGAAATGAGTCAGAATTCCAAGAAATATTTATATCAATATGGTATACAAAAACATGAGTCAAGCTTCCATGAAATGTTCATATAAAATTCTATAAACTTATTAAGTGCATTTTTAATTATAGTGTTAAGAGTTCATTAAAACTCCTATTTTTTCTAATGCACAGGAACTTACTTCCATGTAATCCGAGTTTTGGGTAATCCAAGTGGAGTCTTGGTACCATCTGCCTCAATCTACTGTATATCTTTTTATTTTAATAATTTGGTTTCAATAGTCTCTTGTAAGCAATGCAAATATGACTTTAATTATGTTTAATATTTAATAATATTTAGTTATATTAAATAATATTAACTTTAATAATATTAACTTATTTATAAACAATTTTAACTTGTAATTTCTAAAAAAAACACTTTTTAGGTATCTTCAATTTATGTTATTTTCACAATATGTAAAAATGTCAACTAATTTTAATAATAAATAATTAGATTTTTTTAATTACAATGTTTGGTTAAATAATTTTTTTTTCATGCATAAAAATTTAAACTTACCGATGAATTTCGCTTATTAGGACTACTTTGTCTAATAGTAGGACTTTCTTCTCCTAACTTTCTTTTGTTAATATTTTGCTCTGGATGTATTTCTGTGCTATTAACTTGGATGCTTGGTATTGGAAGAACTTGTTTTAAATGTACAACAGACGTAGATAGACTTTGCTTGGAAGACTCTGAAAATACAGTCTGAGCCTTTTCAGGTTTCTGCACTTTTTGTTCTTGATGTGGAATGCTTAAAACAGTTTTACTTTGAGGACTCACAGTTGCAGGACTTACAGCTGCTGGATTCACTTTAAAGTCTACTTCAGCGGATTTACTAGTAAATAATGAGAGACTTGCACTGCTATTCAATAAAGTATGAGGTCCTGGCATTCCTGGGACATAAGGAATTTCTTTTCCTCCATGTAAAATAGTAACTATTCCACCTGAATAGTTACTTGGTGGTCTTTTGTTAACTGCGGAGATAAGAGATGCTGTAGGCAAAGTCAAAGGATTGTACGCCGTTATATTTGTTAAGGGATTGATTATATTGCTGTCCGACAATATAGATGTAAAAGGAATGAATGGAAGTTGTACAGGGGTAGATATTCCTGGTATAGAAAGGTTTGGTATCATTGGAATGATCAACTTGTTATCCGAGTAGTTTGGGTTGGGTAAGATATGTGTGGTCACTGAAGATGACATCGTTGATCCTGAACTCTGCTTGGATATTTGCTGTTGAATTGAATCACTTCCAGTAATTTTCTGGGGTACTTGAACTATTGTTCCACCTCCTGAATGAAGGCCAGTCTTTGCGATAGTCACAACAATCTGAGGACTTGATTCCTTCATTTCATTTTGATCTTGGTTGAAGGTCTTGTTTGACGGTGGATGAGATGAAATTAACAGGGGCATTTCTGATGGTTGTGGTGTTCCTCTATTTGAAGGCTCTATTCTCATAGTTTTTGTTTCACCTCCTGCTGTATCTAATATTTTTACCTCACCTCCAAACATCTGCAGACTGTTTGAACGCATGGGACACTTTGATAACTCTTCCAGTGACCTTAATGTAGTAGCTGAAACTGGTCTCACTTCCTGAGGTAAGAAATGTGTTTCATTTTCAAATTTTCTTTTCTTAAGTGAAGGGGAATCAAACTCATGATTACGTATCACTTTAGTATGGTAACTTTCTACCAACGGTGTGTTACCTAACAAGGGACCAGGTGATGGGTAGGAGGGCGCAATTACCATAGGATCTCTCCTGCTAGGGTCTTTTCGTTCTCTGTTTTGAGGATGAACTTTATTGGGAAAATCGGATGATGAAGATAAGAAAACTGAATCAAAATGAGGTGAAGGACTGTTCAAAGAAGACCGTGTTGATTCATCATTTATACCTTTACAATAATATAACTGATGCAGATCTAAACTTTCTGCATTACGAAAAGGTATTTTACAGAGATGACAGACATACTGGCTCAAAGGAGAAAATGAACGCTCGTCTTGAATAATATGGGATGTCTTTCCACTAGTCAAAAGATCCGTCATGGCAGGTCCATAGCTACCACCAGCAGGCATCCCCCCTGTCGAAGCTGCCCTAGCTTTCAACAATAAGTCTTTAATGATAGATCCTTCTGGGTTTTGAGGATTGTTTGGCAAGGAACATTTCTTCCCATCGACGTTATTAGTGTATAAGGATATTGTTGTATCTGACGAATATAACGTGTATTTGTTTTGGTCTTGATTATTATTTATCCTCAATGGTGAATTAGTTGTTTTATTTGTAGAAAATTTTACTGGTGGGATACCTTCTGAATAACTCCGCTTTCTATGAGAAAAATTCATATTTTGCTGATCAGTTTTAATACTATTTGTAGTGAGATTTAATGGTGCATCAATAGATTCAGATGGAGGGGAAGGTGGAGTAGGAAACCTAGGAGAGGTAGACAACTGAGGCCGAAGAAGGGCTAAAGCAAGTTTTGACTGCACATTTTGTCTTGAACCAATTTTATCAAAGTCAGTTATTAAATTTTCTTGAATAGTTGAAGTAGTACTATCAACACTTATACTTGGCTGACGCTGCATGTAACGTTTCGGAAGAAGTGCCTCTGCTCCTGGTGAAGGTGAAGAAGATAATGGACTAGAGGAAGAATTATCTTTACTGTTAGTACGGTGGAGAAACTTTTTCGGCCAAAATGGATCCATTGTTTCAACAATAGCTTGATTTTCACTTATAAGTTTACTAATATGCCGATGCAAAAACTCAGGACTAGGACTCGACCCGCTGGTAAAAGGGGAAGGTGTTGATAATGTACTTTGTGTCGTTGTAGAGGCTGGGATCTTTAACTGCAGCCGTGGAGGCGGTGACTGATGATCTTCTTTGATATTTTGAGGAGAGTTCTGTAAATAAATGGAAGCAGTATGAAATTTCGGTTTGTAAATAGATTTTGCTGGGCGTTCATCTTTACCGTCATTCATTTCTTCAATACTATTTACTTCAGATAATTTTCTCTGCATATCTTCATCTTCAGAACTACTTTCTGCGCCTTCGTCCATGGGAGGATTGAACTTAGATGTCTCTTCACCCATTTCTTCCATTTTTAAAGCATGGGCTCTAGATCTACAATGTTTGTATAAGTTACTCTTTGTCTTAAATGCAAAGCCACATGGCTGACAAGGATACGGACGTTCATTCGTATGAGCTCGGATATGTTTCTGTAAAACACTAGGCTTTGTACACAATAACTTACAATATGGACAAACATACCGTCCAAGTCCAGGAAGCAAAACATTTATATTGTTTACATTATGACTTGTATCATGCGAATTACTAGTAACATCACTTGAATCAACTGAATCAGGACAAATGTATTCAGTTGGAGAGGATGGTGCTTTTGGACTAGATGTTTCTTCTTCATGGCCTTTATTAGGAACAGGGAAAAGTACACTCTTCACACGACTTCCATTGAATGGTTCCTCTGGACTCAAGATGGTTGTTGCCATTTTCTTGAATTTTTTATGTAGATATTTACTATGTGCTGGGGTATTCTCTGAAGACACCTCAGACTTTGAAGGAGAACTCTCAGTGTAAGTTTGTTTTGCAGTCTCATTGGCTCCTCTCTCTGAAACAGTCACAGAGTTCCAAATTAGTTTTATATATTCTAGAATATTATATCATGCTAGAGCAAGAAGCAGTTAACACAGTCAGGGCCGTCCTTGGGGTGGAGAGGCCGCTCCAGGCCTCAAGCCGCGAGACTTTACTTGTGCTAAAACATCTGTCTAATTACCCACCCAATATGTTTAATTATTAATTAATGACAAAACCTGTGAACGAGATATCAGCATTGCAACCTAAAGAATGCAAAACATCATTTGATGGCGACAGCGTTTTAACCTGCCTAATGAAAAAAATCACTTAAATAATTGACGTGTTCTAAGTCGAAATGACTGCACCAAAATTGCTCTAAACACACCTTTTTGCATGAGAATTTTAAACAATTTTCCAGGAGAGCCCACTTTTTTCAAAAAGGCCTCGCAAAAATGTTTTGCTCCAGGTCTCTTATTTACTAAGGACGGCTCTGAACACAGTCTAACAATAACATTCTTGGACTAAGGACAACAGAGATGAACCACTGAAATGAATCATTAAATAATGGAATTGAATTCTTGTAAAATAAAAGAAAGAATCTTTACATTAATGCAATATTCTGTGCCTGTTTAGTAAACAAAGAATAAGGCGTATGTTTGGTTCTGTTGAATTTTGTGGGCACTGAATAATAAAAATCAAGCAAACAGCAACAATTACATTTTTATAAGACTAAGAAAAGCAAAAGAATAAGAAAAAAGCAGAATTACTAAAACTGTTTGATATTTATATGATGAAATTGTTTGACACTATGGTTTGTAAAATTGTAGACATAAATGGACACCATTCAACAAACAGTTAAGAATGAACCTTCAATCTCTCAAATAGTAGACAAATAGAATCAATCAACAAGATTTTGGCTGCAAGTTGAAAGTACATAAACGTTAATTGTTTTAATGTAAAATAAGAGACAAGCGCTAATAGGCTCAGACACACACCTTTGCACGCACACACACACTCATGCACGCACATATTTTTGAGATTATTTCCTTCTCAAAATGTTCAATATCGTAAACATGTAGTCTTGTAACTTCCTTAACAAGAACCCTATTAATGTTAAAGACTTGATTATCATAACATACTTCAATTATTGTCTCATTGCATGCTTCAATGATCAACTGTTGCTTCAATGGAAACTGTTTGACATTTATATAGTGAAATTGTTTGACACTATGGTTTGTGAAATTGTAGACATAAATGGACACCATTCAACAAACAGTTAAGAATGAACGTTCAGTGTCTCAAATAGTAGAAAAATAGAATCAATCAACAAGATTTTGGCTGCAAGTCGAAAGTACATTAACTTTAATTGTTTACTTTATGTAAAATAAGAGACAAGCGCTAATAGCCTCAGACACACACCTTTGCATACACACACACACACATGAAATCATGCACACACATGTTGGAGATTATTTCCTTCCAAAAATGTTCAATATCGTAAACATGTCCTTTTGTAACTTCCTTTACAAGAACCCTATTAATGTTAAAGACTTGATTATCACAACATACTTCAGTTATTGTCTCATTGCATGCTTCAATGATCAACACTCACAGCTTCATCAATGATATAAGGATGGTTAAGAAAATCTTTATTTTTTAGGAATCCCAATAAAAATAATCTCACAGATTCAAATCAGGAGTGTTTGAGACCCAAATATGTCCGTACACAAAAGAAATGTGGTTTGAAATGACATCTGCTTTGAAATTTCACAGAAAGTCTAAAATAACATTAGCCATTAGGGCTACGCAACCCCAATCATTCTCTATACCACCCTCTAATTAATCTGTCCTATATCATTTTCTAATTAAAACTCTTAAACAAGAAACTGAGAAAAAAATTATTAAGCACGTTTAGATATAGTTCATGTTCTGTTAAAAAAATAACCCAATTATCCCATGATTTAGGATAACGACTCATAATGTAATTTTCATAGTACAACGCATATTTTCATGAAGCACTTATGGTTACTGAAGCCCAGAACTATACATTTTGTTTTTTACAAACCTGTCAAAGTGAAAAACCTACCTCATGAATCAAACATTGTTCAACAATATGTCCTGATTCATTGACCATTTAACAAATGCCATTCTTAGATGTATGTTGTCAACCGTTAGTTTTAGAAACACTATTATTTTCTAGGATTCGTTTATTGAGATTATAGTATGTTGAACAGAGTATATTCAAATTGCATTTATGAAAGGTGTTGGTTAGTCTGTGTATTTTGGATAATTTGTAAAGTTATATTATATTATGTAGTTTGTTAGGGGTTTTTTTTGTTTAGGGTTAATTTTTTATGTGGTATTATAGTTTATTTACTATTCAGGTGTTTTATCCACCTTGTGCCTAATGCTGTATAAAAATAAATGTACTAATTATATATATATATATATATATATATATATATATATATATATATATATATATATATATATATCACTTTCACTATATGTACTTTACATATATGATAAGTGAATACAAGAAAACAGTGTTACAAAGTTAAATATCAAATTACACTTTTGCTATTACTTGCGACCAGACATTTGTTAACTAAAAAGTTGTTAATTGTTAACTTACACTTGGAGGAAACGTTTTTGTCTTACGACTTCTTCAGCCTCGTATTTTTGCCGCTAGGAATGCTGCTGTTGTGCTGCCTCAGTACCATTTTTTTGAAAGTTAGAAGTGATGTGATCGAAGAGTATTTGTGATCTGTGCTGTGCTTGTTCATATAAGATTTCATTTTTATGTGTGTTGCTATGTCTATATATTTCAAACTGTTCTAGTGTGTTTAATTTATGGCCTTTGTTGCATGTGTGGAGGATGCTCATGTTATTTTCCATACTTTTGCATGAGTGTTTAGTGTCTATGAGGTGATTTGCGAAGGTGGATTCAATAGTAGTGTGCAGTGCGATTTTTTGTTCTTTATATCTTTCGGCAAAAGATCTGCCTGTTTGTCCAATATAGAACTTATTGCAGTTGTTGCAATTTAGATTGTATACCCCTGGGTTATTGTATGTGTTGGTAATGTTATTAATTCTGTGTCTGATAACTGTTTGGCTTTTATTTGTTGTTCTGTAAGCTACATTGTATCCTGCTTTTTTGAATTGGTGTGCTATCTTATTTGTGAGTTTGTTTATGTATGTGAGGGTGATGAACTTGTTTGTGTTCGTGTTTTTGTTGTTTCTGTTCTTGTTCAGTATTTTTATGTGTAGTTTGTCTATTAAATAATTGTCATATCCATTTTTGTGAGCTAAATATTTGATTGTGTTTAGTTCCTCTGTGTAGTTAGTTGTGGACATAGGTATTTTATTTAGTCTGTGTAGTCAATGCTTGAATGCTGCGTGTTCATGTTGTATTGGGTGGTTCGATGAATTGTGTGTCAATGTGTTTGTCATGGTTGGCTTGCGGTATATGTTGAATTCATGTTTGTTTTGATTTTTTGTTATGGTGATGTCTAAGAAATTCAATGTTTTGTTGTTTTCAAACTCTGCAGTGAACTGGATATTTTTGTGTATTTTGTTTATATGTGTTTGGAGTTGTTGGCATTGTCTTATGTTTCCTCGGTATAGTATTATAATATCTACATATATGTGGCAATATATTATCTTATCTGCGTGTTTGTTCTTATTTATGATTTTATCCTGTTCTATGTGTTATAGGAATACTTCTGCGAGAACACTTGAAATCGGTGAACCTATTGGTAGGCCTTGTTTCTGTGTGTAATAGTTGTTGTTGTGAGTGAAGTAGTTCTGTTGTATAAAGGTGTTCTAAATGTGTATGATTTCTTTTGTGATATTTTCTGGAGCGTTGTTAAGTCTTAGATTGTCTCGTAATATGTTTAGTGTTTCTGTGACTGGGATATTGGTATATAGGTTTGTGATGTCAAACGATGCCAAGGTTGAGTTATAAGGGATTTCAATGTTCTTTATTTTGTTTACTAGATCTATTGTGTTCTTTACATTTGTGTGGTGTCTAGTTATTTTTAAATCAATATTTTTACCTGATAAAAATATTGTATAATATTGGTAAATTAAAAAAGTATGTGTTAAATTTTGGCAATAAACTATATTTAAGGCAACAAATAAAGAGAGTAATTCCCAAAAGGGGAACATTTGTAAAGCAGGAAATCGGCCAGAGGGAGTGGGGATTACAGCCTTCTGAGGGAATAGGAGGTTCACATCTTGCTGCGTGGGTGAGCATTGTTGCCAATTCGACGTTTAATTTCCGATCGACGCTCAGTGTCATCGTAACTGTAGTAGAGTGATTTACTAGTGGTGTAGCTTGCTTTGTTCTGAAATTTCAGTTTTGCTTCCCTTCAACAGTCTTTTTCAAGACTTTACTATCTAGATCTATATAGACAGTTAACTCAGAATGTTTTATAATTTGTTCTATTACCTCACACTCTCCTTATATATATGATTTTATTAGATAATTTTTTTCCTGAAGATGCTGATACTATTTTATCGGCGAAAAGCTTTGAATAAATATATTCATTAAAAGTATTCTTGTTTTTGAAATATTTTTAATTTATTAAATATATATATATATATTACTTGTAAATTTATTTACTAGTATTATTTACAAGTAATAATAATAACTTCATAAAGTCAGTGCAACGGAAAAATAATGGACAAAGTGATAGATATATATACGTATATATTTTTTTGTACTAATTTTAAATCGTTACTAAAATACGTTTTTATTCATCAAATTAAGTTAAAATACACTTTGTAAACCCTTAGTTGATGACAATTGATTTTAATTGTTTTTTTCAGATATTTATTCAATAATTGAATTACAAAAATTTGGGGGTCTAGGTCGGTTTCGAACTGTGTATATCATGTACATCAAAGTCTAGCACTTTTTAGCACTGAACAAACTTTCCATAGATAGAAATTAAACTCTCAAAGATTTATATGGAAAGCCTCCATTTTATAACCATAATTGTTACCAACATGGTTACCACACTATAAATAATGCTCTAGGATTAACAAAAAGAATAAAATGAACAAACTGGATTAACGTTAACGAACCTTGGTTCACAAACAGACAATGCGAAAGGTAACCGAAAAAAAAAAGACAACACAATGCAAGCGACGAACTAAAAGAAAGCGTATAAATAATAACAAATGAAAATAATAGTCCAATGCCATACATAGAAAGGAAAATAGATATTTGCAAGGAAATTCGCTTTCTATTTTGTCACTTATATTCTTATCCTGATATATGCTGACATATGTATATACATATTTATATTAGTTGTAATTATAAAATAAATAGTAACTAGAATAAAATTTTTCTCTGTTAATTGCAGTAGAAATTGACTTTTAAAAGTAAATGTTATATTACTATTAACTTAATTTCTTGTGTTATGTGTTTCACATGGCAATACTAATCGGTAATGTAAACGCAGGACACATAATGCATATAATGTAAATGCAGATAATGCTTATGTCACATCCCAATTCATTTATAGCCTTGATTAGCTGACATTTGTTTACATTATTATGACAGAATACTCTTTCGGACGTCTAGGCATTTTGGCCATCATCTTTTATTTTTATTAGGCAGTTCATTCACTTTTATTAACAGTTATCGTTTATCCTTGTGTTATGTATATCTACCCCATTATTTATATATAATGCATAATCATTAATATAATAAATTCACATTTTATGTAAATTTATGTAGATATTTAATGGTTAACGTGTATATATTTAGTTGGTATTTTCGTGTGTAAATGAATTAAATTTGTTTACGAGTGTGAAAGTGAAACACTCATCGTATTACTGTCAAACTAAATTTGTCTGTACAATCACTTCAAAGTTCTAACCTATATGCATGAAGAACAATTTATTACGTAAGATAGTAATTAAATAATTGTTGCATGTTATATATTATTAATTACATACTTTTTTCAATTTCAGAATTAACTGGGTAATAATTAAGTGGTTTTTATAATAGATAATGCACGCCGTATTATACGAAAACAGTTTTTCAATAATGAAGGCTGTTCTAATAGAGGATCAAATTCGGAATAAAAAATTTGACTTTTGGGGGGAGGGGGAATCTGTAAGTTAATGAATGATTTTACCAACTAGCTTCTCTTGACGGTATTAGCCGCTGGCAATACGGGTAGACTGACAATACGTTCGATCTGACAACACCGCATCCTTTCCCTGCCACAGACCCATTCCTATTCTACTTTATATCTAAGTATAACAGAAATGAAGATGGGTATATTAAGAATTCCTTGCAGGGAGTTTCTACACACAACTTAATTGATTTTATAACAAATTTGAACAAAATCAAGTTTATATATACCTCAGTGAATGGTGACCAGTTTAAGTTAATTTCTAGATGATTCTTAAACTGTATTTTAGATTATTTTAAAGAAACTCATCTTTTCTTACTTATACAAAAAAAATTTGGATGTTACAAAGTAAATAAGAATTGTACTAAGTGATTTAAAATTATGTATGTTAACCATAACTGTTTTAGCGTATTGTTACCCTGCATTGTAATAGTTTAATTAAACAGTGTTAATGTTTTATTACGCTAACAAATCAAATTTTGTTTAAGAAAAATAAAATAACTCACCACTATTTTCCAAAGGCTTTGTTTTTATGGGAATTGTCTTCTCTGAATTCTGCTTCAGTCCTGGAACAAATTTGTAAAAATTAAAATCTATTTCCATACATATCACACTAACAGTTTAACCCGGCAGGGGTCGCGTCACGGTCTTTTCCACCGGGCCTTCAATGTTTTCTTAATAACTCGAACTGCCGATTTTTGCAAGCTTCCAACCCCTCAGTACCTTCAAATAGACTCGTCCGCTGTCGAATGCTGTGTTTGTATTTTCGTTATCACCTACGTGTGTCTTAGTGCAGCAGCCTAGAAAAAAGCCTGTGTGGAAACCACCGTGCGCGACCCCTCACATGGGCTAAAGTGTGACGGAATTTTTAATTTCGCTTTTGTGTTATTGATCGTTTAGTGTGTTGAGTGTTATATTTATTGTGTTACTACGCAATATGAATCGAGCAGAGGAAGAAAGATCTGCCAGACTGTTAGATAGCGTGGAAAGGGAAGAAGGATTGAAAATCCCGGTAGTGTTCGAAGATAACTTTCTCGTGACGTGCCTACTGTTGAACTCGTTGAAGAACCGAATTCAATGATGAACAACAAGATCATGTTGAAGATCAAGAGGAATCAGAGTAGTCAGGAGATGAAGAAGAATGACACATTCCAACGGAATTCATTGGTACAAAATATCGACCTGTAACCTCAAACATTTTGGGGGTTTAGAGGGAATTAAAAGTTACTGTCCATAATATAGTAGTTATTCTCATCTCAACCATGCATAATAATGATGAAATTGATTCCAAAGCTAGAGATAAAAATAAACTCTACATACAAACATTTTACAATTCAACAAAAGGGAGAGTAGATTGTATAAGGCGGGATATTCAGCTGTACTACCAACCAAAGGCATCAATCGGACGAGGAACTGTAAAAAATTTCATTGCTATAACCCTCAAGGTGCTTAGACATATTGTATGTAACTTTTTGTTTAAAATCATAAATTTGTAGGGTTGCATTTCATCACTATAATTGTATTAGGATAAATTTACTTAAACATTCGACACATTTTGTTTCAAAATTGTTTTTTTTTACATTTCAGCTAACGTAAACATCCAGTACATTTTCTTATTCAGAAATTAGTTTTCTTTCAGAATATATTATTATACATAAGTCTTTGTAAAAGAGTCCGTATGTTATGACAATTTATCTAAAGTCTTGTATTTCTTTAATCTTAAAATATTATTTATAATTAATTAGTACATTATTGCCACAATTACAACTAATAGAACTTAAGTAAATACATTATACTTAATTACGATACTTGTATTTTTACAATAAAATAATGTTCAGTATTTTTTTTTAATTTGTATTAATAATATAACCCGGTCGAATCCACCGTGTGCGACCCATCACGTTTTATTTTTAACGCGACCTCTGCTGGGTTAACAACAGTTCAATCAATTTAGATCGACTAGTAAAAATTAATTTAGATTTGATTAGTATGACCCAATATTTATATTAGCCCAACAAATTGTTTTGAGTGACTGGCAAATATTTTTTTATAAAATCTACTTCACACTTATATAATTTTTTTACCATGATAGTAATTTCATCTTACTAAACACAAAGGTATTTAATTTCATTTAAATGTGGCAGTACTATATGATGCGTTTCTCTTAACAATATTCCACGTAATACTAGAATTCTGATAAGGGCAACACTGTCCCCATAAGTTTGAGATTTTGCATATTTTTCAAGCGATAAATTCTTTACGCGCGGTGAACATGAGATTAAATCATTGCTTTCACATCACGCTATTCTGAAACCTATACCTTACAACATATGATTTCATGTAACAGCTGATTTTGTATTATAGGTTATGTTGTAGAACAGTTTTACACGTAGACTAATATTACATAGATTTGATCACTTGGATTTTGTAGCCCATTTATGTTCGGTGAAACTTAATTATACGTTGATTTAAAGTAGAATAGGAATGGGTTTGTGGCAGAGTAGGGATGCGATGTTGTCAGTTCGAACGCATTGAGAGTCAACCCCCCACTGCCAGCCACTGTAATTGCAGAACGAAGCAAGCTACACCACTAGTAAATCACTCAACCACAGTTACGATGTCACTGAACGGAAGTTTAACGTCGAATTGGCAACAAGGCTCACCCACGCAGCAATATGTACATTTCCTATTAGCTCAGACGGCTGTAATCCCCACTCCCTCTGGTCGATTTCACCTACGCAGAATCCTATTCTGTTGTAAATCAAACTATAATAACTTTATATTAATTACATAAGTGTATTTTTTAAATTTAGTTTTGATCAGTTAATAAATATATTAATTTATTTAAATTTTAACAAATCTCAATACAAATAATTCAATATAATGACAATAATAAGTTATGTGTTAAAATCTAATTTTTGAAAAGAAAACATATTTACCCCGTCTTATAATTTTCAAAGAACTGATTTGAACTGTTGAAAAAAATTGTATCTAGTAAACATCTAAATAATGTTTTTTGTTATACACATTATTTTTTAACTACAATAAATCTTAGCCTTTATTGAATACATTTCTCAAATAAAGATGTAAAAATTTAATGAGAAATGTATAAATTCATACCTTTCGGCAATTTTCGTTGAAACTTTTGCGAAACTATTACCTCTATTTTGTTATTACTTCTGTTGGAACTCTCCCGAGTCACAGAACCAATTTTTAATTTTTTAATATTTATTTGTGAGTAAAACCAAAAATCCGACAATATAATCGAGTCAGTTTCAGCTTAAGGTAGCTTCACGTCGTGTTTTGAGCCAAAAAACGAATCAAATTTTCTGCTTGGTTGTAATAAAGAGTATTGTAAACTTCCCTCTAGCTGAAAAGGCCAACAGCAAGTAGCATAGAAGCTGCACATGTGTTGCTTACGGGACGATCAGCCTTCATTAAAACTGGGTTAAAAATTGGCGACGCCGTTGTTTCTGCCAAACTCGTACTGGTGGGCCAAGCGTTCGCCTGTTGGGTTGTAAAGTTATGAAACGGGGAACAGTTCCGGCAACATAGGTAAATCTGTTTGGTGTTGTAACACAACGCACGAGTGTAGCACTGCCTCATCAGTGATGTATAAAAAGAAACCAACAGACTGCTTGGAGTATAAGGGTTGAATGTACCGTGGCGGTGGTGCAAGCTTGCATAAACCAAGTACCTTTTATCACAACTCTGTAGTAGTGTGTAGTATAGTGCGGACCATGGAACTGTGCACTTGGCCTTGCGTGTACTACCACTTCTGAAAACATGTTACATATTGAGAATATTCGATACATCGACAGCTTCTGCATCCGATATATCTACACATAATTTTGACTATTGGTTGGACAGATTTGGTATGGATTGGATTTGTCTGAGGTGTGGCATTTAGGTGTTCGACCTTCATGGGACAGTCATTATCAGTCAGTCAGAGAAGGAGGGGGTTTGGAGGCCCCCGAGGTTTTGCCTGTCACGCGACACTGGCTGCAGGGAAGAATTTGGGATCAGGGCTTTTGGTTAGGGCTGAATCTAAAGAGGGGTTTCTACATGCCAGGACGTTTTATTGGGTGGGACGGACATTCTTTACCATGTTTGTATGAAGTATTTATACTGACCCTCCACCACCCCGTCTTGCTTACTGTGATCTCTCAAGGCCAAGTGCAGGGTTACGAGGTGCGCACTATACACAATGTGAAACACATTTTAGTGGGACCATTAAACACTAAATGCGGAAGTAGTTAATTCATGCCAGGTAACAACTACTGTTTTAAATATAATTTACACGCTCCGACATAGCAACACTAGAAATAATCATGAACACATATCGGTCCGAAGGTCAAACTAAATGAATCAAAATGGACCGTGCTTTGCCAAATGCTGAAGACAATAAGACTTGGCTCCCTACTTCTTCGCTTAATATTTTAAATTTAGATTCCAGTTAAAATTAGGTTTTGAGGGTTAATTATATCAGGAACTAGGTATTGCTTACGCTATTTTGTAGTATACTATGCGGTAATGCCTCATATTGTTTTTTAATGTACACGGTAGTTTTCACTCTATAGGCCTGCGACTAGTTATTAAAAACAAACATAGGCAGCATCTATCGTTAATACTGACAAAATAAATTGACTGCAATATTTTTTCGTTTTTATATGTGTTACATATATAAAAACATATACAGTAATATATGTAAATATGAACAAAATTCGAATCGATCTTTGCCAATTGCTATCTTACTGATTTTTACAACAGCTAACAAATAATCAAGTTCTTTTACCTTAAGAAATATTCTGTTGCATTCATTCCGCGTAAACAATTTCCGGAATAATAAATCTTTATAATTGGTGATGTTTTAATATTTTCTCGAATTTCTAAACACGATAGTAAAAGGTTTGTGAACTTTTCAAGTAATTTTTTAAAACTTAAAACTCAACACTAAAAGGATCTTTACAAATAACATTAATCCAAACTTAATAAGCAATCATTTAGTAAACATAACCTAAATGTATAAAAATTTTAAAAAACGCAAAATATAAACATACCGACACTGACAACATATTATGTATTGCATACAAAATACTTCAATCTGACTATTCATTGTATAAGATACAGACTAATTCAAAATTTAATGTCTAAAAGAGCAATATAAAATAAAACACTTTTTTAAATAGAAAAAAAAAACATTTTTCCTGCAAAAGTAAATACGGAAATATAGTGATTGTTATAGCAAGAGTCTTGAATATTGTAACTGTGGCAACACTGATTTCTTGCATTTAGCCATACCACGTTCACCTTAGATTGCCGTACATTTAACAAGAAACTTACTTTTTTGGAGAGGTATGCTATGTATGCAGAGTGTATATATATATATATATATATATATATATATATATATATATACATATATATATATATATATATATATATATATATATATATATATATACACACATATACATTACTCTGAAAGCCGGCAAAGCAAAAACAATTCTTGTTAAATGTATTTTAAATAAGTGTAATATGCATTAAAAAAATCAATTACGCCTGCAAAGTCCGGGAATTTTGGTTATGCAATCCGCCCAGTCAAATAATTTATAACTATTCATTTATAATAATATTATAATTCAAGTTTTCGCAAATAAAAATCAAATACTGTATTATTACATACGTGATGTATAACAATAATCTGCTATACTGACATTTAAATCTGTTTTATTAGATTTATAACGACCACCGTCACTGATGGTTTCCAATTTGCAGAAGTCTTTTTTAACCCGATTGGTCTGGCATTGACTCATATACAGACCACCCTTCCACGATCATTCAATACCTCCTGGGAATTATCATCAAGGTAAAACTCCAAATAACAAATAATATTTTTATTTAGTTTCTTTTAATTTTATAATTACAATTAATATAAATATGTATATACATATGTCACAATAACAATATTGCATGACAAAATAGAAAGCTAATTTCCTTGCAATTTACAATTTTCCTTTCTATGTACGGTGTTGGACGATTATTTTTGTTTGTTACTATTCGTACGCTTTCTTTTTTTCGTCCCTTGCATTGTGTTGTAGTTTTTCACGCTTTCCTTTCGCATTGTCCGTTTGTGAAGCAAGGTTCTATAACGTTAATCCAGTTTGTTTTTTTATTTTATACTTTTTAATCCTAGATCATTATTTATGATATTATGTAGTAACCATGGCAACAATTCAAGGTTATGCAATGGAGGTTTTAACGATAACCAGATGGGGGCAAAACAAAATTCATTTACAGTACTTCTTTGAGAATTACATTCCTAGCTATGGGAAAGTTGGCACAGTGTCAAAGCACTGAACTTCGAACATGCAGTTACTCAGTTCGAATCCGACCTAGAGTTCCAAATTTTTATAAATTAGTTATTGAATAAATATTTGAAAAAACTGTATTAACATCAATTATCATCCATTATAGGTTAATAAGAAATCCATTTGAACTTGATTGGATGAATAAAAACGTATTTTATTAACGATTGAAAATTTGTAAAAAAATATTCATAAAGAGAGTGTGAGCTGATAGGAATAATTGAAAAAGAAGAAGAAAAGAACAAGTAAAACCTTTTTAGATCACAATATTTGCTATTGGAATAGTCTTTGTAGGTGGTCTGTAGTTTAATTATTTTTCTTTAATCTATACAGTCTACATAATAGAAAATAATCTATTACAAATTTGATTAAAAAATAATTGCTTCAAAAATACTTTGTTTCTCGCAACGAATTTCTACTGTGACTTTATGTTCAAATTTGTTCGACAAGCAGAGGCACTCTAGGAGGGTTCTACTCAGACCTAATTTCAAATCACCTTTTGTAACTAACCGATCCCTTTGTTTGCCTTTAATCAATCATGCCGTTGAGAATCCCGGTTCACAGAAAAATTTCAAAAAAACTGTTGTTTTTTAGAAAGCCTTTATGGTGTTGATGGGTTTTCATTTCCCACGATTAAACTTTTGTTCTGTTCAACATACATTGTCTTTGAAATCTCTACACAAGTTGCTGGACCCTCCTGTGGAGCACTCCGAGGGTCTAACAGACCACCAATATTAGGAATGGTCGATATTTTCTGTACGAGTTTGTTGCTGGTGGTCCCAGTAACAAAATATGGAAAATCCCAGTTGCAGTGACAATGGATCGATCGGAAGTTGCTTTTGTTGTGTTTGGGCAAAACGTCGCAGTCACTGGATGAAACGGCTGTCATTAGTTGATCTGTCGCTTTCACTGGTTCTACTCATTTACATCGTGTCTGAATGGACGATTTGTGTCAGTTTTCACGAAAGTGACAGTGTTGTGTACGGTAGACGCAATTTTGCACTCGGTAGTTTGTTCCTAATTTCGTATGTGTTTATTTTTAAATAAAATGAGCCTTAAAAACAAAAAGCAAAGGTGAAATCATTTTACCAGTGTGTTATGCCTGCCTGTTATTGGCACATACAGAGCTGTCTCATTATCCCTTGTCACCAGTAAAAGTCACTGATCCAAGCCTGGCGCTGTCACTAAAATCACCGATCCGTTAAAGTCACTGGATCGACCACCCCTACCAGCAATTGAGAACCTCTGTGTCAAACAAATTTCAGAATGCGTTTCATCGTTAGGAATCACCATAGGAAATTTGGTTTACAGAATTTAATGTCACAGAAAAGGAACGAAGCAATCATGAGGAACACGGCCATTTTGGAACCAGACTCGAAATTAACCGCAATTCCCCACCTAAGAAGAGAAACAGGCCCAAACACACGAAGCAAGGAATTGCATCCGAATTAAAGTTTATTGGTAAGCATTAAAATTAGAAAACTTTTTCAACAATTCAAATAACTTGTTCTTTAGAAAGTCCTATAGTAAAATACAACTTCATTACAGTGTTTAAAAAAACACAGTTGTTGAAAACAAACATTCGAAATGAAAATAATGTTTTTGTGTAAACTCAAAATTAGAATACATTTTTTAATAACAAATGTAGGAGTGAATAAATTATTTTCTATTTGAGAGAATCACAGTGTGTATTTTTTTAAGTAAAACAAAAGTATCTAATGTAGCCTATAACAAAAATCTAAAAAAAAAACAATAATCTACCCTAACAAAAATACAAATGTAGCCTATATTAGCATACATTTTTTAATAACATATGTAGGAATGAATAGATTATTTTCTATTTGAGGAAATTACAGTGGTTTCTTTTTTAAAATAAAACAGAAGTATTTAACCCTTCCACAACATAAACAATCAAAAAGTTCCAAAACCATATTCGTAATCAACTTCACAATTTCTTTAAAAAATGGCTTAAAGGTCTATAAAAAGGTGCAAAGGTATGCAGGCTGGCACAGTGACAATTTTGTTAAAAATTTCAGGGACACTGTGCTGAAACTTATGGTTTTGTTGGTGTATTTTAATCTGCCTACGAAAATAGAACCAAATTTGTAGTGGAGGCCAACAAATATTCTGTTTTATTTATTGGCTTCATATTGTTCATCTAATGTTCCATAAAACTGTATTTGGTTAACTGTTTAATAAGCTTTTGTTATTTCCCTGATATTTTGATTTTTTTAAAAGAAAAAGTAGGTCATCTAAAAGGCAGAAGTTCAACAAATGTTTTTAATTTGAACAAAAATAATATTTATATTATCACATCAAGCATGCCTCAATGTACTAAAAGTTAAACTCTATAAAGGGCTGTTTTAGAAGGATTTATTATTTCTCCATCCCCTTGTTTAACTTGGACTTAGCAAGATATTTCCCTGTACATGGGTTTCTATATGCTCATATTTCTTTGCATAGCAAGTTATTTTCCCCTGGTTGTTTGATGAAAAAACTATGAAATTACCGCTACATATCGACTTAAAACTTAGAAATATAGGCTTATTAAGTTCTCTCTTTGTGGTCTTCAATTTAATAACTATTTGCTGTCCCCTTTCGAAGTGATAACCATTTCATCAAATCGTATTGGGTTTTAATGTGCATCCCTTTTGTACTTAAATAATTTTAATATAATTATAAGGCCAAAGCCTTGAATTGATTCATTTAAATCCAACTGTAATAATATTTAAAACTTGTAATTGTTGAGTTGTTTATCTATAGGATTTTAATAATAACTTTCTATCTATTTAACTTGGCAAAAACCAATCTTACGGATATTTCTCAGCATGTTTACTGATATTAGGCCCTATGAAGTAGTGTTTTTGTCAAGTTCAATTGATAGAAATTAAATAATATTTAATATGTTTGTTGTGCTTAATGGTAGACGATTTTGAAATTTTTTAATACACACTGCCCTTCTGTTTACTCAGTTTTGTTATTTTACTTATAACTAAATTGGCTTATTTAAATTAAATGTAAATGCGTAAAATGTAAATTATATAAAAATTGAAATTGGTGATAAAACAGATCTTATAAATATGTTCAGATTCAAGTGAAATAATAGTTTTAATTTGTCCCGGTAGGTTCGCATGAGTTGGAAATAGTTTTGACATAACCTCACATTTATAATATGGCTACTAAAGAAATTTTGCAATTTCAGCAGTTTCATAAATTGGATAAGTTATAAAATTTGGAAACTAAAAAAATCATTTCTCTTTATAAACACGTTTTACAGTTATCAAATTTTAATTTAAAATTTCCAAAAGATGTTTAAAAATATTTACTTTGCGAATAACCTACCAATATTCCAATTTTAAAACAATTAGATAATGAAAGAACAATATAATTTGTATACGAATTCGATTAATATAACGTGATTATTAAAACTTATAAAGCTACAGCCTATTCTATTTCAACTTACAAATATGAACATGTAAACATATTAAGGTATTCCTCGAAGCAACTTTCGTGCCCATCGGCGATCACAACTTCCTGGAACATTGTTGATAAAAGCGGTCCCCTTCTGCCCCTTCACCGATGACTAATTCCCCCGCCAACATCGCGATAAGCCTCTTGAAATAAAGGTTAAAATTATTTCTCTCTTGTCAACTGCGTGTTATTAAACGGCAATAAAAAGCTAGCAAAGCTGATAAGGCAGCAACTGTAATTACTCAGCCCGCGCAGGTCTACGATAGTGTTAAACGACAAAATCACTTCTAGGTTGTGTCGATTGCGAAGGTAAAACTTGAGTCAAGATGCCGATTCGTTCACGGACACATTGCGCACAAGTCCGCCACGAATCCTCTCAAAATGATCTGAATATTCTCATTATCACGTTGTATTTGTTCCTCGAGGCAAATCAGCAAACCTATTGGAATTTCATTTCTTAAAGCAGAACGTTACATGTCGCTATGCACTTTAGTCAGCCATAAGCTTTTGTGGTCTACGTGTCTAAATTCTATGCAAATGGCCGTATAAGGATTCACCTGAATTCAGCTAATTTAGAAGTCAGTTTCGAACATGTCAAGAAAGATTTCATCACTGCCATTGCCGTGCCAGACTACGGTTCTCTCTAGTGATCTTTAAGCTAGGGCGACACCTTGGGAGAGGCAGTATGGGCAATTCCCAATAAAACTCTTTTATATGTATTTATAATAATAATAAAGTATAACTATAGACTTAATTTTTTCATATTTTCAAAGACATCAGTCAATATTAGGCCTACTATTATGGCTTACAATAAGTTTAAATGTTATGCTACCTTATTAGTAGGCTATTTGACCTCGAGGAATTAAGTCCATATTGATATGAATGTATTATTATTTAAATTAATTATGAAAACTTATAGGCTATAAGTCATGCAATATAAATATTATTAAGGCCAAAGTAGGGCCATAATAATACAACAAACAGTCGAAAATGCGAATTGACTATGGCCTGCAATGCAGGGCGTAAAACTAAACGATTCATTTTAGTGAACGGGTTAAATAAGAGCAGTTCCAATTTAAGGAATCATTCTGGCAATCTCTATCTCTACTCACAGTGTAATAATTATACAGCCATAGCAACAATTGCTAGGCGTTCCAGCACACAGGTGTCCAGATCTTTGTCCCGGAGGGAAGCACAAATAGTTGTGTAACAAATCTACCATAGGGGTGGTGTAAGGGAATATCCTCCAAGAAATAGGGGTTCAAGGTCATTCCACTAAAAATTTTAAATTCCTCAAAATTTCATTTTACGCTACTCTAGCGCTAAAAAACACTGGAAGGTTGAGAAGTTAGTAACTAAAAATATTAGGCCTGCTTGATTGTAATATTCCATATTAAAAAGATTATTCAAATACACTTTAATATAATATTCGAAAGGAAGGCAGATATTTTAAGAAAATAATATTTCGGAAAGTATGTTTGTTTTAAACATTTTTAATAAATTTAATGGATTGGGAAGAACATCGTATCTTGCATACTAACGCACGAGTTGGAGGGAGTTGTTTCAACATCTACGCTTAAGCACGCCATTTTGTAAATTGAAATGTAATGAATATTGTATGAATTGGAATTTCAAAAAAACAACACATGCCTTAAGCCAGATATTTCCATTTCACGCACAAATATAAACTTTAAATAATTTACATATTATGAACCCCCCCCCCCCCGTATCCGATAAAACTCAATTCAAACGGGAAGAATATGAACGCTCAATTTCACGAAATCGCAAAATCCTAAATGAATTCTAAAGAGAAGAAAAACCTGAACAGTAATAAAATTGATACGTTCTAAGTATAGAGTCGTTGCATTTTGTGAACAGGAATCGCAAATGATCGATTTATTCTTTGTAATGAAGAAGAAATAATGTCACCCTATTTACACAGTTTACTCAGCTTTTATAAAAACCGCCTTACTTTAAAAAAAAACACCTTTTGAATAGAGAACGGAGAGAACTGAAAGCAGAATTATTCTGGATTGTTGAGGACCATATGACGAGCCCAACATACATCATTTTGAAAAGAGGTTAGGCCTAGACGTTATTGTATCGAAAAATATGTTACTTTATACTAAAAAAATGCAAAATGTGACTCCACAGATATGATCAAAGCCCTAGTATTTATAAATATTAGTCTACTTTAAACTCGATTCGATTTTTTAAAATTCCTTCTATTAGCTCACACTCTCTTTATATATCCTGTACACATGTTCAATCGTTAATAAAAGGTTTTTTAACCTATAGTGGATGAAAATTGATGTTAATAAAGTTTTTTCAAATATTTAATCAATAATAAATTATACAAATATGGTGGTCTTAGTCGGATTCGAACTCAGTATCTTCATATTCAAAGTCAGGGACTCTTTTTACTGAGCCAACTTTCCCATACCTAGACAATTTCTAAGGGAAGTATATTTTTCTTTTGCCTAAATTTGGTTCTCGTGGAAACCTCCATTGTACAACCTTAAATTGTTGCCATGGTTACCGCACAATATCGTAAATTCGTAAGGATTAAAAATGAATGAAAGGAATGAAATAAACAAACAAACTAGATTAACTGTATTGAACCTTGCTTCACAAACGGACATTGCGAAAGGAAAGCGAAAGAAACTACAACACAATGCAAGCGACAAAAAAAAAGGATAAATAGTAACAAACAAACAAAATTTGTTTGTAATATTGTTCATCACCATAAATAGGAAAAAAATTGAAAATTACAAGGAAATTCACTTTCTATTTTGCCACAATATTGATATTCTGACTTATGTATATACATATTTATATTATAAATAATATTCGAGCTGGCTTGTGAGTGAAAGTTATAATTAAAAAATAAAAATATTGTACAACTCACAAATATACAATTTTTTCATTTCATACGCGTTTCAACGACTAATTTGTCGTCATCCTCAGAGAAAATACACAAATCAAATTAACTAAAATATATATATATATATATATATAGGTCTATATTCTATATATATATATATATATATATATATATATATATATATATATATATATATATATATATATATATATATATAGGTCTATATTCTATATATATATATATATATATATATATATATTTTAAACCAACACAGGTTATTCAAATACAAGAATATTTATTATTTTATATCCATCAAATACAAGAATATTTATTATTTTATATCCTGTGTATTTGAATAACCTGTGTTGTTTTAAATTATTAAACAAGAAAACGTATTTTATATTAATATATATATATATATATATATATATATATATATATATATATATATATATATATATATATATATATATTAAACATAACCTATAAAGTGTTATGTTGAATATATATATATTTTTTAGTTAATTTGATTTGTGTATTTTCACTGAGGATGACGACAAATTAGTCATTGAAACGCGTATGAAATAAAAAATTGTATATTTGTGAGTTGTACCATATTTTTATTCTTTAATTATATTTATATTAGTTGTAATTATAAAATGAGAAGTTACTAAAATTTTTAAATAACTTGTTTCAAGTAGGAATTACTTAAATTTTTTTTATGTATTACTTGTTTAATGAGAATTTTTAAAGGTGAACCAGATACATTTTAGTTCAATGTCTATTCTGGCCTGTAACATATGATGTCACACAACAACTGTTTTCGTCATAATTCAAAGCGTATTCAAAGCTGACACTTCCCTATGTATATCTTGTATAAATTTTTAACTGTTAATAAAATACGTTTTTATTAATTTTTTTAAACCTGTATTGGATGAAACCTGATGTTAATAATGATTTTTTCAAATATTTATTTTAAAAAGTTGATGTCTTGGTCAGATTCAAACTGAATTAATTGTCCGAAATCCAGCACTTTGGCACTAAGCCAACTTACCCATAGCTATAAATCTTATTCTTAGAGATGTATATGAAACTATAAGAGAAACATTGCTTGCAATAATCAGGCGGATACAATACAAGAGATGGATGGAATGAGAAATTATAGACCGCCATCAGCTTCATGAAATAGAAAGGAGAAAAAAGAAAGCGGGTATATAGTAAGAAACAAAAATAATACTCCAACACCATATATTGTGTAGGGAGGGAAATTTGCTTTCCATCTTGTCACTTAATATTTACTGTGATTCTCTCATACAAGTATCTATTACTTATATTAATTGTAATTATAAAATAAAAAGTAACTAAAATAACTTTCTCCTTTGTTGATCTCAGTGGAAATTGACTTTAAAGATTTATTTTATATTACTTGTTTAGAGGTAGGCCTAGGTTTAAATTATTTTTAAATGCAATTTCCTGGATATGCAAAGAAATCTTACATTCAATCTGTTACTTACCTCCCTGGACATATTTTTACTAAAATTTTCGTTGCTCTAAACATATGTTATCTTCGGCATAGTGCGAGCTCTAGTAATTATGATCATATATTATTAAAACTTTTAATTGAAAAATGTAAAGCAATAATAACTTAGGTTGTGTTACGATGTTTGTATTATGTTTCTTAACATCGAAACTGACTTTTGTAGTTTTTTTTGAAAATTCGTCCGACTCTAATATTCTACACAAAAACAAAAAATAGAAAAACTATTAAATTTTTACTTTACACCCTTCTATGCAGAAAATATCTTGGGTATATTCTGTAAATTAGAAATTGTTTTTTAATTGTGAATTTATTTTTGTTTTTACTTCTGTCTAGTCAAGTTTTTAAATTGTTAAACTTTGATTTAGCTATTTATTATCCATCAATCATAACGCAAAAACTAAGGAACGATAAAGGAAACAAGTAATATATATATATATATATATATATATATATATATATATATATATATCGCAATATGTATTCTTGTGTATTAATAAAGAAATAAGTCAAAATACAAATACAAGAATTATTATTGAATTAAAATTCAATAATAATTCTTGTATTTGAATTTTGACTTATTTCTTTATTAATACACAAGAATACATATTGCGATATATATATATATATATATATATATATATATATAATTAATAAATTAAAAATATTTAAGAACACTTTTAATACATATATTTGAATAAAAGAGGCGGTATATTTTGAATATATATACTGTTTTATCGGCGAAAAGCTTTGAATAATATATGCATTAAAAGTGTTGTTTTTGAAATATTTTTAATTTATTAACTATATTACAAGAAAACATACCACCATATTAATTATATATATATATATATATATATATATATATATATATATATATATATATATATATATATATATATAACTAAGTCAATTTCTACTAAGGTCAACAAAAAAAGTTTTATTTCAGTTACTTTTTATTTTATAATTTCTTTTATAATTTTATTATTAATATAAATATGTATATACAAATGACAGAATCCCAATATTAAGTGACAAAATATAAAGCGAATATCCATGGAATTTACCATTTCCCTCTCCATACAGTATATGGTGTTGGCCTATTATTTTTGTTAGTTATTATTTCTTCGATTTCTTTTTTTTCGTTTCTAATTTATGAAGCTATGGTGGTCTATTATTTCTTATTCTATCTACCTCGAGTAATGCATCGTTATTACATGGAACCTCTCTCATATAACTTCATAAACATTTTTAAGTAATCGATCCAAGCTATGGAAAAGTTGACTCGAAACCAAAGTGTTGGATTTCAAGCATGCAGTCATTTAGTTCGAATCCGACCGAGACATCAACCTTTTTAAATTCAATTAATGAATAAATATTTGAAAAACCTGTATTAACATCAATTGTCATCCTCTACAATGAATTTGAACTTGATTGGAAGAATAAAAACGTATGTTATTAAAGATTAAAAATTGTTATATATAACATTGAAAATATATATATGGAGAGAGTGAATATATTGAAAAATATTCCTACTTTAAGGAAATGCACTGTGTAATTCCTGCACAAGAGTGTATATATTAGTAGATAATTTAGATGAGTAACATACCTTACATACAGAAATATTTATCTGCCTGAATTAGGCGTAAAGAAGTTTTTTGTTTCCATATCACTCACTATACATAGTTGATATAACTCAGGTCTAGAGATGACACAATCCTTAAGCATTTTTTTGGCACTGTTTTTCTCCTGTTTAACGTTACACCATACCAATAAAACAACACACAAATATTTAATATCCACAAGTTAATTGCTGCACGACAGTCCGACGATGAAGTACTACCATGGCAACAAACATCGACTGACGACTGCAACGTGGTGATACTCTGACACACGCGTCATACTGGAGTCAAGGCTAGGACCCGGCGTTTTTACCTTGCCGTGTTTTTCCGTTATCACGCGCAGTGACTAGGCAATACGTCTTGGATCTGACAAAAATACTCGTCCAACATTAGATGAGTTACGCTCTTAATCTCGCCTTCTAATGAGTAAAAAGATTCCGATCCGGTCCGTTTTAAAGGTCTATTTTAAATCGCTTGTTATAATCTCCTGACGTAATTAACACAATAAATAGCTGTTTCCATTTCCAATACGCCTCTACATTTCCTTCAAGACAATAATACTACACAGAATTCATTTTAGTGAAAAATCAATACTGAGAAAACATTAAATTGTTTTTATTATTGCGAAGATAAGTAAATACAGAACAACCCCGGTAACTCGAACCTCAATAACAGGAACTTGTTTAGCTCTCTTGGATTTCTCATGACATTCAATGTTAATTTCACCTCTACAACTCGAATATTTGTAAGTAAAAAGTTTGACAAATTAATAATATACATGTTTTGAACGTTTTAAAGGTCCATTTTAAATCGCTTGTTATATTCTCCTAGCATTTGACGTAATTAACACTATAAACAGTTGTTTCCATTTCCAATACGAATCTACATTTCCTTCAAAACAATAATACTACACATTTTAGACTTCACAGAATTCAATTGACTGAAAAATCAATACACACTACTGAGAAAACGTTAAAATGTTTCTATTATTGCGAAGATTAGTAAATACAGAACCTCGCTAACTCGAACCTCAAAAATTCGAATTTGTTTAGTCCTCTTGGATTTCTCATGACACTCAATGTTAATTTATTTGTAAGTAAAAAGTGTAATAAACCCGATAATGTCTATGTTTTGTACGATGTATAACCCTCCGTAACTCGAAGGTTTGACTTTTCTAACCTCTATAAATCGAAGTTCTAATAAATAACCTCTAAAAATCGAATTTAAATATAAATAAGAGCAACCTCAATGCCTACTGGAAGTATATCCACGATTCACGACAATTAGTACTGATTTTTTTTATTTTTACAGTAATATTTAATAATTAATGAATAGTAGGCCTACTTTAACTGCCAAATTCAAATACAGAACAGGTTCAATGACCCTCTGCAAACGTTAAGAAGAATTTGCACTTATTAGTAATGCTCGTAGTAAAAAATAATATTTTAAAAATTGTTTAATCAATTGCTACTTGAATTAACAAAGAAATATTTTATTTTAGTTACTATTTATTTTATAATTACAATTTATATAAATTTATATATACACATGCCAGGAAAAAATAATAAGTGGCAAAATAGAAAGCGAATTTCCTTGGAATTTTCCATTTTTCCATTCTATGTATGGTGTTGGACGATTATTTTTGTTTGTTACTATTTATACGCTTTCTTTTTTTTCGTTGCTCGCATTGTGTTGTAGTTTCTTTTCCCATTGTCCGTTTGTGAAGCAAGGTTTTATCACGTTAATCCAGTTTGTTTGTTTATTTTATTCTTTTCATACATTCTTAATCCTTGCGCATTTACGATATTGTGCGGTAACCATGACAACAATTTAAGGTTAAACAATAGAGGTTTCAATGAGAAACAGATTGGAGCAAAACAAAAACTAATATAGTTCTTTAAAAAACAGTTTAGCTATGGGAAAGGTGGCTCAGTGCCAAGAGCGGCTGACCTTGAATATGAAGATAATCAGTTCGAATCCGACTTTGCCCTTAAATTTTTATAATTTAATTATTGAATAAATATTTGAAAGAACTGTATTAACAGCAATTGTCATCCACTATAGGTTTTAAGAAATGTATTTGAATTTGATTGGAAAAATAAAAACGTATTTTATTAATGATTGAAAATTTGTACAAGATATATATCTGGAGAGTGTGAGGTACTAGAAAGAATTGAAAAAAGAAACCATAAGTTATAAATTTATTTACATCTTGTAAAAAATATATTCGGCTTTGTGTTATATTGAAATAAAAGAAGAATAGTGACTCGGAATACCTGTTTACTGGCTCCCCCTCCGATTGAAAGAAACAGAGATAGATGCTTAATGAGGAGAATGTTCATGTATGCATGTTGGGACCACGCCCCCACGAATCTAACCTCAAACTTGCGATGGAGTGACAAGCATCAGTTAAAAGTGTATTAATCACCTTAATTTGTTTCCGCTCTAGAAGATCTAAAGCAACGACTCTTGTATCAACTACACATAATCTTGTATACAAATCTTGTATACATAATCAACTAAAAATGTAATTCAAAAATCGATACAACTTTTTCCTGAAAAATTTCCGATTTTAAAAGGTAAACTTTAATAAGCCTAAACCTATGTTAGAAAAATACGATTTTAAAATACCTAATTTGATAATGAAACCCATTTAATTTATAAATTTAAGGTGTAAAATATTTACATTTAATAATTATATTTATATTAATCTACATTAAATGGCTACATTCCGAAGGTTAACTTGGAGATCTTAGTAGTTTCCCAGACATAAATTGTTATTAAATCAAGGTTTTACCTACTTATTTTGTATTGGAATTAGAAATCAAATACTCTATTAGAAATCTGTAAAGGAATGTTACTTATATCTTAGACAAATACTCTGGGATTGTACAATAACGAATAGACAAGACATTAAACCAGCATTGACCTTTACTGGAGTAGTTTATGTGTAATTTTTTTAGGTTAGGGGATGAACTTTCTATACTCATGAAGGTTCAATTATATACAAATTCTTAAATATTGAATTTGACAAGAAGTTTTTAATTTTAAAATTATTTAGAAAAATATTTCACAATATGTTGAACAATCTAAAATCGTTCAAAACTTAATTTATTTTAAACGGGGTTCTTTGTTAAAAATAATCAAAATGCATTATTCATTGAAATTTAAAATAATCAAAATTATATTAATTTTGTAATTAAGTATATATTTCAATTATCTAATCTATAACTTCAACTGTTAAATCTTAAATTATTTACGGCTTTTTACAGCTATGTATCTGAAAAAAGCAGTTTTAAATTTATCTGGAACAAGTAATTTATTTTATCGGTTAATACAAAATTTCAATTCGTATTAATTCAATTAGTATTTATTCCTATACTGAATAATTTTAAAATTTAATGTTTTCAGTACCTTATTATTTGTATTATCAAATCTTGCAGTTTTATATATTCGACGCATAATTGATACGGCTCAAAATTGACAATCACCGTGTAAAGCATCATCTTTTAATTACACTTAAACATGTTAACATATTTGTATACATGTTATCATACACAGAAATTTGTTATCGCGTATATACTTAAAAAAGTTACTGTTAATCTCAACTAAAACAATAATAGGCTACATACCAATAATTTGTCAAACAGCAGAAATATAAACAAGTTAATGACCTTGTAGAAATTAGTAGTCACTCATGGCAAAGGTTGGCAAGCCTTAGTTGCGCAAAACACGTGCGTCAAGGAAACATTATCCAGTATCCCAGCTCGTGTACGTCAGTGCATTATTTGGACTGTAGGAGGCATTGGTGACAGACGGAATTGCGTCATTTACAGGCTGCGTCATTTTGTCTAACTGCCACCCGGCAAATTCCAAGAACTAAAGCGATTTCGTATCAGCATCAGGTGAACAAACAAGAGGGAAATGCCGATGGATGATTCAGATCTCTTTAGGAAAAGCATCACTATTTTAATTCCTGCAAAGAATTTAAATTATTTACAGTTAATTTACGGTTTCTTGCGCATTTTCATTTAGGAAACAGCGTTAGCAAAGGTTAGATTAACCTCAATTTAATGGCGAATCAGTGACGTTCAAAGTCGTTGGGGTTAATGTTGTTTAGATACATACGAGCATTGGAAAATTTTACTTTCTAATCAACGCCTGCCTAATTTGCTAAATATTTGTTTAACTTCGACATACTCTAATATACAAATATTGTATATAATTGTATACTTTTGCAGTTGCTGAATTATAAGCTAAAAAACAAAACAAATCATAAGTTAATTATATATACTCCCTGCTGTTTTAAGTTGTTTTTAAATACCTCCTATTAGCTCTTACTCTCCTGATATATACCTTTATAAATATACCGGATATAAATTTTCAGTCGTTAATAAGAAACGTTTCTAATCATCCAATCAAGTTCAAATACATTTGTGTAGCCTAAATGATGTTAATACACAGTTTTTTTTTATCATACACCTATTCAATAATAAATTTAAAAAATTTGGGGGTCTTCGTAGGATTCAAACTGAGTATCTTCATGTTTGAAGACTAGCGCTTTTGGCACTGAGCCAACTTTCCCATAGCTAGAAGGTAATATCTCAAAGAAGTATATGAATTTTAATTTTGCTCCCATCTGGATGTCATCGAAACCTCTATTGTACAATCTTAAATAGTTGCCATGGTTACCACACAATATAATAAATAATGCTCTAGGATTAAAAATGAATGAAAAGGATAAAATATACAAACTGGATCAACAGTATCGAACCTTGTTTTACAAACGAACAATGCGAAACGAAAGCGAAAAGAAACAACACAATGCGAAACAAAAATAATACACCAACACCATACATAGAAAGAAAAATGGAAAATTGCAAGGCAATTCGCTTTCTATTTGCCCACTTACTATTGTTATTCTGACATTATTATGTATATACATATTTATACTAGTTGTAATTATAAAATAAAAAGAAAATAAAATAAAAATTTGGACTTAAGTAGGAATTGTCTTTTTTTAAATTTTATATTACTTGTTCTTGAATAGCATTCCTTTTCAAAAACTTGTCATATATTATTTCTAACAAGTTTATGTTCTACAATTTCAAATACTAACTTCACTTCACTTAATCAAATTCATGATTATAGTTAATTTCATGGGTTTGGATAATAGGCCTACTTGATACACAAGATCAGCTTTGTTTAGGCCTATTTACTATTGATAGCCTGGCTTAAAATTACATTCTAAACAAGAAAAAATAAATTTATACTGTAGCAACCAGTGAGTAAAAGACACAATTTGGAAAAATACAAACATAACCTCAATTTATAATTAATTATTTTATTGTGCTTTCTACATAGCAATATTACAATATAGTAACAAGATCGGTTAGGCTAGGTTTGGTTAGAGAAAAATATATTATGTTTACTAGCGTTACTAGCATAGTTTTAGCACAGGGTATGTTGTTCTAAGACCAAGGAAAACGGAGGCCACTAGTTCCATTCCAGAAGAGTTTAGTTTGTATAGGAAACTCATCTTTTTCTCACCAAACCCATCATAAAACCATGGGCGGAGTTAAGGGGGAGGGACAAGGAAGGGCATTGCCAGCCACTTTCTGGATAGGTGTATATTTTTGTATAATCAAAAGTTGACAATTAGCTCATTAAAATACTACAAAAATAATAATAGTGCTGACAAGAAATATACTCGGCAGTAGAAGTTGTTATTTTTAACGTATGCGAGTTATTTTCTAAATATGCCTACATGTTCAAAAATATGAACTTTATTATAATGTCACAAGTCATGACATTTAAAATAAAATTTTAGGAATTGTTTCAGACGAAGTTTGGTATTAAACGTTATATTACTCATAGAAACAATATCAGGCTTGTATTTGGACTTCTAACTTTGCAAAATTCGAAAAAAAAATATAAAGTTTTAAATTTGGCAGTTATAAACCTAAAAGCTCCCGATTTGCGTCATACGAGAAACATATCGTTGAATATCATTCCCTAACTTACCAATAAAAAAGTAGTTTAAAACATATACCTTATAATCAAGTTTTTGGCTCAATTTCGACAACCTTTTAAATGTTTTTTTTATTTTTTGGGGGGGTAGTATTCTCGGACCGCATTTGATACTTCCCAGGGCAATCTTGTGCATCTCCAGAACAAAACTTGTAACTCCGCCCATGAATAAAACGATAGTGTCTTATCTTAATGTACTGAAAACGCTTACATAACTAAAGAAAAATTAAGGAAAATAATTACCGTAATTTTTGTAAAAACAATAAAAATGAAAAAGCTATAATTGAGAAGAGTTGAAGCAATTAAAGTAATAATTTGTATACTAACTTTAAAGTCTTTAGTGTTATTTTTTTAAAATAAGATCATAATTTCGGCTTAAACGTATTTACTAATACTATAAACATTTAAAACAAATCGTTATTTAATGTACTAGCAACAAATTTTCAAATTAATTTAGGTTAATCTGGATCAGAAAAATCTTTAACTGAATCAAATAATTTATAAGTAAATTGAACGAACCTGAAAAGTATAAATGGTAAACATAACCTCAAACTGACGATAAAACAGCTGCTCCATGAAATCATATGCGAAAATTCTAGTCGAAAAAATCTTAAGCAAAACAAGAACTCACAAAAAAGTTTCCTAATCAAATAATTATGCTCCTACTTTACAAAAATTGATTTATCAAGTAAAATTCTAGTCGAAAAAATCTTAAGCAAAACAAGAACTCACAAAAAAGTTTCCTAATCAAATAATTATGCTCCTACTTTACAAAAATTGATTTATCAAGTAATATTTACTTTGAATTAGTAAATTCAAAATTTAGTAAAATTTACTGTCATATTAGTGTTTCAAAACAATAAATTTTGAAATTATTTAAAATGAATGAGTCAGAAACTTGGCAACATTGTCTTTTATAAGCGCATTGTTGTCCTCAACACTACCCACAACTGTCATCTTAAGAATAAAACTACTTCAGATGTGATTTGCTGCCAAGATTGTTATGAAATATTTTTGTATTTCAAAACTTCCTCATTCATAAAATAAAAATTTATAACAGCAAACATGTTACATCTAACATTCTACTAGTTTATCTCTAGTAAAAAAATGAGTATTAAAAATTTTTAAGTGAGAACAAACTAAACTTCTTTCAAGCTCTAAACATTTCTAACTTTTTTGTTTCAGCAGAAACATTTCGATCGGTTTTGTTGAAATACAGCCTATTCCAGACACGAAAATAACCTAAAATTTTTAATAAACTCTCCAGTAGTTTGATTTAAATGAAATCATTAATGCTCTACCTGTTTATAAAAATATACTTCGATAGAATTAAGATCAATTAACTGAGAAATCAGTAAAGTCTATTTTAGAAGATTTCCTTTTTCTATTTCCACCTTCGAAAACAAAAGAGGTTGAAGATAAAACTTCAACAAATGTGGTTACCAGATTAACATTACGTTAATAAGTAGAAATTCAAATAAAACCAACAAACAAATATAGCCTACAATTCCTTAAAAAATAATGTTTGAACAATATTGGGATTTTTCAAATTCCATTTATGAAAAAAACCTACATCATTAAAAATTTAATAAATATTAATAATACAAAATTCTCAAATTTTGTTCAATTTAAAATAATTTAATTCCTGCCTCGTAATGGATTCTGATCCATGTACAGTATTTCTAAGCACGGAAATTATTTTATTTCAACTATACCCAGCAACATTTTCAGATACATATTTAACACTTGTAATTAAGTCATACTGATTTAACAGAGTTGACAAAATTTAGAGGAAAGGGAGAAGATGAAGGCTCACCTTCTGACAGTGATAATTCGTTGCTAATGAAGCCCGGCGCCTTGCTTTCCTAACTCTTAATAGACCGTTTCTCTAATGCAATACGTTATACGAGTAAGTTAGGTTGGAGTATCTAAGTGTAGGTAAATATAACACCGATTGTTGAAAAGTTTAGACACTTATTACAAAATTTAACTTACAGAATTCATCTGTTTATTTATAAAACGAAACGTAGTTAGATAACTATATCAGACTCCGTTTAGTCCAGGATCTAAAGGGGGTTGAGAATGCACTGAAAGCCTAACGCAATTTTATATCAGATTATTGTTCTGGGCACTTGGGTGATTGTAAAAGCGTATGTCGTCGCCCCTCACGTGTCGACATACCGGGGAAGAGGGGGAACGTCACGGGGAACGCGCTGCACTGGCACCTTTGTATCTTTTAAACTATAAATGATAGAACAACCACAAAATCCTATCTCTATTCCACTTATACTACAGGATAGTCACCATTCATTACGGGATAGCCAGACTGTAGTCAATAACCCGATAACAGGTGGAATCCTGCACACTCTAATTAGGAAACGTTCCCATGGGATATACATGATATTAAAATATAAACGTACAGATATAAATGTACATTAAAATCACTAACTAAAACCATGCTGGCTTTGGAAAATAAACAAAAAACCCTGGCTTCGAAATATTTACCCCCGTAACAAAGTTATAACAATCCGTTATTAAAAACATGTTAGAAGGATGAAAAAAACATACATATTATGTAAAAACATATTGAGAAGGTACTTGAAACCAACTCTTACCAATACAGTAGTTAAAATAGAATCCACGGAGAAGAGTAAATTCATTTTTAAAACTGTCATTTCTTGCCGATTTTCCAACCACATGGTGCGAGCACATAATAATAAAAAAGAAGGTAAGGAAGGACAAACAAATGAAGAAAATAAAACAAAATCATGGTCAATAAATAAATGAAGGTGAAAATTGAGATGAGGCGGTTGAACAAGCGGAAGAAAATATGACTACTAATGGCAAATGAAACCAATATATAGGCTAATACTGTACAAGAACTGTTAGATTATATAAACTGAGCTTTCGTCGCGCATATGTCTCTTCCCTCTTGGATCAAATGTAAGACATATTAGACGGTATTCGAACCTAGATCTCGATGTTTTGTAGAGTTAAACATCCACTACAGTCCTTGTCAGGACTTCTGACAAAAAATATGAGAATTTTTTTAAAACCCAATATGAAATAACTACTCCCACCAACCCGTCCTCAAACTCGTGAATCCCGCATCAGCCCCAAAACTAGAGTCAGGTGTCTTAAGATATTGGTCACATTTTATAAGCTGACATTTTGTTCTTAGGTAGAAATTGTGTATTCGTCATCTATAAAACATCAGGCCCAGTCGTCATCCCTTATCGGGGCCATAAACCCTTAGACAATGCTATTAGCACGCTTCCGTGAACGCCCTATTTACATTTATTGTTATTTTTACTTTACATTAAATAGTATTACTAAGTAACAGAATAATGAGTCAACCCAAGAGTCAGCGGAAGTCCAAGGATCGATGTTTTTGAAAATGACCTGCGAGTACCTTCACCGTCCTCTCTCCCTCGACGTCCCGTCAAGACCCGCAGCCAGCTTATACAATTTTACCTACACCATAAGAGATTGAAGGTCCAGGAAAAGCACCGGTTCTTAACACGAGACTAGCGCTCCAAAAGCCTTCAGAACAGGTTTACCGTATCTCTACGTCTTCCGGCTATTTAGGTCTACGCACGTGATAAATAGGCCTTCATATTCGGAGGTGGCATTTCATGAAGGTCAGACCTCCAGATTAGGAGCCTGAGCACAACGGTCCCTTAGTGAATCTACGACACTATGGCTATCCAGGCGGGATTATACACACCTAGTTAGCTCCAACCTGTCCCACCGTAAGTTGATGTAGACCAATCTACACTACGGACTATACTGGCCGGAGTTTCTCAAAGCTCAATTATTCGACCCGTATTGTTCAACATCTACATCAACGACACACCGACAACGCTCAACACACAAGTGGCCATATTTGCAGATTTCAGCGCGATATCTGTTCAGTCGTGGAAACCACATCTAATACACTTAAATTTACAGAGCAACCTTACAGTACTAGAATCATGAGTGAGCTACTGGAGAGCTAAGTTGAACGTTGCCATGTGCCAGGTTCTGCTTCTCTCCAAACGTAGGCGGTATCCTCGGCCAACCATACCATCAACGTTTGTAGGTTGTTACATTAAACTCTCAGCTTCACCGCTAGCTTTAACAATTTGTTACGTGAAAATTATTATATCAGGAACTATTCGACTTTGCTACACAAGACGGTGGCCTGACAATTGACTACGGTTAGGCGAGAATCTCTGGGCGACCACGTCGCGCAACTTTCGCTCGGCAATAAATTACCGTCAAAACGTCCCATCCGCCCTGAGACTTAATACGACCTAACCATAACCAAGGTAACTTTCCCTCACTGTATCACTTTCATATTCAAGAAATAGTGAAATTCACGAACAATATGGCCGCTCTCGAGGTACAGACAAAGCGGAAGTGTTAATTTGAACAAAAGACTGGTTTGGAATTCCATAAATATAAGAAAAGTGAACAAATTAGATGCGTCCTGTTATAAAATGCAGCTACCTGGCGTAGAGTTTGTTTTCGCAAATTACTGTGAATATTCTCTCTTGTTGTTTTAATGTTAAATATTGTTAGATGTTTGATGAGAGATAATTAGGAGACATAACTGACTGCAATATTAACTTGAAGGGGCGGTTAAGGAAAGACAAGGATGTTTGAGGAATGGTAGAAGAGATGGGTCACTGCAAGGACATGACGAGGAGGAGATGTGGGAGTGTGACTGAGATGTTACGGATGGGTGGAACCGAGTTATATTCGATGTCGGGACAAAAGCCCCCAGCGACATAAGCGACCACTTAGCTGTCGAAGGATGGAACAGACTGAATGATATAATCAAAGAACTGATTGGTTGTTTCAAAACGGAAGTGGAAAATGCACTCTGCGCGTACATAAGAATACAACCTTAGAGGAAAGATAAAAAATGCGCATAAATGAAACTGGACGAAAGAAGTGATAAAATAATCAAGAAGTATAGAGAATATGTGAAATAAGGATATGTCTTTGCACTCACAGAAGTTATACTAACTTCAAACTGAAGAAGTTCTGAAAATATTTGTAAATATTGTGTTTATTATAACAAAAAACAAAAAATTTTAAAAACTAATTTAAATATTAAAACACAAGTAACATTACTAATTTTAAAAATACTTAACTAAGCGAATACGTAATTGCTTACTTGCTGACGCGTTTCAAAACATTCGTTCCTTTTACGAAGCTAACCCTCTACGTTAGTTTAATCAGTGAATTCAAGATGATTACATCAAGCAACAACTAACATTATTGAAAGGCAAAAATATATAGAAATGACGACGCTTTTAGCTGATTTTAAACACGCCTAAATAATAGAATGGTTTGCATCACTTAGCCAGACCAAAGCCTGGGTAAACTGTGATGGGGACCAGAATGTCTATTGCTATATTACGTGTAGACTAAAATATTGACTGCAGTAAATATAGCCTACTTGGCAAGATCTTTACTACTGGTGTTTCCTAATCAGCGCCGCCATTGTTACTGGCCAGAGGCTGCAGTCACTGACCCGTAATCGCACATTTCATGGGTGCTTTTGTCACATATACTCTCTGAATTGATGAATTTGCCGAGTTCAAGTAGTGACGGAAGATTGCTGTTACAAGTGGGAAGAGTGTCTGAAGAAAAGCGTAAGGTTTAGTGGAAGGAAGGGCGAGAAAGACAGAGAGTGAGGTTAGGGAATTGGCAGGTGGAGCAATTAGAGTCGTGAATAGTTGCTGAGAATGGATGTGTATATAGAATTTGTTAGTTTTGGAAGGTATAAACTAGAAGAAAAGAATAGAGGATATGGAAGGAGGGTGGAGTCAATGTTTGTTACTATAAATAGGAAAAGATTTGGGATAAGAAGCCCACTGGGTGAAAGTAGGGTCTAGCCGGCGCCGATTGAAGACACTTGGGGAACGGCCTCCCGTCTAGCCTAGCCGCGGTATGTCCCGGCCGGCGTCTGGAAGACGAGACAAGCTGTAGAAAGTTTGCTGGAAGTGAGCTGACGGGCCCGCAGCTATTCTAAGCTTCGCGACTTAATTTCCATAAATGTAACAAGGGATCATGTATTAATCTATGAGGTTTATTCCTTCGATACATGATTCTAGAAAAGGTTTCGTGGATGTAGTGAATTCATGGGTTAAGGTAGACTGTTCTAATTTGTTGTTTTCGAGAGGGAGATTCTAGTTTAAAGGTCAGGCAGGCATCCTCCTTTTTTTCGATTTCTCATTCTCCCTACTTCATTTACACCTATCACATTGTAATTTTTTTGTTCTTAAAGAGTGGTTGTCAGGTTAGGCTCCGGTCTTCCTGTGTAAACTATCTCAAGCCCTTGTTCCAGGAGTCTGACTCTTAGGATACTTAATTGGATGAAGAGATATATTTCACACGAGCCTGGTCCTAACTAACCAGAAAGGATATGTTAGAGATACGAAGAACCCGGACTTTCGGGAGATTTTACTAGTCCCGAACAGTTCTGTAACAGTGGTCCAAACATAACGTTGGTTGGAGCCAGAGGCGTAGCCAGGAGAGGGCACAGGAGGCACTGCCCCCCCCCCAAAAACAATTAATTTTAGCAGAAAAATATTAACCTATAAAACAGGGCTAGGTTTTTAACGAAAAACCTTTTCGACGACACAACAATTGTGTAATTCCAAGTGCCAAAACCGCATAAAATATTATTTACATAGATGAAAATGTTCGTTTCCTTGGGTAGTATCCCTCCAAAAAACCATTGTCCTGGCTACGCCACTGGTTGGAGCATTATAGCCTGTATGTTGTAACTGTCTTCTGGACACCTACCGGGTCACCCTCCCTCAACCATACGGTCCAGAAGGCAGTGAACTGTTTAAGCTCTTCCGTCCCTTACAAACTAGTAGCATGGGACCATAATACCACGTCCACTGGTATACAAGCTTTTCACCAACGTTTTCTTCTTATTGTTTACACATACACTGACAAAAATGTCCAAATTGTACCTTTATACTTGTTCAGTTGTCAAGGCCATCGTTTTATACAAACAATTAACACAATTCTCTTTGGCCGTCTTGAGCTCACTGGATTTTTCCGCCGCTTCCATGACAGTAACAAATAATTTCTTTTTTTGCAATTTACCAAACCAATTTCTCTTCTTGGTCCATTAATTATTGTTTGTTCCGCTGCTTACTCCTTGCTTGGTTTTACCCACACAATAAGGTTAACACTCTTCCTAAAATTAGCATTTCGCCCACCCAGTTTACTTTGCTTAGCGGAAAGTCCTTGTTTTATATCTTACAATGCTCAGCGACATTCATTTCCTTCTTTATCAAAGACTTTCACTGCCATTGCAATATTCTCTTCCGCCCACTATTTCAAGAATATATTTTGTATATATTTTAATATCGAATCAACACAGATTTTATTTATTCCCGGAATAGTCGATGGTATCGAGTAATCGTCGATACTCGATTCTCCATTGATTAAAGTGTCGATTCAATTTTTATTTTTTGTTTTGTAACTGTTAAAAAAGCAAATGCCTATTTGAAATAATGAAAATATTATTATTATTTGCGACGCAACAATAAACTCGCTTTATGCGGAAGCCTTTCTGGTCACGTTTATCTCGCTCTGTTCTCTCAATTTAACACGAAGGCTCTCTCTCTCGCACCGTCTCTGGCCGCCACCGCTTCATAGATGCCAAAACAAAATACAAAGAAAAGGTAGTTCCACGTTCCCCAGTTATACAAACAGAAATGCCTATTACTGAAGTTATATTGTAATTGTGAACTGAAGTTCATATTTGTAATTTCAAATCAATCACTACTTTTATCCGATGTTTGCCATGCTTTCAGACATGCTTATTCATAAATCAAGGACGAGCGATTTGTGCAGCCTATTACTTCAAAACGAAACTTTCAAAAGGCTTCACCATATGACCAAGATGTTAACCTCTTTATTAGAGAATATCATGTAGGCCTATATAACATAAAAAAATCGAGAATCGAAAGAAAAATTTCAGAATCGAAAATTTTAGGTATCGGCACTTTCCTAAGGATACGTATTACCGAGATCGGCTTGAATAAATCTAATAGTGTCGCTGCCTGTTTCTTAGATATCAAGACATGGTTGCCACAATCTGTATGCACTAACTTGACGTTTGGCTTGACTACTACCTGGAGGTTTCCCGGAGAGTCATCGACATTCATAGGCGTTTAAACAGTTCCAAAGAGACGAACTGGCACCACCGTTGGGCCAATTAACTTGATAAACTGACTCATAGCTTAAACTCGTCTTATTCATACTTTGTGAATGGAAATGCGATTATTGCCGCGTCATATCAGCAACCTTTCGCAACTACTTCGTTGCCCTAACAAGCCTGTTGTAGTATAACAAATATAAATGTTTTTATTTAAAGTAAATTCCTACTTGAACATAAAGATTTTTTATATTAGTATCTTTTCGCTTTCCTTTCGCAATGTCCGTTTGTGAAGCAAGGTTCTATACCGTTAATCCAGTTTGTTTGTTTATTTTATTCTTTTCATTATTTTATAACTCTAGAGCATTATTTATGATATTGTGTGGTAACCATGGTAACAACAAACCGAGGGGGCAAAAGAAAAATTCATATAGGCCTACAGCTTTGAGAATTAGATCACTCGCTATGGGAAAGTTGGTTAAGTGCGGAAACGTTAGACTTCGAACATGAAGATACTCAGTTCGAATCAGACCTAGACACCCAGATTAAGATAATTTCATTATTGAATATTTGAAAAAGCTGTATTAACATCAATTGTCATCAACCAAAGGATAACATTACTAGTTTTAAAAGTCTCCTAACTTCTTTTTGGAAAACGAATACCATCGAGTCTCGTTCAACGAATACCATCGAGTATCGATCAACGAATCTCAACTAGTCTCGTTCAACGAATACCATCGAGCCTAGTTTAACGAGTCTCGTCGAGTCTCGTTCAACGAATACCATCGAGTCTCTTTCAACGAATATCATCGAGTCTCGTTCAACGAATCCCATCGAGTCTCGTTCAACGAATCCCATCGAGTCTCGTTCAACGAATCCCATCGAGTCTCGTTCAACGAATCCCATTGAATCTCGTTCAACGAATACCACCGAGTCTCGTTCAACGAATACCACCTTGTCTCGTTTAACGAATACCACCGAGTCTCGTTCAACGAATACCTCCTTGTCTCGTTTAACGAATACCACCGAGTCTCGTTCAACGAATATCATCGAGCCTCGTTCAATTATAAACTAATACCTCTGGACTTTTAACCTGGATAAAGCGAATCCTTTAATTTAGTTTAACAAAGGAGGGTTTCAGATAAAACAAGAGAGAGACTGACGGCGACGCTGTTCTGGGAATTGTGACACAACTGATGCTCTCATTCGTCATGCATGTCACACAGGAAGTGTGTAGGCATTCACATATCCACAAATATTCCATTAACAGTTGCCAACAGCTGATCTACGAGTTGCATGAGCGAGTTAGTTGCTGTTACATATTGGCAACGGTTGTATTTAATAAAACCAGGTTTACGTTTGGTGCCATGCAAATCTTAGTATCTCGACGGAATAAAAATGTTCTGAAATTAGATGGCCTGAGCAAGAGCTCAAAATCACTTATTTCCAGCAATATTTTTTTCGTTAATACTTTGTAGCAGAATTAAGTACAGTGGTTAGTCCAAAATTATCCTTAACCGTAAAATCTTTTTCCTGTTTGGATAGCAGGTAGCTCTCAAAGTCCCCTGTATAATTTAGAGAAACAGTCTTATAACACAACCCTTGATTAATTATACATACCACTAACAAGAAAGATTCTTATCCCTACCTTTAATTTACTCTATCCCCCCCTATCCCTACTAAACCTACATATCATCCAGATTGTCCCTTCTATCTTTCCGCAATTCCACTTTATCGCCCACATCGCTATACCAAAAACATTTTATCCCCCACATACCCCTACCATATCTACTTTATCCCTCCAAATTCCTACCATAATCGAACTTTATCCCCACTAATCATACGATAAAGGTTTGGATTCGTGTTTCAAAATAGAAACAAAAAACTTAAAACATGTTTATCCTGGAGAATATTTTTCCAAAAATTATTAAAAAGCTCTATTTTTGTTTTTCTTATTAAATCCATAACATCTTTTTTTACTTTTATAAATATCACTTAAGACCGTTGTTTAAAAAAAAACACACACATTTAAAGGCATCCCAATGCTAAACCACGCCTCCTTTTATCGACACCCGAATGAATCTATTACAGAAGTAATTTCCCTGAGAATTATCCTCTTTCCATCTTACTTTTCTTCCTACATTAGCTCGTAATGATTAGACAACTCTTAACGACTTCGAAAAAAAAATAGGTTTAATATGCGCCTGCACAAGCAGCGGGGTGCTCCTTCCATATATACCACACCATATACAAGCCCTTTCCTAAACCTGTAAGTTACAGTCCTATGGTGAAAGTAAACAAGTCAATACGAGGTCTATATATATACTCTAAGGTTATTAAAAATCATCGGAAATATATATAAAAACTTATAAAGCTCGTCATACTCTTAGCCTTTTACGGAAAAACAAACTTGAGCTTGAAACTTTGAAACGTTGTTCACCAACGTGAATTTCATCACTTTGTTAATTCCTTCTATTAGCTCACACTCTCCTGATATATCTATATATATATATATATATATATATATATATATATATATATATATATATATATATATATATCTTGTACAAGTTTTTAATCGTTAATAAAACACGTTTTTATTCCTCCAATCAAATTCAAATACATTTTTTAAACTTATAAACTTATAGTGAATGACAATTGATGTTAACACAGTTTTTTTTCAAATATTTATTTAATAATTAAATTATAAACATTTAGAGGGGTCTAGTATTTGAACTGAGCATCTTCATATTCGAAGTCTAGCTCTCTAACACTGAGCCAACTTCCTCATAGCTACAAACGAGCTTCTCAAATATGTATATTAATTTTTTCCCTCATCTGGTTATAGTTGAAACCTATATTGCACAATTTTAAACTGTTGCCATGGTTACCACAGAATATCAAAATTAACGTTATATGATTAAGAAAATTCGCTTTCTATTTTGCCATTTAATATTGATATTCTGACAAATGTATATACATATTTATATTAGTTATAATAATAAAATAAAAAGAAACTAAATTAAAAATATTCTAACGAATTATCCACAGGAAGGAGTCGAGCTGTCTCCAAAGTTACCTTCTCTGAACTTAACTATAGCCTCGTTCGGAAATTGTTTTGGCTAATAATCCAGAATTGGCAATATTTTTGTGTTTTGTCTTCTAAATATTCAGTATACTGTACATTTCTGTCTCAGCGCCGTGGACAAGAATTCCGAAGCTGCTGCCTCGATACCAGAGCTTCCAAGTCCATCATCCAAGCACTAAATCTAAATATTCTAGTAGCTTTCTATTTTTATTTTGTGGACTGTATTTTGAAACTCGGAATGTGGTTTCACCATGATCACTCGATTCTTTTTACCGTTTGAACCGACAAATTAGAACTGAATTTTGTTAATAACCTTTGTTCATATTTTGTATCTTCAAATTTAATTTATGTTTTCCTTCTTTTATAACTAGAACTAATCACCTTGCTTAAGAGTCAAGAGTACAAGTTATCATTAAGCTAACAAAACATTTTTAATTTGGAAAGATGAGAAAATTAAAATTTTAAAAATACATTTTAAGGTAAACAACCTCTTTGCGAGTAGATCAAACAAATTAAATTCCTCCCTTCAAAAACTCCCTTTTTGGACATTATCATTATTTCAACCCAAAAAGAAACATGACCCAATCATCTTTGTCAATATAAAACCTAATTTCTTCAAATATAGTTGAAAATAATTTTCATCCTTATGGTTAATTTTCGCAACATCATAAACATCTTAATAATCTGGCAAATAACTCTCATTTGCTTCTTTTCTTTTACCATTATTACTTGATTAGTAAATAACTTTAGTTAAAAGCACGGAAAGAAGGAGCTTCAGCTACAGGTGTGTTGCGCATGCGCGCTGAGGTAAGGTTAGGTCGTGGCTCTTCCCCCTCCCTAGCGCCCACGTTGACTCATGCACAACTTTCTATAGCAGGCTACTGTTTCCTAGTTGGGTTATGTTTTGCATTTACGTTAAACTAGTAGTAAACTATGTTGTGTAGACGCCTGTATGCCTTGCTTTTAACTATTCGTTGTGAATAACTGCGTATATTAACAGTGAAACACTTCCTCTAACTTTCCTTTGAAAATAGATGAATGAAAAGTCTGTACTGGTAGAAATTTATCAATGACAATTCTGAAAAAAACATTTATCATTCATTCTCTAGTTAAAACGCGCGTTAAAAAGAATTTGTTGCTGTTCATCTCTGAAGTATGTTTACCAGTTTAGACTAGTATGCACTATTAAACACAATATAATTTTCCGACATTACATATTTTGACTAAATTTTAACCTAGCATTTGAATTGTACGCTTTTACCAATATGGCCTACACCTGAAAATTGACGTTATGGAAGTTATTTTGTATTGTTCTAACTTTTATTATAACAAAATACACAAAACGCAAAGTTGTGAAAAGCTTAAAGAATTCAAATGTCCTACTTCAATTCATAAAAAGAAAATTTAGGTAATATTTCACCAAAGATCGGGTCAAATTTGTTTTTTTTCACATATTCACTCAAAAATACAAGGGATTCAGAGTGTATCAAGACATACATAGTGATTAGAATTTGAAAAGCTCGATATAGCAGCACACAGATTACAATATAAAGTAAAGGTTTCATATTTTTGTTTATTTATATTTTTCTTAAACACCTCCACAAGTAGGCGCGACGTTTCCAAAACTAGCAACACGACAATCGAATGCGACCCCTGTTTAATAAAAGACTGGAAAAACAAAATCAGAGTATGTTACGGCCACCGGATACGATTATCTATGTTTGGATTTCGAAAACTATTAAATTAACAGTAAGTAAACAGAAGTGATGCAAGTTATGTATGAAGTTGGATGCAAGCGCCGGATTGACTCATCGTTGTTTGTCAGTAACGATAACCCCACTTGTTATAAAAATAAGGAATGTCTAACTTTTAAGGTAGACCTAGTAGTGTACAGTATAACGGATGTTTGGAGAATAGTCAAATTTCCATGTGATAAGTAAATATACTGTCTTTCTTGTCTTTTCTTTAACGATATTATATCTTGTAATTTTGCCAACCGCGAATTGCGAGGGTCTACCGTTTGCCTTCTGCAGCAATATTGTCTAGGCTACAGGATTCTGATTGCACTAGATATTACTTATATAAATAAATCCGCAAATCTTCCGAGCACGGCACCGTTCGGCTAAGAGATAAAGCTCTCTTGTATAACATCACTCGGAAATAGACCTTTTTATCTGGCAATTACGTACTTAGCAACTCCTTCCTATCAGATTGCTTATGTTCCTCCATGTGTTCATGTTCCTCCAGGTGTTCATGTTCCTCCATGTGTTCATGTTCCTCCATGTGTTCATGTTCCTCCATGTGTTCATGTTCCTCCATGTGTTCATGTTCCTCCATGTGTTCATGTTCCTCCATGTGTTCATGTTCCTCCATGTGTTCATGTTCCTCCATGTGTTCATGTTCCTCCATGTGTTCATGTTCCTCCATGTGTTCATGTTCCTCCAGGTGTTCATGTTCCTCCATGTGTTCATGTTCCTCCATGTGTTCATGTTCCTCCATGTGTTCATGTTCCTCCATGTGTTCATGTTCCTCCATGTGTTCATGTTCCTCCATGTGTTCATGTTCCTCCATGTGTTCATGTTCCTCCATGTGTTCATGTTCCTCCATGTGTTCATGTTCCTCCATGTGTTTATGATCCTTCATGCGTCATAAATTTCCAATGAACCCACTACCAACAAGCAATAAAAATATTGTTTTTAAAATATATATTTTTTGGGTGATGTAAGTGAAAAGAAACAAACGTGGAGTAGTCTTGGTCTTTTTCAAGTATTCTACTCTTTTCATTACAGGGACTTTTAAATTTCCGTTTCTCCAAAACGCCAAGGTTATTCGTCAAAAAACCTACCTAAAACTAAAAGATAAAATACCAGTTTTATGTAACAGAACTGGATAACTAATGGAGTAATACGCTATTGGTTTCATTTGCATACTGAATAGCCATGACTCTAAGGACGGTAACCGACCACAAACGTATTTCATAATTAATTTGTGTTTTACGTACGATCTTTAATTTATTTATCTTCTTCTAGCTTCACTTCCTTTTTGGCTCTATATTTCTATAAATTGCGTGAGTTATAATCGGTTCTATAAATAAAAAAAGGGAAAATTATTTCCAAATAATTATTCTAACATTTTAAACGCCTGCTAGAGAAAGTCAACGACACGCATGACCTCGATGGAGTGTAGGTCCAGCAGACAAGCCATCCTCCACAGATGGGCAAAAAAATTAATAGGCCTAACCGCGCTATGAAAATAGGAATCTTATAAAATATTTTCGATTTTGTTGTGCGGATAACAGCTATAACAGTTTTCCTAAAAACTAAAAAATTATTTCTTTTCTACAAAACGACCAAAACATTCTTTCAAAGTCGGTTTAATAGGAGCGGAAACAATCACTGTTCCACAAAATACAAAATCGTTTACACCGTTCTTCCAGCAATAACTATTTCCTCAAAGATCCGTGACGGATTCTCGGAATAAAGTTTTGCTTGCTTTTAGTGGCACATCCAATTCTGATTCACTTTCGACCAAACTTCCAAGTTAATTTTAGCAGAGCCGCATTCTTGTGTTTACAATTTACTCAAGCAAAGCGCTCGCTCTGGGCCATTGTTTTCACGTAGCAAAGTCTACTCACGCAAAATCAAGGTGGTCACCTCCAATGAGGCTTTGCAAGATTTTCCGACGCGCCAGAGAACCATCTGCCATTCTCGGGAGACAAAATCATTGTTAAGTTAAGGTGACCGTTGAGGTTAGTGTCCCGCTGTCCCCAGATTTACTCGGGGGACACTATTATGTCCCGCTTTAGCAGGATAAAGATAAACAAATAAACGTCGCGCTTTAAAAAATATTTAATATTATATGCCAAAATAAAATGTTCTTGACTGACTCTTTCACAATATAAAAGCAACAAGGACATTGCATACACTTAAACGTATTGTATATTTGGTTGCATGTAAATTATACCTGCATCGGGGAATTTTGTAGTTTTGGATTGGCAATTCTGCTAATTAACTAATCTGTCATCGCGAAGCATAGGTTATCTCAGTGAGTGAGTTCGCAACCTTTTACCTTTGTATTGTTACGGAAGTGACCTAGGGACCAGAGAGAGAGAGAGAAAGAACACAATGAGAACATTCCAGGGCCTTCTATTTGATAATAGAACGTTCTAGTACATTCCAAGTAAACATATCAGCCGTTTCTGATTACATTCTAGTGTTTAATTAATTATTAATAGAAACTTCTAGAAGACTTGTAGTACATAAATGGCTTTTGTTGTGTTAGTTTGAATCAGTCTTAGTCGAGCAGTGTGACAGTCATTATCTGGTCTGTGGAACAGTATGAAAATTATTTCACAGTGTTAATAACAGAACAATGAGATGGGTAGAAGTATTCCTCCATTTTGAACAAAGAACACGAAAACTTACGTTACATCTCTGAGTTGCTTCTGTGTCTGCCAGGAACTAATGCTCCAGTTGAATGAGTGTTTACTAACATGAACAATATATAGACTGAAAATAAATCTCAATTGAACGTTCCAACTTTAAGAGCAATACGTATGCTGAAGTACAATGTTGGACTAACTTGTAATAAGTTTCATGACAAAATAAAAGGAGAACCAGCTCTCCTTAAAGACATACATTCATCAAAAAAGTGTGCCAATGAGTGAACGTGTAGGCTAGTGGACATACTGTACTCTTGTTTTTATATGAAATGTGTTGAGATTGCATTGACAATTTAAACTTTACCAATTTGCCAGTTAACCTTTTTACAAGTCTGGTAAAAGAAGATGTTTCACAAACGTGTCTACATGGTTTTCCAATTATTTTCTCCTCGCAGTCGGACAGTACACTTCGTTCAGTTGATTTTACTGTGTAACTTACAATATTTTCAATTGTTAAATGCGTATTTTTGTTTGTTTCATTATTAATAAATTAATTTAACCGATGGTCCGATTATTGTAATTGTGCTACTTTTACTATCTGAACATTAAAGTTTTTCCTATGCTTATTTCTGTAAATTTAAGTGCTAAAATAGATAAAATAATGAGTTTAGGACGTTTAGTTGTGTCAATTTAGAAAATATCTTTCACACGGTATCGGGGGGGGGGGGCGCCCTGAGCCCTGACTCTCCTAATGTGTGTTCCGCTTTGAGGTCATTACAAATATGGTCACCTTATGTTAAAGTATACTTCTACCTTAATATTAAAATAAATAAATATCTCAAGACAATGCAAATGAATACAGACTATAACCTCGTGTACAAAGGAGAACACAGACTAATGCGTAGAGTTTCCGGCGCCACAGAGAACCATCTGCACATTCCCGGGAGACAAAATCATTGTTAGGTATACTTCTTCCTTATATAAAAATAAATAAATATCTCAAGACAATGCAAATGAATACAGACTATAACCTCGTGTACAGAGGAGAACACAGACTAATGCGTAGAGTTTCCGGCGCCACAGAGAACCATCTGCACATTCCCGGGAGACAAAATCATTGTTAGGTATACTTCTTCCTTATATAAAAATAAAAAAATATCTCAAGACAATGCAAATGAATACAGACTATAACCTCGTGTACAGAGGAGAACACAGACTAATGCGTAGAGTTTCCGGCGCCACAGAGAACCATCTGCACATTCCCGGGAGACAAAATCATTGTTAGGTATACTTCTTCCTTATATAAAAATAAAAAAATATCTCAAGACAATGCAAATGAATACAGACTATAACCTCGTGTACAGAGGAGAACACAGACTAATGCGTAGAGTTTCCGGCGCCACAGAGAACCATCTGCACATTCCCGGGAGACAAAATCATTGTTAGGTATACTTCTTCCTTATATAAAAATAAAAAAATATCTCAAGACAATGCAAATGAATACAGACTATAACCTCGTGTACAGAGGAGAACACAGACTAATGCGTAGAGTTTCCGGCGCCACAGAGAACCATCTGCACATTCCCGGGAGACAAAATCATTGTTAGGTATACTTCTTCCTTATATAAAAATAAAAAAATATCTCAAGACAATGCAAATGAATACAGACTATAACCTCGTGTACAGAGGAGAACACAGACTAATGCGTAGAGTTTCCGGCGCCACAGAGAACCATCTGCACATTCCCGGGAGACAAAATCATTGTTAGGTATACTTCTTCCTTATATAAAAATAAAAAAATATCTCAAGACAATGCAAATGAATACAGACTATAACCTCGTGTACAGAGGAGAACACAGACTAATGCGTAGAGTTTCCGGCGCCACAAAGAACCATCTGCACATTCCCGGGAGACAAAATCATTGTTAGGTATACTTCTTCCTTATATAAAAATAAAAAAATATCTCAAGACAATGCAAATGAATACATACTATAACCTCGTGTACAGAGGAGAACACAGATTAATGTAGTCAAATGTTTGTAATCTTTGTACTCGTAGTTTGTGTACTTCGCGACAAAGCCTACATATACCTAAGTATCTGCTATTTAATCTTAGGTTACAATCATATCATATCTCAAGTTTAGCCTAATCGTGAAAACAGCATCCTTGATGCAGACTCATTTCCTACCGGAGTCATTGACAGCTGCCTGTCTGTTCACGAGGTACCAAATGAGGCTGTCGGCCACATTTCTGCCCTATTCGGCCCCTACTCCTTGAGATTGTTTGAAACGTAATTAGGCCTACACTGCTACAATGTTCTGAGTGTTTTCTCTCACAGCTCATTCCTCAGCTTCCACCCAACGTTTTCATTGCCATTACAGAAGCTTAACTTGTCCCGTTTTTCCTTAATGTTACTTAAATCATTTTTTTCTCTAAAAGCTGTGAGTGAAATAAGTCATCAATATGTAAAAGCGAAAACAAACTGTGGTCGATGCAGCCTTTATCAAGTGTTATGTAGGATTGGGAAATAGAATGGATTTCATTTTTTTCCCTAAATTCATGTCGCACATTTAGACCTCCAAAACCATGGTATTTAGGCCTAAAATTTATCTGATTATATTTAGACTAAAAATATATAAAAATTAAATACCTCCAATATAATTTGTATAAAATTTCTCACAATCACAAAAACTATCATTTATCTACTCACTTTAACATTAGTTTATGAATATCGGAACTTTAAATTTTGTAAATTTGTGAAAACTTACTAAGACAGAACGTTCTTGATCGCTATGTGGCGATATTCATCACACATGGCGATCGCCACATCGATCAAAAACGTTCTGTCTCAGTAAGTTTTCACAAATTTTCAAAATTTAAAATTCGGATAGTCATAAACTATTGTTTAAGTGATTAATTGAGATTCGCCGAAAGTAATGGACTATAAAATTCAAGATAATATTTATCGTCACCCCTACCCTTGCATCTCCTAATCCAGCAGTTATTAGGGAGCGGGTAGGTTACCATTACAGTATTTCAACTATGTCATATTCATTGGATAGTGAAGAAATAGGTCCTCTTTGAGGAATAGGGATTGTAAGCGAATTCTTTACCCTGCTTTCTCAAGATTTCTGTCTCTGATATCTTTAGTGGTTCGACCATTCCTTGTTCAGCATCTGAGATCAGGGTGCTTATGGATTGCTATACCCTGCTTTCTCAAATTTTCTCATTCTGTAATCTTTAGTCGTTCCAGCCTTCTTAATTCAATGTAAGGCACCCGAGTGTCACAGGTGGTGTAAATATTCAGCATGTATGCAATGCTTTGTTCCACAGGTGGTGTAAATATTCAGCATGTATGCAATGCTTTGTTCCACAGGTGGTGTAAATATTCAGCATGTATGCAATGCTTTGTTCCACAGGTGGTGTAAATATTCAGCATGTATGCAATGCTTTGTTCCACAGGTGGTGTAAATATTCAGCATGTATGCAATGCTTTATTCCACAGGTGGTGTAAATATTCAGCATGTATGCAATGCTTTGTTCCACAGGTGGTGTAAATATTCAGCATGTATGCAATGCTTTGTTCCACAGGTGGTGTAAATATTCAGCATGTATGCAATGCTTTGTTCCACAGGTGGTGTAAATATTCAGCATGTATGCAATGCTTTGTTCCACAGGTGGTGTAAATATTCAGCATGTATGCAATGCTTTGTTCCACAGGTGGTGTAAATATTCAGCATGTATGCAATGCTTTGTTCCACAGGTGGTGTAAATATTCAGCATGTATGCAATGCTTTGTTCCACAGGTGGTGTCAATATTCAGCATGTATGCAATGCTTTGTTCCACAGGTGGTGTAAATATTCAGCATGTATGCAATGCTTTGTTCCACGTATTTGATATTCTTGATAATTCTCTTAATGTTAAATCTTTATTTCTTATTACTAAAATAAATCTATTTCATCACGTTCTATATGTTACTTTATTTATTGTAAATATTAGGTAAAATTGTTATTATTAAAGACTTTGTATTCGCTAATTAATCTTTTGAATTTTGTAGTCCATTACGTTCAGTGAAACTTAATTAATAACTTTTCATTAGTTTATGACTATCCGAACTTTAAATTTTGTAAATTTGTAAAAACGTACTGAGACGGAACGTTTTCGATCGCTATGTGGCGATCTTCATCAGTGTCTAAATTCTCTACTTGGAGTTGTTAGATTAAGCGGTGACGGTTTTAAAGGCAGGTTTTCGATAGCATCAAAGAGTATGTGTGATTTGTATTGGATTTGGTCGTTTAATATGTTTGTATTTTGTGTTTTTGTAAATTTCATATTCTTCTAGTGTGTCGAGATGTGGTATTTTTTTGTTGATGTGTAGGATTTCTAGGTTATGGTATGTGTCTATGTATTTGTGTCGTTTCTTTTATGTGATTGTAAAATGCCGAGTTGGTGTTCTGTTTGTGTTCCTCGACTCTTTGTTTAAGGCTGCGACCTGTTTATCCAATGTAGAATTTGTTACATTCCTCGCAGTTTACTTTGTATACGCCTGGTGCTTGTAATTTATCCTTGTTGTTGGTGTTGTGTTGTATTTTGTATTGTAGTTTGTTATTAGTTTTGTATCCTGTTTTTTTGAAATTTGTGGGCTATTTTATTTCATGTTTTGTTTATGTATGGTATTGTGATGTATTTGTTTTCACTCTCTGTAGTGTTATTTTAGTGTTTTTTTTTTAATATTGTGCCATAGTTTGTCTATTATTGTGGTGTTGTATCCATTTGTGTATTATATTTATTGGTGTCTAGTTCTCTGTTTATTTTTCCTGTGGTCATTGGAACTTCTTTAAGTCCATGGAGCATGGATCTGATGGCAGCGTGTTTGTGTTGGATAGGGTGGTTTGTTAACGCTAATTCATATATATTCAATTGTATTACAAAAAATCTTACAAAAATTAATTTAATATAACAAGGTATCTTTGTATTTTAATTTTTAATAAAATAAATTTAAGAATGATATTATTTCAAGTTTTAAGGAAATGAAAACTTCCTTGGGCGTGTATAACACTTTTTACGAACATATCTCAATTAAATTCGTTACATAAAAGTTTGCCAGTAAGTTTTTTGAACATTTAATAAAGGTTATCTATTAGCTATATAAGTTTATTTAATAATAAATGAAACCTCTACACCATAAACGAGCTTTTCTTTTATTAAAAACCTTATGTACATTTCAATTGTATAGAATCATCCTCAGAAGTAATTTACAATGAAAATTCGTAAAAAATAAATTTATTTTTACTGTAAATTACCTCTGAAGATGATTCTATGCAATAGAAATTCACATACGGTTTTAAATAAAAGAAAAACTCATTTGTGGCAAAGAGGTTTCATTTATTATTAAACATAACGTCACAGTTGTTTTATAGAGTTATATACGTTTATTATTAACTAGATTCTATAAGCCCTAGATTAACTACATTAACTAGATTCTATAAGCCCTAGATTAACTACATTAACTAGATTCTATAAACCCTAGATTAACTACATTAACTAGATTCTATAAGCCCTAGATTAACTACATTAACTAGATTCTATAAGCCCTAGATTAACTACATTAACTAGATTCTATAAGCCCTAGATTAACTACATTAACTAGATTCTATAAACCCTAGATTAACTACATTAACTAGATTCTATAAGCCCTAGATTAACTACATTAACTAGATTCTATAAGCCCTAGATTAACTACATTAACTAGATTCTATAAGCCCTAGATTAACTACATTAACTAGATTCTATAAGCCCTAGATTAACTACATTAACTAGATTCTATAAACCCTAGATTAACTACATTAACTAGATTCTATAAGCCCTAGATTAACTACATTAACTAGATTCTATAAGCCCTAGATTAACTACATTAACTAGATTCTATAAGCCCTAGATTAACTACATTAACTAGATTCTATAAGCCCTAGATTAACTACATTAACTAGATTCTATAAACCCTAGATTAACTACATTAACTAGATTCTATAAGCCCTAGATTAACTAAATTTTTCAAATGAAAATTATTAGCTACTACTTTTTTAAAATTTATTTAACGCCTGTTAACTATTTGTTACTCTTTATGTGTTTTCATCTGGCAATCAAAGCAGCTTTAGGCCATAGCATTCTGATTGCACTAAATATTACTTTATATAAATAAATCCGCCAATGTTCCGAGCACGGCACCGTTCGGCTAAGAGATAAAGCTCTCTTGTATAACACATCACTCGGAAACAGACCTCACAGATAACCCTTTTTATCTGGCAATTACGTACTTAGCAACTGAGTAGGGTTTTCTGTTTAACTCCTTCCAATCAGATTGCTAATGCTTGTGTATTGTATGTGTCATAACGTTTCAATGAAACCAATTCGCTTTGCATAATTATTAATATTAATGTAATAAACAAACAAGAAATATTAAACAAATTGAAAATTATTTATTTTCTGGCAGAAAGGACATTTTATCATTCAGTTCCCGCTTGGTGTTTTCACATTTCTATTTAGTTAATGCCAGGAGTTTTACTTCAGAAGTCCCTGTCTACGAGAGATCGATGGGACAAAATATCTTTATTATAATCGTGCCTTACCATTCCTACCACACTTTAATTTAATTACAAATTAATTATTAATTATACCAATTAAATAAATATATTATGTTAAAAAACATAATAAACAAATTAACTTCAATTTCATTTCCTTTTTGAAAAGACGTTAAAATATTAAAATTTCTGTTTCTTGTTTCATAAACACCTAGACAAGTCACGTGTGAGCTTATTTTATTGTTTTATTTTTACAAAATAGAATTAACTTTCTTTCTGTGATTCTACTTTACCTGAACCAAACACTAGTGATTAATCAGTGGAAAAATTATTCTGAAAGGTTAAAGAATGGTAGAAATACTCAAAAAAGGCGGTAACTAGAGTAAAAACTCACAAATCGACACAAATAAAGAGCTCGAACAATTACAAGATTAGAGTACAGCAGAACAGATGTAGCTTGAGCCCTGGATTTGGTACGAGCAGAGGGCCCCGGTATTTGAAGGAGTGGTTATAATGAATGGGTAGAATACAAGTCATACGCCCCTTTTATATGTTATGGCCATGCCACCCTATTCTGTCGAACTACTTACGCTTTCCCTTCTGCCAGGGCTCAGGTTGGATCCGTTTTGCCGGGAAATATAAAAAAAACATCTATGTTAAAAGACAGTTATACAATTGAAGCATAAAGCGAGGTAAGGATATAGACAGCTGTCAACAATGTACGGTTTAAAAACTAATAAAAGCGTTTATTGAATTCCTTCTATTAGCTCACACTCTCCTGATATTATCTTGTACAAATTTCAATAGTTAATAAAAATACGTTTTATTCATCCAATTAAGTTCAAATACATTCTTTTTAACCAGTAGTGGATGACAATTGATGTTAACACAATTTTCCAAATATTTATTCAATAATTAAATTTTAAAAATTTAGGTGGTCTAGGCCGGATTTGAACCGAGTATCTTCAAGTTCAATGTCTAGCACTTTTAATACTAAACCAACTTTTTCCAACTAGAAATGTATTTCTCAAAGACGTAGCCTATATGAAATTTTCTTTTGCTCTAATCTGGTTGTCATACAAACCTCCATTGCACGACCTTAAATTGTTGCCATGGTTACCACACAATATCATAAACAATGCTCAAGGGTTAAAAACGAATGAAAATAATAAAATAACTAGCTTCACAACGAACAATGTGAAAGGAAAGCGAAAAGAAACTACAACACAATATAAGCGCCAAAAAAGCATATAAATAGTAGCAAACAAATATAAAAGTTAACACCATAAATAGAAATGAAAATGGAAAATTTCAAGGAAATTCACTTTCTATTTTGGCACTTAATATTGTTATTCTGGCGTATGTATATACATGATATGTATTTATTAGTTGTAAAATAAAATAAAAATAAACTAAAATAAAATTTTTCTTTATTTACTTAAGTAGGAATTGAGTTTAATTTTTGTATATTACCTGTTATAATTAGATCCCTCTAAATATTTTTGTGTTCTAAAGGGGAAGATACACTTCCTGCCAGAACTTAACTTATTTACCCAGCAAGAGTGCTAACGACCAAGTTGGCCCACACGCCCGAGCCTTCACTACCTAATGGCCAGTCGAGCGTGATCAGATAAATAAACAGTCAACAGCAAATACACCAGACATCGTTTCGGGATATTTGTTACAAAATGATTTCCAAGAAATCAACACATTTCCCCTTTACAACCCAACCTTATTTAACTGTTCTAGATTAACAGCAAAGAAACACGCTACGAGCTAATTTAGACCATCATATAGCCATAAGTGAATATAATCACCTAAATATAACAAGTAATATAAAATCAAATTTCTAAGACAATTCCTACTTAAATCAACAAAGAAAAATTTTATTTCAGTTTCCCTTACTAAGGAAGTAAAATATTAGCTCCCTTCGTTCTTTTGATTTCCTTATATTTTTTCTAACCTAGTCCGAATGATTAATAAAATTAAGAAGGTATTTTACCACCAAGGTCAAAAACGCTTGTGGGCATGTCACTGCTTTAAGCCAATGATGGTCTGGTTTCCAAGACAACTAAGATTGCCATGGTTGTCACATTTCACCGCGTACGCGTCATAGCACCGTCATTAGCTTTCCTCGCCGGTCTTCTCCTGTGAGATGTGAAGGGGCAATGACTCCATGCTGGCCAAGTAACAACAATGAACTGCTCTTCGGTTATGCACCCTTTCAAATAGTTTGCTACATTTAGTTAGACTTTAATTCGGACATCTTCTAGTGTACTTTTTCCCCTTAATCAAAATTGGTAATGTTTTTGTAACAATCCGATCCCAAGATAACAATAGATATACTTGATCTGTTACTATACTTCCAGGTTTTTTCCTTAGACCTTTTCATCGTAGACAAACGTTTTTATTTTTAACACGCTAATGGGAAAATAAAACCCATCCTCTGTAATGGGCTAAATGACTAAAAATCATAATGACTAAATATTTACTAAAATTTTAAAAAATGTGAGTAAAGATAATATTCAATTGTTAATTACTGTTCATAATTTAGGAATTAGACCCTTAGAATTATTTCTTTTAAATTTACTTAATAAATGTTATAATACTACGAAATATAGGCCTTTAGGAGCGAGGGGCAAGCTTGGGTGGCGCCTAAAGGCGCTAGCTGTTTAGGCCCGTCGAAGGGTTATCATTAATATATGAAAGTTTTTTCACAAGGCATTTATAGGAACTAAATAAAATGAACGAAAATGTATATGCAAAGAGAATAATAATAAATATGGTTTCGAATTGTTCATTTCCTCAGGCAAAACCTTTTTATTTATTGACTTTTTTGTAGGTTCTATAATAAAATATATAATCATGTCTATTAATTTTGTTTTTTAAAATTTTCAACTAAATATAAAATTTTTTAAACCAGGTTTGAAACTACGTATTTAGTAAAATTGGTGCAGTTGGATATACTTTGTAATAATAGTAAACCTATTTTCAATTGTCCTTACAAAAATCGCCGAAAGAAATTTTTAAATGCTAAAACCCAAGCCCGGCGCTGACGAAATACAATGATAATTTTTCTACATTATTTTGATAAAGTAAACCCTTTAGATACTAAAATATTCGCCAACGCAAAGTTCTAACCTCAATTTCTAAAATATTTATTAATTTCTAGTGAACTATAAAATTTTGATTTTACGTAAAACCTTAACAAAATGTTTACATTATCGTCAGTGTGTTCCATTACAACCAAACATATCAAACAACAAACAAACAGCAATGAACATGTTTATCGAATATCTAAAAATAAACAGAATGATTTGAAAGAGCGTGCGTAGATGGCGCTGGCGGCCCTGCCAAATTCTTTCACCTGCCTGAACAGCTGTTTATCACTGGCGCCTGGTAGACTACTACCGGAATCTTCTGTTTGCTTTCTCCGCTCTACAGCAAGAAGCCTAACTTTGGAATAGAACCCATCACTAACTGCTTTTAAAGTCACACAAGAATATTATATACAATTAAGGATATATTTAACATTAGACAAAGTACAGTAACATTGTCAAATCCTTCGAGTTCAGAAAATTAACTAGTTATATTTTTTACATTTGAACATTTATATCTAACAGCAGGTATAATATAAAAAGATGAATTTATATCGCTGAGGTGAAAAGCACTCGTGTGGAATAAAAATATGTATGAAGATACAGTGAATCACATCTTACTCACACACACAAAAAATGCCACGTTTGGGAGAAACTAACATTCCTCCAGCAATGCTAGCAGGAATATAAGAACACCAAGTAGGAATACTGGAAAGGCTTCTTTGGGATGTTCATTTGTGTAAAATGAAGATTCAGTGAAACAGTCTTACTTGAAAAGAACACGTGTCAGGCCTAACCAAGCAAAACTGTTGAAAAATATAAGGATTCTAAGTAAACAAGTAATATTATTTTAAAAAATTAAGTCAATTCCTATTTAAATCAACAAAGAAAATTTTATTTTAGTTTTTTTTTATTTTATAATTACATATAATAAAAATATGTAATACATATGTCAGAATAATAATATTGGGTGACAAAATAGAAAGAGAATTTCTTTGCAATTTTCCATTTTCCTTTCTATGTATGGTGTTGGAATATTATTTTTGTTTACTATTTATACGCTTTCTTTTTTCCATCGTTTGCATTGTGTTGTAGTTTCTTTTCGCTTTCCTTTCACAATGTCCGTTTGTGAAGCAAGGTTCGATACAGTTAATCCAGTTTGTTTATATTATTCTTTGCATTTATTTCTAAAATTCATCACTATTGTGATATTATATGGTAACCATGGCAACAATTTAAGTTTATGGAATGGAGGTTTCGACGACAACCAGATGGGAGCAAAAACAAATTCATACATGTCTTTCAGAAATATAATTCTGTTATTGGAAAGTTGTCGCAGTGCCAAAGCGCGCTAGACTTCGAAGATGAAGATACTTAGTTAAAATTCTGCTAGACCCCCCCCCCAAATTTTATAACCTAATTAACTATTAAACATTTGAAAAAACTGTATTAACATCAGAGTATTTGAATGTGATTTATTGATTAAAAACCTATTTTATTAACGATTGAAGATTTGTACAGGGTATACATCAGGAGAGTGTGAGGTAATAGAAGGAATTTAAAATATAGGAATACTCTTATTTATGCGTGTGAAGTGAAAATAAGAATGAAGATAGAGTGAAACGTGAGAAAAAACGTGCTAAACCCTACCAAGGAAGAAGAAGTATATAAGCAGGAATTGTAGGAGAAACAAAAGTGAACTAAGTAAAAAGAAAGAGTTTATACTAGAAGATAGACTTTTCAACAGGAAACAGCTGATACAACGTGGCCATGCTTGCAGATAAGATAAAAAAATATCGCAAGGATGTAAGGAACCCTAATAACACTATTATATACGCTTGGACTGCAGCAAATACTTTTTCCATGTTTAGGAGTGTACATCTATAATGATAGAACCCAAAAATGCAAGGGAGCCTAAAATCTCACCAAAATATTAAATCCCTAATGAATACGTGACTCCACGCAGGATCCTTAGCGTTATTTATACATAATGTCCGATAGAATATCGAATAGCCTTGGCATCCCCATGTCCCGCATGGAGGGAAGGCATTTATCGCCATCAGTTATTATCCATTGCAGTAATGGATAACGTGTCTTGCCTGGCATAAATGTAAAGTGACGTCACGAAGTGTGACTGGCAACCGATTTGGATGATTCATCTACTCAGTTGTCGGAGATGAAAGAATTTAACCGTGGCTCAACCAGGTCATTTGAAGTTGGAAGGTGTGTTTGTGTTGAATCAAATATATCCTCAATGTTTGTACGGGCGTGAAAAAATTGGCAACTTTATTAAAAAAATATTAAAAACCAAACACAAGAACTCGAAATTTAGCAGGCACTTATTTATCTTATCTCTGATCGTTTGAGCTCTTATCAAAATTATGTAAATAATTTAGCATTCAATTATAAATTTTATAACTATTATTCATCGAAATGTGATCGCCATCACTTTAAAAATCGTTGCATGATTGTTTCGATTATTAATCTATAAAAAAACGCCTATGGAGTAGCGCTATTGTTTCTTATAGCAATATACACATTATTCTTATTAGGCATTACAAAAAAGTTGAAATCATATAAACGTAAGGTGTCGCGAAAAAAGCAACCAGCGAACTAAACGACCATTACGTATTTTCTACCTGTGGCTTGAGTCTTACTTAATCTTTAGTGAAATGAGCGACCATACCTGCTCTGTGTATTCCACTCTTCGTAACTGAGTTTGAACTGTTAGATTCTTTTATATTTATCTTTTCTGATTTTCATTACACCTTAACCAGGCTGAACTAGCTAAATGATTACAACGAAAATATTGGAAAGAACCCCAATGCCACAAAAATAATAAAAAATAACAAATAAAACAAGTTACTTAAGAAGATTAAACCCTTATGTATATTTCGATGACCATGTCATCATCAGATGGTCTTATTACAAAATTACAATCTAGCAAACAAGAAGTTACAAACTATCGCTTTGCAATCGAAACGTAGGCCTACATCCTAGGACATAAATAAAACGCTTTTCTACTTTAAGAGGTTTTATTTATTTATAATAAAATTATACCACAGTTGACAGTTAAATCTCAAAGACTGTAGTAATTTCCTCTGGAGATGATGGCTTTACAATCGAAACGTAGGCCTACATCACAGGACATAAATAAAACGTGTTTCTACTTTAAGAGGTTTTATTTATTTATAATAAAATTATACCGCAGTTGACAGTTAAATCTCAAAGACTGTAGTAATTTCCTCTGGAGATGATTGCTTTGCAATCGAAACGTAGGCCTACATCCTAGGACATAAATAAAACGCTTTTCTACTTTAAGAGGTTTTATTTATTTATAATAAAATTATACCACAGTTGACAGTTAAATCTCAAAGACTGTAGTAATTTCCTCTGGAGATGATTGCTTTGCAATCGAAACGTAGGTCTAAATCCTAGGACATAAATAAAACGCTTTTCTACTTTAAGAGGTTTTATTTATTTATAATAAAATTATACCACAGTTGACAGTTAAATCTCAAAGACTGTAGTAATTTCCTCTGGAGATGATTGCTTTGCAATCGAAACGTAGGTCTAAATCCTAGGACATAAATAAAACGCTTTTCTACTTTAAGAGGTTTTATTTATTTATAATAAAATTATACCACAGTTGACAGTTAAATCTCAAAGACTGTAGTAATTTCCTCTGGAGATGATTGCTTTGCAATCGAAATGTAGGCCTACATCCTAGGACATAAATAAAACGCTTTTCTACTTTAAGTGGTTTTATTTATTTATAATAAAATTATACCACAGTTGACAGTTAAATCTCAAAGACTGTAGTAATTTCCTCTGGAGATGATTGCTTTGCAATCGAAACGTAGGCCTACATCCTAGGACATAAATAAAACGCTTTTCTACTTTAAGAGGTTTTATTTATTTATAATAAAATTATACCACAGTTGACAGTTAAATCTCAAAGACTGTAGTAATTTCCTCTGGAGATGATTGCTTTGCAATCGAAACGTAGGTCTAAATCCTAGGACATAAATAAAACGCTTTTCTACTTTAAGAGGTTTTATTTATTTATAATAAAATTATACCACAGTTGACAGTTAAATCTCAAAGACTGTAGTAATTTCCTCTGGAGATGATTGCTTTGCAATCGAAACGTAGGTCTAAATCCTAGGACATAAATAAAACGCTTTTCTACTTTAAGAGGTTTTATTTATTTATAATAAAATTATACCACAGTTGACAGTTAAATCTCAAAGACTGTAGTAATTTCCTCTGGAGATGATTGCTTTGCAATCGAAATGTAGGCCTACATCCTAGGACATAAATAAAACGCTTTTCTACTTTAAGTGGTTTTATTTATTTATAATAAAATTATACCACAGTTGACAGTTAAATCTCAAAGACTGTAGTAATTTCCTCTGGAGATGATTGCTTTGCAATCGAAATGTAGGCCTACATCAGGACAAAAATAAACGTTTTTCTGCTTTAAGTGGTTTTATTTATTTATAATAAAATTATACCACAGTTGACAGTTAAATCTCAAAGACTGTAGTAATTTCCTCTGGAGATGATTGCTTTGCAATCGAAATGTAGGCCTACATCAGGACAAAAATAAACGTTTTTATTTTTAACGTTAAATAACGTTTTTATGGTTTAAAGGTTATGTTTATTTATAATAAAAATTACACCACAGTTACTCCAAGTTTTAATACAAGCCAGATTTTTTTTCAAACGGGTGTTACAAAGTATTCAACTACTGAATAAGGCTACAACAATGTCAAAGTTTAGCAATTTGAGAACACAAAACGCGTACGTGTTTTGAATTGAATTTATTATTATTATTATTATTATTCAAACTTTGAATAATTTAATATTTTTATTTATTTTATTTTATTTATAAGGATTATTTATTGATTATTCCTTCAAACTTTACCCTTTTCTATATCAACTCTCTTATTGCCTTCCTAAAATCGGTTCTTTCACCAAAGACACCAGGTTAATGCTTCATTCTTCCGATTATGTTATTTCATACTGTAAAATCATGCAACAAAGCAAAACATCTAATCTGAATCCATTGTAAAGACTTCTGAGTTAATTCGTTCCTTTTAGTACATAACCTAACAATCGCGTTGTGCGAAAAGAACACTGCAAAGTGCGACATCTGTTCCCAGCATCAAGTGCATAAACACATGCTAGCAACAACGCAATCGCTCCGGTGCGGCGTAATGTTATCTCGTGTGTGACTAAGTCTAATTGCTGCTGATAAAGTTACTGTAAACGCAATTATTGTGTTTTATAGCCGCGATACATAATTGATTCGATTTTGATAATTTTACAGGTTTTTCGTTAAAAATAAACAAATACCTGTAAATGTTCACAATTCAAAACGTAATAAACCAATCGTTCGTAACAGGTGGATAAAGGTAGAAGTGGAATTCTGAATTGTGATGGTAATGTTTCGTTTTTTCATTCAAAACGGGATATTAATTACATTAAACGAAGGCATTAAATAAAATTTTTTTTAAATGTTTAAAATAATATAAAATCGTGATTTCACAACGTTAGAGTCCTATATTTTACTACCTTGTGTTTTGGGGTCACGTTCAAGCCACTTCCTATTCGACCTTTTTTTTAACAGAACCAACTCTCTGACTTGCAAGAGAAATAAAACAAATACAAGACTGAAATTTTAGCCGATTGTTTCCACAACTTACATAAAAATAAATAAAACATTATTTATTTCCTTTTAAAGTACTATTTTAATACTAATTTAGAATCTGCTTCGAAATTGGCGATTTTAACAATTTAAAACCGTAAAAGTCAAGGAGGAAATGTTTTAATTAAATCGCTTTGTTCACGAATACATTTTCTACTAAGCCAAAACAAATTAGTTCTAAAAATATTTTCCCCTCCAAAAAATAGAAAAATGATAAGGTATGATTAACAATAAACAATAACAATTTGTTGATCACAATAAACAATAACAACGATCAGTGGATCACACAAACAATAAACTGCAATATGTGGATGACAATAATCAAAAACCTGAATCAGCGAGTCACAATATGCCATAATGGCTATAATGAGAATGAGTGGATCACAATAAACAATAAAGGCAATAGTGGTTCACAATAAACAAAAATTGCAAAGAGTGAGTCACAATAAACAATAACATGTATTAGTGAGTTACAATAAACAATAATGCCAGTCAGTGGGTCACAATAAACAATAACTGCGATCAGTGGATCACAATGAACAAAATCTAATATTAGTGAGTTACAATAAACAATAACTTGTATTAGTGAGTTACAATAAACAATAATGCCAGTCAGTGGGTCACAATAAACAATAACTGCGATCAGTGGATCACAATGAACAAAATCTAATATTAGTGAGTTACAATAAACAATAACTTGTATTAGTGAGTTACAATAAACAATAATGCCAGTCAGTGGGTCACAATAAACAATAACTGCGATCAGTGGATCACAATGAACAAAATCTAATATTAGTGAGTTACAATAAACAATAACTTGTATTAGTGAGTTACAATAAACAATAATGCCAGTCAGTGGGTCACAATAAACATTAACTGCGATCAGTGGATCACAATGAACAAAATCTTATATTAGTGAGTTACAATAAACAATAACTTGTATTAGTGAGTTACAATAAACAATAATGCCAGTCAGTGGGTCAAAATAAACAATAACTGCGATCAGTGGATCACAATGAACAAAATCTTATATTAGTGAGTTACAATAAACAATAACTTGTATTAGTGAGTTACAATAAACAATAATGCCAGTCAGTGGGTCACAATAAACAATAACTGCGATCAGTGGATCACAATGAACAAAATCTTATATTAGTGAGTTACAATAAACAATAACTTGTATTAGTGAGTTACAATAAACAATAATGCCAGTCAGTGGGTCACAATAAACAATAACTGCGATCAGTGGATCACAATGAACAAAATCTAATATTAGTGAGTTACAATAAACAATAACTTGTATTAGTGAGTTACAATAAACAATAATGCCAGTCAGTGGGTCACAATAAACAATAACTGCGATCAGTGGATCACAATGAACAAAATCTAATATTAGTGAGTTACAATAAACAATAACTTGTATTAGTGAGTTACAATAAACAATAATGCCAGTCAGTGGGTCACAATAAACATTAACTGCGATCAGTGGATCACAATGAACAAAATCTTATATTAGTGAGTTACAATAAACGATAACTTGTATTAGTGAGTTACAATAAACAATAATGCCAGTCAGTGGGTCACAATAAACAATAACTGCGATCAGTGGATCACAATGAACAAAATCTAATATTAGTGAGTTATAATAAACAATAATGCCGTCAGTGGGTCACAATAAACAATAACTGCGATCAGTGGATCACAATGAACAAAATCTAATATTAGTGAGTTACAATAAACAATAATGCCGTCAGTGGGTCACAATAAACAATAACTGCGATCAGTGGATCACAATGAACAAAATCTTATATTAGTGAGTTACAATAAACAATAACTTGTATTAGTGAGTTACAATAAACAATAATGCCAGTCAGTGGGTCACAATAAACAATAACTGCGATCAGTGGATCACAATGAACAAAATCTAATATTAGTGAGTTACAATAAACAATAACTTGTATTAGTGAGTTACAATAAACAATAATGCCAGTCAGTGGGTCACAATAAACAATAACTGCGATCAGTGGATCACAATGAACAAAATCTAATATTAGTGAGTTACAATAAACAATGATGCCGTCAGTGGGTCACAATAAACAATAACTGCGATCAGTGGATCACAATGAACAAAATCTTATATTAGTGAGTTATAATAAACAATAACTTGTATTAGTGAGTTACAATAAACAATAATGCCAGTCAGTGGATCACAATAAACAATAACTGCGATCAGTGGATCACAATGAACAAAATTTAATATTAGTGAGTTACAATAAACAATAATGCCGTCAGTGGGTCACAATAAACAATAACTGCGATCAGTGGATCACAATGAACAAAATCTAATATTAGTGAGTTACAATAAACAATAATGCCGTCAGTGGGTCACAATAACAGCGATCACTGGATCATAAAGAACAAAAACTTATACCAGTGAAACACAATAAACAATAGGTGCAATCAGTGGATGACAATAAACACAAACCTATATCAGTGAGTTACAAAAAACAATAATGCTAGTCAGTGGGTCACAGTAAACAATAACTGCAATCAATGGATGACAATAAACAAAAATTGCACATGGTGTCATAATAAAACAATAACTGTTATCAGTAGATCATAAAGAACAAAAAGCAAGAAGAATAGAGCTTTTCAATGTAGGTCTTCTATTTGTTCGAGCGGTGGAAAAGCAGTGGTATTTAATCATCTTCTTAACTGATACTATTTTTTAAACAATGAATGTTTGATACAACATAAGAATCCTCGTCTACGTCAGGTTTGTGGAGGTGGAATTACAATCAAGCTTATTCTTATTGAAAGATACTTCGTAAACGTCCTTCGAGAAAGTTTAAAGGGGGTTGTAGGTGACACTGGCCTATTCCCTTTTCCAAGTCACCTCAACATATTTAATATAATTATTTTTTCTTTTTTTTCCTATAACTCCTAATTCCCTTTTACTCATTTTTTATTTTATTTGTTACTATTTTGTTTTCTCTTTTCCCTTTCGTATTTTAGTTGTCTTTTTAGCTTTTATTATTAATATAAATTATTATTCTTTAGTTAGTTTATTAATACTAACTAATTAATATTCTAATATCAAATTACATTACTACTTAGAGACCTGTTTAAGTTTTTGACAAGCCAAAACATCTTGTTTGCAATTTGGTTTCTAATAATTGATAGATTCGGAACAAATTATGAGGCAGACTTTCCAAAATATGTTACATCGTTTCTGCGGCAATAAAAACTTAAAGTTTGAGTTGCCTGAATTCTTTTACACGCGCAGTATTCTACAATTTTCAGAACATGCCTATTCAAAAAAACACCAGTTTTCCAAATAAACTATTGTAGTTCAAATATTTGCCTCTGAAGATGACTATCGCATTCACGACACTAAACTAAACAAAGAAAGGTTGAAACGGTCGCAAAAAACAGACTGATGATGGGGGGTTCTGTGAAACCGACGGTGATTGATGAGCGGAGAGGCGATTTAGTCTTTTGTCGACGAAGATAGAGTAGGCGGCGGGGGATTTCGTAACGTGGCGAAATCAACGATGAAAGAATTTAATCTGTTTCTCAAAGACAGGCAAACGCCGGGGCTCCAAAACGTGAATAACGCTGGCGATGCTTTTAAACTAAGTCATGGGTTCCAAACTGGGGGGCGCGAAGGCAAGTCAGGGGGCGCGAGATCAGTTGGAAAATAATAAGATAAGTAGAATATATTTAATATTATAGGAGCAAACTTGATGTTGCTAATGACTTGCTTTGTCCTCTTACTAAAATACATCCTCAAATAGGAATGCTAGTGTAAAAAGTAACACTAAAACCTTTTTCTCTTATCAGTTAAAATTTACCTTGCAAATTAAAAATTGAAATGTTATATAATGTTACTTCTGAAAGTAGGCCTATATATAAATAAAATGTTTTAAATATATATAGTATTCGAGTCCCTTTCATACGTCTATACCATTTATTTATAGTGTAAAGTGGAGAGGCGTGGTAGGATTTCATCTCAAGAGGAGGGGGCATTGACCCAAGAAGGGAACCCCTGATCTAAGGGCACAAGACACGTCTAGGTTCAGGTTCCCCACGTCTGCAGAGTCCAACTTGAGGTGAAACTACTCTGCATACCCCCAGTGAAGTCTTGGAAGGGAAAGGTGGAATTTAAGAAGAACGAAGGCTGTAACACTGGGAACAGGAGAGAACCATCCTCGCAAGGGTAGCACTGCTTCACAGTGAGGACAAAAGATGACAAATTCTAAATTTAAACGATTATCAGTTATATTTTCGCTGCTAAATGTAAGGATTTTCATAAATGTAAAGAGTTCGTTTTATTTCTTTCTTCCTTAGCATTGTCTCACTTTGTCCGGTAGCAACGCGTTTCGGCATGCAGCCATCATCAGAGGTACTTGTAGCTACGTAACTTGTTTCTCAATACAATCTCAAACACGTGGTTTGATCCTTCCGTTTATTTGCTACTGCTTGTGAATATTGATGTTATATTGTATTAATTATAATTACTTACTATTTTTCAATCCCTTCTTTTAGTTTTCAATCTCGTTGTACTTGTTCAAATTATAAATCGTTAATCAAATACTTTCTATTAATCTATTCAACATCAAATACATTTGCTTAAACTTCTAGTGGATGACATTAGATATAAATACAGTTTAAAAATATGAACTCATTATTCAATTTAATGAATTGATTTTAGTTTAATACGGCAGAAAAACATTTCATAAAAGGGGCAAGGTAGGCATTATAGTTATTACGTCTCATTTGGCTTAAAATAAGTCATAACATATGAATTCATTAAACAGTTGATTTTATGTTATAGGTTATGTGGTAGAACAGTTGTTTTAACGCATAGGGGGTTGCTTTATTTATATTGATTGTAATTATTTATTAAAAAGTAACAATAAATGTTTTCTTTGTTGACCTAAGTAGGTATTGACTTTAAAAAATGTTTATATATTTGTTTAATACACAATTCGAGAACATTTAAAACGTGTATATATAAGAAAAATACTGGAAAAACTGTTTTTCATGATGTTTTAAAATTATAAAACTCGTTATTATAAAGTAGAATAAAAATGAATCCAAACTATAGGCGTGACTAATCTGGGAGAGGAGCTATTGAGTTAGCTAATTGGGCTTATAAGGATGAACCCCTCTGTAAGATTCATGTATTTCTGACTAAACTAGGTGCCTCGAACAGGGTAACCATGCGATAAGAAAGGGAGAAAGCAAGAATTTAGGTCTTAAAACCTTTTTTCAGAATTAATTAATATATATTTTATATTACTTGGGTATATATAGATGGGAAATAGCATGTAAATACGATATTTTTATACAAATCGTAATAAAACAATATTATACTGTTTATTAACTGTCTTAAAATGATATGCCACACAACAACTACATTTTAACGTAACTCTATACACCTGTTTTTCTATTGGTGAGCCGCCGTATCTATGCAGTTTTCTTCGGTTATAAAAATACCATGTTGAAACAGCTCGGTGTATTTGTCAGAAAACATACATCCTCGCTAGACATATAATGCAAACGCGAAAACATTTACTGTGTTAGTGGATAAGTGCGGTCTAACGATGGCCTGGCTTTCACTTAATCCTAGTGCAGCTATGCGGACCATTTTCACGTAACTTACAAGTTTTGCCACGCCCTACGGATTTCTTCACCAAGGTAGATCGTCTAACTGGTACGTCCTTCATTGACCTTGGGACGACTGTCAGTCTGGTAATTGGTGATTTCGTAACGTATCCTGTACACTAACTAATATTCATATATATATATATATATATATATATATATATATATATATATATATATATAAACTGATATTCTCGGTTTTCAACAAGTCTCAGTTGAAGCTCGAAAATGAAGACACTTAAATAAAGTATTCGAAAGTTAACTCCTATAACTACGAAGTAAAATTCTTGTTCAAGTACAATATAGTGTAAGTGATATGAATACATAAAAACAGTGTTGCAAAGATAATATATATATATATATATATATAATAAATTAAATATATTTGAAAAACAAGAATACTTTTAATGAATATATTTATTCAAAGCTTTTTGCCGATAAAATAGCACCGGCATCTTCAGGAAAATAATTATCTAATAAAATCTAAGATTTTATTAGATAATTATTTTCCTGAAGATGCTGGTACTATTTTTAAATATATTCATTAAAAGTATTCTTGTTTTTCAAATATTTTTAATTTATTAACTATATTACAAGAAAACATATCACCATATTTAATATATATATATATATATATATATATATATATATATATAAAGAACAAAAGTCAAAATACAAATACAAGAATTATATTTGAATTTACAATTCAAAGCTTTTCTTTGGCTAACAGTAGCAACATCATCAGGAATATTAAACAATTAAAATTAACATATGTGCAAATTAGATCAAATAAATAGTTATGCCAAATCAATTACAATGTTGTTAAAATTTTTTTATTTTATTTTGCTGCCCTAACATTACAAACACTGAATATATTCTCGAATTTAGATTTTACTTGTATTTGTTCATTTATCAACTCATTATTAGTATTATATTTATGTATTTCTAAAGCTTCATAAATATTCATTCTCAGGCCTTTGTTAATTTCTTTTATAAGTATCATATTATCTATATTAGGAAATAAGTGATTATTAATAATACAATGACTAGCAAAATTTGATTTATAAATTTCTGGCTTTTTATATGCATTAAAATGTTCTTTATATCTATCTTTAAGTTTTTTCTTAGTTTGTCCTATATAAACTTTATTACAATAATCACATTCTAATTTATATACACCGTTTTTTTCATGCATATTAATAATATTATTATTATTCATTATATTTATTAATTTATTATTAGTATTATAAGCGAATTTTATGTTGCTACCTTTAAACAATTTTGTGATATATTTTACTTCATTACCAAAAAATGTAAATGAAGTCCATATGACATTTTCATCATTATTTTTGTAAATTAGATTATTATTTTGTTTCTTTAAAATATTATAATTAAGTTTATCAACAGTTTTCTTTTTATAACCATTCTCAATTGCAATTTGATAGATAATGTTTTTCTCTCTTATCTTGTTTTCATTATTCATAGGTATTTTATGTAATCTATATAATAAATTGTATAATGCAGCCATTTTTTGATTATACGGATGGTTAGAATTATTAGGTATAATTTGGTTAGTTTGTGTCGGTTTACGATATATGTTAAATTCAAATTCATTAATATGTCTTATAATTGTTATATCTAGAAAGTTGATCTTATTATTTTCCTCCATTTCATAAGTAAAATTAATATTTTTATTTATCATATTTATTTTATCTAAAATAGTTATTAAGTTTATACCATTATTATTAGATACATACAATCCATCATCTACATATCTAAACCAATAACCGTTTTTATCAAATGTCTGTATAATTTTATTTATTTTATCATCTATATATTGTAAAAATATTTCAGATATTATATTCGATAAGGGAGAACCCATGGCAAGACCATCTTCCTGTTTGTAAATTTTATTATTATATGTAAAATAATTTTGATTTAATATTATTTTTAATGTATTTATAATTTCTAATATTAATTTTCTATCTTTTTCATTTTGCTCTAATCTAGATTTTATAATATTGAGAGTCTCTTTTATAGGAATATTTGTGTACATATTTTTTATATCTAATGATATTAATTTGGTTTTATTATCAATATTAATTATTTTTAATTTATCAATAAGGCTAATAGAATTACTTATGGTATGATTATTATTTAGTTTCATTTTATCTTTAAGAATAGATGTTATGATTTTAGATATTTTATAAGAAGGGGCATTCATAAAATTTACTAATGGTCTAATTGGTTTCTCAATTTTGTGTAATTTAATAAGTCCATTCATTATTGGTATTTTTGGATTATCGTTCATATAATTACTAATATTATATTTATTAAATAATTTATAAGAAGATTTTATTAAATTTTTTATTTCATTTTGATATTTCTTTGTAGGATCCTTATATATTTCACTAAATTGATTTTCATTTATGTATTTTTCTGTTTTATTTATGTGTTCGTCCTTATCAATAATTACAACAGCGTTACTTTTATCAGCTTTTACTGTAATTAGATTGTTATTTTGTAGTTTATTTTTTAAATCTTTAACTCCTAAATATGTTTGTCTATGGGTTTTATTAATTTTATTAGTTTTAATTAATTTTTTTATTTCATGAGCTGCTTCGATTCTGATACTATCTTGTATATTTTCATTTAATTTACTAATGGCTATTTCTGTATCTATTATTATATTATCAATATCTTTATTTATGTTTCTTTTTATATTGATTTTATTATTTTCAAGTAGTTTTATTTCGCAATTATTAAATTTAGTATTAGATAAATTAACAACATTAGGGTGAAAGTTATGATATTTAACTTCAGGTATTATTTTCATCTGTTTTTCAAGTTTTAAATTATTTAGTTTTTTTGATATATTATTTATTTTTATATTTCTAATTTTATTTATCAAGAAGTTAATTTTATTGTATTTTTCTTCCCATTTTATACTATTCATTGTAGAAGCTAATTTTAAATGTAATTTATATATTTCAGTAGTTAAAATGTTTTGTTTTTTATATAAATTTCTTATTTCATTTTTAACCCATAATTTCTCTGCTTGTTTACAAGTTTTTGTGACGAACACATAAATAAAACAGAAAAATACATAAATGAAAATCAATTTAGTGAAATATATAAGGATCCTACAAAGAAATATCAAAATGAAATAAAAAATTTAATAAAATCTTCTTATAAATTATTTAATAAATATAATATTAGTAATTATATGAACGATAATCCAAAAATACCAATAATGAATGGACTTATTAAATTACACAAAATTGAGAAACCAATTAGACCATTAGTAAATTTTATGAATGCCCCTTCTTATAAAATATCTAAAATCATAACATCTATTCTTAAAGATAAAATGAAACTAAATAATAATCATACCATAAGTAATTCTATTAGCCTTATTGATAAATTAAAAATAATTAATATTGATAATAAAACCAAATTAATATCATTAGATATAAAAAATATGTACACAAATATTCCTATAAAAGAGACTCTCAATATTATAAAATCTAGATTAGAGCAAAATGAAAAAGATAGAAAATTAATATTAGAAATTATAAATACATTAAAAATAATATTAAATCAAAATTATTTTACATATAATAATAAAATTTACAAACAGGAAGATGGTCTTGCCATGGGTTCTCCCTTATCGAATATAATATCTGAAATATTTTTACAATATATAGATGATAAAATAAATAAAATTATACAGACATTTGATAAAAACGGTTATTGGTTTAGATATGTAGATGATGGATTGTATGTATCTAATAATAATGGTATAAACTTAATAACTATTTTAGATAAAATAAATATGATAAATAAAAATATTAATTTTACTTATGAAATGGAGGAAAATAATAAGATCAACTTTCTAGATATAACAATTATAAGACATATTAATGAATTTGAATTTAACATATATCGTAAACCGACACAAACTAACCAAATTATACCTAATAATTCTAACCATCCGTATAATCAAAAAATGGCTGCATTATACAATTTATTATATAGATTACATAAAATACCTATGAATAATGAAAACAAGATAAGAGAGAAAAACATTATCTATCAAATTGCAATTGAGAATGGTTATAAAAAGAAAACTGTTGATAAACTTAATTATAATATTTTAAAGAAACAAAATAATAATCTAATTTACAAAAATAATGATGAAAATGTCATATGGACTTCATTTACATTTTTTGGTAATGAAGTAAAATATATCACAAAATTGTTTAAAGGTAGCAACATAAAATTCGCTTATAATACTAATAATAAAT